>JASMMZ010000002.1:28964476-29099582 GCA_038502455.1 Anisogramma anomala | reverse complement strand
CCCCCCCCCGCTTTATACTAAAAAGATGTGTCGATATGTTGTGTACAGACCCTCTTCGAACCGGATGCGAGTCGGATGCGAGGCGTATAGTGCCATAACATAATCATAAATTAACTATACGCTTATTCCTATTCCGTGGCCTGAAAATTTAATATGAACCGCATTCGGGTTGGATGTAAACCGGGTACGAGGCGTATAACGTTGTAGGTTAATTATATACGCGTCAGTTGAAGACCGGATACGATATTAATAACGATATAGATTAATCACATAGGTGTCGATCGCGAACCGTCTATATATAAAAACTCTTTTAACGTCTTTCGCAAAAATTCCAACTTTCCCTTTTCTTCATCCAACGTCTTTAGACTTAAACCCTATTACGGTTTTTTTTAATGAATTAGTTTTTATTTACCTTCATTCCATTTACCAGTTATTTACCAATTATAAAAATGTATCTGTTGTTTTTTTACAAAATCGGCGTAAGTTACGTTATTGTCAATACATCCGATAATGATCATTAACCGTTTTATAAAATGAATTATCCATTTATAATTTAATCCTTGATGGTTAATAAATACATATTACCTCCATAATTATATGAGGTTTGTTGATTTTGGAAAATCTTAATAACAAAAAGGAGTTTCTCTCGATGTAAACACAAAATACTTGAACTTTTTATATCGATCAGCTATTAAATTTCAAAGTATTTTTATTCTAAGAGCGAGAGTATCGCATCTAAGGCTATTTCGTCTACTGGAAAACGTATAATAAGGTAAGTTGAAAGTTCTTTTTTTGAAATAAGATATAAGTGTGTATTGAATCCCTTGTTTATTCATTTAAATATTACATCTATTTTTTTTTCACGCAGTTTACGCGTTTTGTTACGTCAGCTTGTTATTGGTTCGCGGGATAAAACTTAAAATTTATCCCCTGATTATAAACATAATAAAAATATCTTGAACCATCAGCCTATTTTTACTGGTGTCTTTTTAGATTTGGGAAACGAATTTACTCGTTTACATGATATTACTCGAGTTTAAAAAGTATTCCTAATTGTGGTTGTTTAAGCGATAAATTTGTAATCTCTATACCCCCATCCTACCTTTTCTTATGCATCATTATTATCTATTACGCTTTCGTCTATTTTCTTTACCAGTTGCCTTTGTACATTTTGTATAGCCGGGGTTTAAATGATATTGTATTTGTTTCCGCCGTCGTTAATACCCGTAGAATATCCGGTCATTATCTCTTTGAAAACAACTAAAACTACTTCGCCATATAAGTTCTTTTTTGTATAGATAATATTGTATATAGCTTATAAAACGTAGCGAGTAACATGTAAAACTTAATTGTCAAAGCCTATTGGGTTTTTCCAAAATTCTATTTGTTGACCTAAAAAAGAAATATGTTAACCGGGCCGATTGGAAATGTAGAAAAAACCACTTTTATGTTAACTACGTAACGTAAAAGTAAACTAATATGTTACAGTCCTTCGAAACCCGCTGTGAAAAATGCACCTTCTATCTCGCCTCGTGCCGCTCCCGCCATTCGGCGTCCCCCGATGCTCGAAATAAACGCCAATTAAACTCCTGATCTTGCCGACACTTCCGCTTTCTGAAAAGAGAAAATAATAAAAATAACCCATAGATAAAACTTTAGAAAGTTTAAATGAAAATCTTTTGACAATTATATAATTATCTCAGAAAGCCGAACGCAATATACCACACCTTACTTATCGTGAGGTAAAATAATAATAATAATGAAATCCACCCCTATTTTTTATTACTATATCAATTTTAGTAAACAAACAATACGATCGACGTAAGTTTTGTCAATCGTATCCGAAGTTGATATTGAAACGTTAAACTATTATGAAATTATAAGTCCACTTATTTCGCTTCGAATTTGTTCCAAACTGTAATGTATTTAAAATTTGATAGTAATTTGTACTTATATTTATGGTACCCTATTCCATTATCGCTGATATAATATATTAAGTTTAATATTCCTCGTATCTACATCTTCAAAATTATTAACGATAAAACCAGAGCTTGGTCAAATTTAAAATGAAGTTCATAAAGGAAAATAATTTCTCAGCTACGCGCCTAGATTAATTGGCATAAAATTTAATATATTCACCAAGGATACTCAAAACCATATTTCCCGGATTTGAAAATTTTAGTATACGATATTGATTATAAAGCCAATTAAGCTTCATATTTAAGTGATTCGTCTAAATATTACTTAAATTGAGCCAAATTTAATCGCCTTTCCTATATCGTTTCGCCAGTTGTTACCGATGCTCTGCAAATTTTTTTATTGATTATTCAATATATATCATAACAATTTTAACACGCTTCATACCTCTATATAAATATACAAAAAACGTAACAACTTATACATCCGGATTAATCATAAACTTCGTATCCCGGTATATCCTGTGAATAAAAAATATTTTGTATCAGTTGACCAGGTGATTCGTATTAAATCAAATCACGGTTAATTTCCGATGATTTAATATAAACGAGGATTTCAGGAAATATAATACCTAATCAAATTTCGAAAAGGTAAAAATAATTCGCGGGTAATTTTAACCCTTTTTATTCACCTATTAAATACCACAGTCCGTTTAAAAGTGGTATAACATTATCAAAG
Source organism: Anisogramma anomala (assembly GCA_038502455.1). Classification (NCBI taxonomy): domain Eukaryota; kingdom Fungi; phylum Ascomycota; class Sordariomycetes; order Diaporthales; family Gnomoniaceae; genus Anisogramma; species Anisogramma anomala. Next base: position 29,096,927 of record JASMMZ010000002.1, on the reverse strand, counting down.
GTAGTTGAATTTTTACTAAAAGGTATAAAATTATTTAAAAGGAACACATTTCACCCAAGCTATAATTGTTGATAGAAAATGCAAAAACTCCTAAAATCACCACTATATATCACCAAAATGATCTATATGTGCCTCAATTGTTATGAACCTATAGATATTATTATATATCTTCATAGATCATATATTTAGGTAGCAGTACATTATGTTGTAAGGTATACTCCTGAAGCATGATACGATCACGTGTCATGTTACAGGCTATACTCCTGCAGAGTATATGATCACGTGACACGATGCAGATTATACTCTCATGCGTGGAGCGGTCTAGAAGCAAGTATTCCAGAGTGGTACGCTTTGGGCGAGGGCTTATAAGCCCTTACCTATAACTTACACCTCTGGATACTTCTTCTTAATAACTATCTTGACTAACTTTACTACAATACCAATCCTCTTTTTATTACTCTTCTACTTGCTTTGTTTCACGTGAACAAGTACTTAGACCCTACCGATAGAACCACATTACTATTTACTTCAAAAAAAAAAAAAAAAACTTGGAAAATAGATTGATAAAAACCGTAAGATATCGCGGGCTGCTATGAACAACATGCAAATTTATCATAAAATCAACAGAAATATAGAATTTGAAACGGTTCAAGATAAAGACGAATTGAAGAGATCTTTGTCGTAAGGTACGGCAAGGTTTCGCACTGTTACACTATGTATGTATTCAATATAATAGCCGTATATCAACGACTATCCTTTTCTAATAGTAATTTCATTACTAAATTCTGAATAAAACTTATTTACCCGAATACCGTATAGAGACAGAGTGGTAAAATTATTGTAGATTTTCGTCGTTAATAATTTCCTACTCGGTAATCCTCAATCTCTGTATTAACATAATATGTATTTCAAATGAAAAATAAAATTCGAAATTTATAATGAATATTTATTTTTAGTATGAGATTGGTAAACGCTTTTGAAAACCATTAATAACCGAATTATATATAATGGGTCGTTTATTACACCCTAATTCCTTAAATTCGTTAAAACACACAACCTCAAAACTAGGTTTTAGCTCTACGTTAACGAGGTTAACAACGTAAATACCAACCGTACTTATTACGTTATTACAACCGTCAACGTATTATCAACCTCCGATTTTCTTCCTGAACACGATTTATTGTAATTTTATAATCAAACATCTATCTTAAAAGATTGATTTATGTGCGTTATCTAGAATAACATTTTTTTAAAGAACAAATTTATCATCCCTATATTTTATATAATTTTGAAAATAGGCTAGAGAACTTATTTATGAGGCTTTTTAACTTCCGATGAATTTTATTAAACGCAAATCAATTTATCGATGCGTATATCTCAGGTTACGGATTGGTAATATAAAAAATAATGAAAAAGCAAAAACATTTGGACTTAAAAGATATAACGTTTCGAAATAAAACAGGGTATATAAAAATAATTTACTCACATATAATTCCTCAAAAAAATTGTAAGGGTTTAAATACGATATCATTCCAATAACCATGCTTTAAACAAGATATTATCCTGAAAAAACTTTAATCTTAAATAATAGGGTAATATTTCGCATACGACAATTGTACAAAATAATAAACACGTAGCTTAAAAATACCGTTTCTATCCCTTTACGAAAACAATCCTCTTAACTTTATCATTAAATAAAGGGTTTCTATTACTGTTAGCCGGTCGGAATCTTAACATACCAAAACATGAATCGTAACAAAAGCCTATTTTAATATTGAAAAAGCTCGTTTATCGCGATTAATCAAAGCCCACAAAGTTCCTTATTACATAAGTCAAAAAAATTAATTGACCAACTTAAAACGTTAACTAAAAAAAAATCGATAAAAGTTTGAAAACCTTGAAAAATCCTCATTTTCCAAAAATACAGGGAAACTTTTATTCGCGAACAACCCAAACTTTTTCGAAACCGACCCAACTATAAACGCCCACGTTGATGATAAAATTAATGTATGTCACCTTCTTTACCTTAAAGTTATATTCTTTCAACTTCAAATTTAACTCAACGATTTAAAAATGCAGTAAAACATCGTAAACATTCATTATATGATTCCATTTAAAACATGAAAAGAAATTAAAAAGATTGTTTAAATGAATTGTAATATGATTATCTAAAATATCCTTTCTGTTATGATTAATATAAATTTATATCATTGTTAACATCTCCAGTAGTTTGAAATGAGTAAAAAATCATTTGAATGAAGGGAACCAAATATGAAAAACTATTCATTTTTCCTGTTTGAATATAACTTGAATACAATAATAAGCTATCCGAATTTCTAATTTCATTTACCACGTCGATTGAAATAATGAGCGTAAGGTTTTTTTAATCAAAGGTTAAAACAATAATTTTACTACATGATTATATTTCAAACCCAGTAATCGATATGAAATCCTTACCCCCCTCCTAATTTCAAAATCAATGATACTGGCGCTAAAATCGATCAAAAACTAGCTTATACGTTACCTTTATTTATCAATTTGGTAACTTAATATTGAAACTCGAGAAGTTAATTTCGTAACATGAAATACAATGGCTCCAATCATTTTTTCGGTAATTTTTTATCGTTTTTATCTTCAGTATAAACATAATGGTTACATTCACGCTGATACGGAGGTAAAAGTCGACGTCTTTTCCTTATAAAACAAATCACGAAACTTCGTCAATGCGGGCAGAAAGCGAAACTTCTCCATATCTTCTCTTATAGCTATTAACACCGTCGATCGTAAAATACGCCTTATTTAATGAAATATTGTAATAAAGGTGAATTCAAATGAATTTTTAATAAACATGACCACTTGTTAAATATAGGTTATAAATTGAATAGAAATAATTCCCACAATAACCCGATTGTATTTCTATTTAAAACGTATTACTATCGTATTAACCACTAACCCCCCTTAGCTTTTCACTGCTAAAAAATTTCCTTCAACGTGAAAGATTATGTATTGATGTCGTATTTATGATATATCCAAAGTTTGATCCGTTATAATTCTGGAAATAATATAAATAAATATTGAGATCGACCATTTATGAATATTTATACGAAATTTGACCATGAAAATAATATATATGCCCAGTTATAACCCTACTATCAACTTCAAATTTCGAAATTATAATTGCTAAGCTTGCTTTAACTTTAACTGAAATATTAAAACCTTGTTCACAACATGATAATAATTACAATCGAATTCAATCTAGCTATCTAAAAAATAAGTGTTATTAAAAAGTACAAAAATAGGGAATAAATTCTTGTGTATTAAAATTTAAATCACTTTCAACTCCTTTTTATTCGGTTTTATAATCACTTTCATGAAGTTATATAGCTTTTAAAAGACACTACGTTTATAAATTGGAGTTTTATAGTTGTCGATAATGGGATATCTTCATTAATATTCTCAACTTGAACTATATTAACCTACATTGGAGGGATATCTAGGAAGAGTTTATTTATCCGATCAAATCAATCTACGAAGTTATAACGTAAATGACGCCCTGTAGTATACCTAACCTAACATTCTTACATCGTGATCCATATAGTTTCGCATCTTAAGTCCTAACTTCATGCGTAACAAATCGATAGTCAACTTTGAAATTATATTAAATAAATCGATTAGGAAATTAAATGGCGATCTACTAAACGTTTTATCGAAGATATCTAAAATAGGTGAACCATCGTTATAAACATGTCTATATTTACCCGCAATACCTATATAAAGCTCGATAATTATCGTTTATAAAGCCGTTTCAAATTTAAAATCTTTAACTTATGAATAAGTTTGCTGTATTTTACTAAAACAATGATACAATAAATACAATTGATGCTTATGGTCATAAATTATGACAGATATAAAAAAAGATATGAAAACGAAAACAGTGCTATTTAACGGCTAAAAGCTAACCTAAATCGTCTGCGTAAACAAATAATATCTCAGGCTTAATAGCGACGGACGCTAAAAAGCTTCTATTACTTATAAATAACCCCTTTGATTCGATCAAAACCTTCGCCACGCGATAAAAGCCACCAAAAAACGGCTACAGTATAATCATGAAACTTACATAAGTAGTATATTCTTTCGTGTCCACGGGCTTGATAATCAGCTATAATATCGCATTTAATAGCCGGAATACAACATTACTTTAAGTAAAGAAACTTATATCGTCCTTCTCTAATTGAAATGTTTTCCGCCTTTCATATAAATTCGATTTATTTAACGCGTCGTCAATAAAGTAAAAACAAATCAATCGAATTTGAATTAGTATTTCGTTTTCAACTGTTATTCAATACGTGGAGACTAATCTTCGTAATTGACAAGTTGGCCTTCATCTGTAAAATCGTAACAAAGACCTTAGCAAAATCGGGCGTAATAAGGTACAAAGTGACCGAATTAAAAGCGTAAGTCAATTAAAACGTTAAAAGATGATAATATTATAACTATTTTAATGTAAATGAGATATAACATATAGCTTTTCAAACGCGATAAATGTTAGCTTATGTCGGCTTTAAAGGGGTAAGAGATACATTCGCCAAGGGAAAAAATTAGTATTAGCCGACGACTCAATCTCCCAGCTACCGCTAGAATGTAACGCGGAATTATCAATATCTACTATCGATTCTTTTATTATAAAGAATACTCCTTTAAGAAGATGAAAGAAGACCTTAATTATATATTATAATCCAACTTACAAAGGTAAACCAAGAATTTACCCAATGGTTTTAACAATTAAGGTATTATGAAAGACTAGAGAATTGGGCAATGGTTTTTCACGTAGAACTTATATATACGGCCTGTCACATGTCTTTTCACATAATTCTTGCAAACCGCAACCGTCCCACGCCTGGGACAGGTGATTCATATATATTTTCCATTACGTGTATAGCCATGTTACCCATAAACTCAATGGCTAATAGTCTGAGTCCATAACATGTACTACCTTTCAAAGTATATAACATCTTTACGTTGAAGATTAGAAGCTTTACGGACCAGGAAGCACGGCTATAAATAGCTATGAAAGACCTAAACAATACTGTGAACCCTGAGGGCCTAGTGTCAACGTTACTAGTCTTTAAAACATATCCTCGTTTAACGAATGAATTTCTGCTATTAACAAATACCTAAAAAAGTTCCGTAACATATGGTAAAGCTTTCAAATATTGCGGGAGGAATTCGCCAAACGTTAAGTAAATAAAGCCCTCAATACTAGAAACGATCTCGCGATAATTCACGTGCTAAATTTGGCATGATAAAGTGAAGTTTTTGTATAATAAGAGATGGGTAAATGGTATAGATCATTGAAAAGATTGAATATATTCAACTCTAAAGTAATCCTTGAGATTAATAGCGGTTTTATGATGTTCCATATAACTTAAATCAAGCTTTGTATTAAAGAAAATAACGATAATGATAATGATAAAGCTTCCTCAGTTAAACGAATCAGCCAATATAATCCTCCATTTTACGTAGTTAAAACTCCGATAAAACGACAACTACGTGGCAGACTACCAAAGAGGAGGAAAATTAAAAATAATGAATAAATATCGAGTTGAATCCATAATATAGTTTAAGTTAATAAATGAGAAAAGGATGATGAAGACCTAATTGTTAAGCTATTTTACTGGAATTACTATAAAATATTCATGAAAAGTACCTATTCAAAACAATTATAAAATACGTTATACCGATATATAAATTTATTAAAGCAAATATATATTAATATTTAACTAATTGATCTTATTTGAAGTTCGGACTAGATATATATTTTTAACTTACAACTTATGTTTACTAATCACTTAAAACGATAACTTCGGTATAATGGGCATATAGATTATCAATACTTTTTTTGTTGAAATTGTTAGTTTCGTAGTATTAGTATAATGTGTAATCACTGATTTAAAGTTTCGGAAATTTGAATCCATTGCAACTTGGAAGGAAAATGAATTTCAGATGTTAATAGATTGTTAATACGCAATAATAATGCTAATAATATTGAAATTTAAATCCATTTCTATTGAAAATGTTAAGGCCCCGATATAGCTACGATTAACAAAACTTATGTGGAAAATGCTGAAAAATACCATTAGAAATACTCCTATAGCAGTTACATCATGAATTTATGCTGGCGGAAAGCATAGTACGATTTTGCAATTGCGGTATAAACTCAAAAATCAATTCATAAAGATTATAATAGACTAAAGAAAAGGTTAAACTTTCAAATAAAAAAATGGAATCATAAGATTAATATGGTTTTAATTAATTTTCCTAAGGTAAAATGAATAATTCTTGCGAATGGTTACTTTACTAACAATATTAACGTATCGTTTTAGATTGGATTCCTCATAATAATCGTTAATAATGATAAACTACAAGAGAATTAGTTCGTAATTACAGAGAACCAAATTCACTAGATCTTCGTTATTTATACGAATATTACGTGAAGTTTATTGGCTTTCAAAGTCTACGGCATAATAGCTAGCTTTAACGTAGGTATAACTATGTGAAAAACCTATAATATCATTATAAAATAGCCGAATTTCAATCTATTCCCATGGTGATTTGTATTGACTTGAAGAAACTATTCAGATGCCTTTCGAAACTTGAAATAACAAGTGAAAAACATCTGATAATTGACGTGATGGTACTATTTAAAGCTTCTAAAGACAGTAAAATCGAGTAATTAAGATAAATTAATAGAAAAAACAACCCGGCGAATGTTATAACGAAGTTGAAACCAAAGAAAGCTCTAGACAGGTTTGTAGATAATAATAAGCTTATCATACGTATCGAGGGCTACGTTAAGAGGTCACTGGGTAAGGCCAAATTACGTAACGACAAATAAGCGAGAAAGTAGGGGTACCTTAGCAAATTGAAAGATTATTAGGGAGTTGGAATCAGAGTCGGCGACTTGATTGATTAGCACGGTTGAATTTGAATTGCGTATAATTCTGTGGTGAAAGACTTGTATACGGGAGTTAATGAAGTCGAAACTCAGAGCTATGTATTGAATAGAGGTAATTGAAGTTATTTTGGGTGCAGAGTACACTAGAATTGATAGGGGTCCGGCCGGCGGACTAGGTGGGATTTGAGTAACTACTGTAAATAAGTTTTCGATTATACTGGCGCGTGTGCATAAAACAAAAAGCCGCTAGTATTTGAACAGTAGTTAATTACAGTACAGTTAGTTAACTGTACTGTCAAAGAAGTTGACTGTACTGATTGCTAGTTGACTATATTGTTTATAAGTTGACTGTATTGACTGTAAGGTCAAATACAGTATGTGTACAACTCAAACTAAGTTATAGGCCAAGCAATTGTTTACAAAAAATAGTTTTTAGACCAGCTAGCGGTCTGCCAAACCTAGAACAAGACATTCATCACTTGGCCACTCAATACTACTGTTACTTCAACCGATTATAATCGACAACATTGCAATATCTAAAGGCCTATCATTGGCAAAGCCTATCAAAACTCAAAGTATTTATAATGTCTTTCATTTGATTTATATCCTGGTTGACGTTAACGTTTAAAGTAGATGCAATATGTTTCATGAAATCTTTATTTAAGTTTTTATTTTTGGGTGAAAGAAATTTAACGATGCTGTATTTAAGTATATTAGGTAATGAGGGTCTGGTAGTAGCGTTCCATTTGGAACAGGTGTGTTGCCGCCCGTTTTACGCTAGGTTAACTATTTATCGCTCGAATCGAAGTTTCCATAAGAGATTTCAAGTGTTAGGAATTTTTCTCCAACGTTATTTTTGATTTTTTGAACGATTTAAGGTATATTATCAAGTCATTGGTTTTGGGTAGTTGTTATTAGTGTTGGATTAGGTTTGTAATATGGATGTTGGAATGTCAGTCAATTGCAGTACAGTTAAGTTGACTGTATTGACTGCAAGTCAATTGCAGTGAAGTACCCAATTAGATGCGGGGCACGGGTCAAGTAGTTGCTCATACAAACTATTGTTTATTCTGGTTAACGGTCTGCCAAACTTAGAAGTAATACATCTCCACATTGAATGCAATTCACTGGTTATTTCAACAAATTATTCGAATCGACTACGTTGTAACAATAAAGACTTGATAATACTGATTAGTGATTATTAGGTAAAGCTTCAATAATCTAGGTAAAAGAAGCAGTTACTTTACGGTTGTAACGTTTTATATGAGCGTTAAGGTAAAAAAAAACTTCTTGCGAAGTGCTCCGGCTGTTAGGTGGTTATTTACAGGTTGCAAAAAGGAGAGCTTTTGGATACTCTATTGATTACAAGTATGGAGAAGTAGCAACGCTATCTCTAGATTACCAGAATATTAATATTGAGTTTATCTCAAAACTTAAATATTGAAATTTACTATTCAAAGTCTTTAACTTTTAAGGTTAGGAAGAGATTACTAAAGGTGTTAAGATACCAAAATCGGTAAACAGCTAAGTTTTTATTGCAAATTGTAAATCGTTAAGTCCAAAAAAGAAAACCCCCGATACATAACTTTCCAACAAATTCCTTTCCCTTATTTATTCAAAATTCAAAGATAACAAATGAAGACAGTAAAAAAGCCTACAAAATCCTGGAACTTAGTTTTATTGAATACCATAATGATCATTTGCGGTATAAGAACTTTACCAAAAGATCATTCAAAAAATAGGTTACGAGCATGGCGTGGTAATTTATCGTAGATTTAGAAATCGACAAATTAAGTTACCGTATCGGTAATACTTACCTTTTTTCCGTAAATATTTAGGAAATTGAGCATTAGTTATATGCTCGAAAGTTATCAATCTAGAGAAAACAAGTATAAAGATTCATCTTTGTAGAAGCGGCATTTTTATAAACAATAAAAATACCTTCTTCAAGGCGTTTGACACATAAACCTCTATAAAGGATTCTTTAAAGTGTCTAGGTGATGACAAAAGCAAGTATATTGCTGGAAACAGAGGTTATGAACGTCTATATATGATCTCGTAAAGTCCAGTTCAAAATCAAGCTTAGGTAAGTTCCTAAACCCTTTTAAACCATATACTAAGACATGCCAATGTTTCTAATGATGAAAAAAAATGTCTATCAATCTCGAAATAATAAATGTTTAAGTTTTTCAATCGGAAGTAGAAATCTCAGCAATTTTATCAAAAAAAATCCCTAATATTACCCCCACCAAAAAAACATTTAACACTGGTAAAAACCATATCAATCCTAAGAAAATCCTTAACAAGCCCCCTTGTATAACCAATTCTAACAGGTTCGTTAATATTGATGAACCCAATAACAAAAGTGGGAGTATATTAAGGCGAAAACCTATGGTATATATAATTGTTGACTTTTTACCCAAGAAACTATTAACACTTCCGATTCAAAAATACCAAGGAGCTGTACGATTAATATAATACTATTAACCATTAAGATATAGTTATGGTATATACAGATTGTGTAATGATTACAAAATTTGTCAAAATTTGGGGTAATGAAGTAAATTGGGAAAGTAAACTGTATAACCTTCTGAAGGTTTGATTATGAAATATTTATAACATTTTATTTAAATTAAAATTAAACTATCAGGTTTTCCTTCATTGTTTCCAAACATACTTACCGGCCAAGTCAAGGACTAATACCTTCGTAACCTGCTAAATTTCGTATGGTTTCGTCAAATTTACGAAAGTTGACAACATTACTTCAAATACAATATTAACATGAGTATTATGTAAAATATAATATTTTCAAGTGGTCATATATATCGGAGTATAAAAGAAAGTTGCAAACGAAAACAAGCCGCTTTAATTATATAATAGATAGGCTAATACTTTACCAAAAGGCTATTATGGATGTTGAAGTAATAAACAATATACTACGACAAATAGTTTATGAAGTTATTATAGGATAAAAAGAGTTTAAATACATCTTATAGTACCATGACATTATTTTAATATATTTCGTAACTAATTACACTTTTAATGAACTATTAAAATAACGCGTATACGAAATCTACTTGGTTTATTTCTTTGATAATATAACATTATTATGTATGATGATGACAAAAACCCCGTATTAATTTACTTCATAGATTGTAAATACAAGAAAATTAAACAATTTGGGTGACAAAAACCCTTGGACGGAATATATAAATATAATTGTATGCAAAAGAAATACATTGAGTTAAATTCAAAGAAATCCCGCAAATTTCCTCTCAGAAATACTGTTTAGAATTGTTACATTTATGATAAAAAAGGCTATGAGTTAATAAGTCACGTTATTACCGCATGTTGATCCAATTATATAGTATATAAAGCTGAATATCCCTCTGCGTTTAATTTGACATACATTACACATATTGCAAACTTTAAATGCATAAATACAAAAGATTTAAAAAGGTCTAAAACCATCGGTTGCCATAAAACTACTAGCCTTAAAACATTGTAGTAACTAGTTAACAACGATTTTCCATATCACCTAATAGATAAAAACACATACTATGGTTATAACGACTCTAAACCTATATATTTGTTTATCATTCTAGATCAGGCAGCGGCACAAATATTTATTCTATTATAACGAAAAATAAAGCAATTCCATACTTAATGGTAGGATATAAATAATACTTAATATTACGAAAATATATTAATACTTTTTTGAAACTTGATTAGATGGATGAAGATAAAGTTAAAGTTAAATTTTGTACTGAAAAGAAACATTTCTCACAATGGCTGACAATTATAGTTGCAATAATTAAACTTATAATTATCTACATTTAAATTTCCTCCCTGTTTGTCTCATTTACTTGAAATATTGAACGAACTTCGGTGTCAACGTTAATGTTTTCATAAATAAACTGGTCAAAGTTAATGGTTCAAGATTCAAACTAAATTGAAAACAAGTATACTTATAGTTTTACCTTCGAAAACTGGAGGTAAGAGTACTTTACTTGATAAACTTGGAACTTCGCTGAATTAACAGAAGGTTTGATTAGTATAAAACTAATGAATTGTGGAAAATACTTAAGGCAGCTGCTAATAATAACATGGACCTATCCGTACTAAACGGGTTTAAAAACTTTATCATATGTATTAAACGTATTTCCAAACGACCTTTAGATTTAAATTCACCTTGAAAAGATTAAGACTTCAACTTTGAAGTTTTCATCAACGTGTTCTATCTAACTAAAAACCTGTACTTCACAACTTTCATTGAATTATAGCGTCTTATGAATCTAAGTTTTTTAAGATCATTACAATAGAAGAAATATGGAACGCGTTGATTACAATGTGGATTAACATATATTCAGGGATTCCAAACGTATTTATTTACGATATTAGCACTAACTTTGCTGCGGTAGAGTTTCAAATTCACGTCAAGTTTATTAGTATTTAATATTAATAGGTGTTCGTCAAGGTATATCTGCGTATCAGTAAGATTGAAAGGATACATACGATTTTGTGCAAAGCGAATGATAATCTTACGCTAAAGATTAACAGTTTCACAAGTTAATAGAAAATATTGTAAATAGTGGTGAAATTTTTGAATGGATTTATTAATCATGATGGATTGGTACCAATTTTGGCAGTATTCGACATATACATAGATATAACTAATGAATTGATTATATTTCCAAATACTAAGAAAAAGAATTTACGATAAACAAAAACCTCAACAAAGTTTGGAAAGGAATCCAGAGAAGATAAAATTAACGATACCTTTTACACTAAGAACAGATCATTTTTTATGGATATGTTATTTTGACCGTTTAAAAGCGAAGTTGTTATGTAAAAAGAGTCAAGTAAATTTAATGAAACCATGAAGATACTGAAAATTACAAACCTAAACATAATGGTCAAAGCAGTGATCTGATTAATCACCTCTCTAATCACATGCGTTCAATCGTATAAAAAAACCTAAAATTAAAAATCCTCACACCAAACGGATTTGATAACATAACTTACTTCATTTAATCGTTAATACGTTTATAAAACAACGAAGCAAATGAACACCCAAAAAAAATTTACAATAAGAAGGAAAATTACAAGGAAATATAAACATGAACTGAAATATACTACAACTTGAATATCATGGAAAGAAAAGTATGGTAGCGAGAATCCTGTTTAATGATAAATTGAAAGCATTATTAATATGCCGGTAAAATCTAACAATGAAATTACCGAATTAAAATGAATAACGTTTTTACTTGTGGTATGGTTTACCTTACGATATTGGTGTAGTGTGAAGTTCAAAATGTGACGGTTTATGAATCGAAAATAATACAAACAATTCAAGGAAAAATCACGAACCAATCATATGAAAGGTTGAGGCTCATCATTTAATAATACAGTGATAAAAGCAAAGTTTGGATCCTTATATAATTACTTTTAATACAGAAGATTAGCAAACGTTTAATAGTCCCAATTACTACCTGTTTGACTATTAGCGTAATCAGTAAGTTTATTCTTCAAATTCACGATTTTACGTAAATGTATATATAATTCACCACCAATAATTAACAGATTTTATGATTAGAGTTTCCAAGGAACCTGAAGGACTAGTTCCTCATTTGAATAGTTATACACTTTATTGAACCTGTTAATAAATTGGTTAAAACAGACTTTCATTAATTTCAAACCAATCAAATATACTCTAAAATAAATATGGATATATATTTGCTAACGTTCAATACATCTCAAATGATTACAAACGGTAAAATGTTCGGTATAGTTGTTATACGAATTGAAGATACGTTTTTTGTTGGTATTATTAAATTCGTGGTGTCGAAATAAACTTGAATAAGTTTCTACCTAATTGTTGATACGAATTTTCATATGGGCTAGGTTAGTTCCCGTATTTCTCTCTATTAGTAGTATGATATGATAGAACCAAGTGAAATTCAAAATTCGATGGTATAAAAAGAAATTAAGTTAGGCAATTGCTAGCTAATGGCAAAGATATTAATACATTTAAACGCTTGAAAAAATCACCCTTGGTGTAACTGAAAATTAAATCTATTATTGGTGAAAGATATAGACAGTTTCCCTTTACTTAGCCGATCTATCAAACGGCAAATGAATTAGCTAGTTTTGGTTAAATAGCTGAAATTATGACATTTCGGAAGTCATAGTTAAACTAGGTGAAGTCACAAATGGCTCCAATATTATCACAAATGACTTTACTGCAATTAAGTTGTCAATTCTATATTAAGTTAAAAGAGTTTGTGATTATTATTCCAGTCAATATTCTAACACTTGAGACTTTTAATTTTTTTTCATCTGGCTATCCTGGATTTGTTACAGTTGAACCAGTGATTTTTATATTCCTGGATCATCAAGTTATACTTTAAGGTTGATTTCGTCATTTTCAATTTGGGTGTCATAGACCTATAATTGGTTTTGGGGATATTAAATTGGTGCAAAGATGAGATTCTGTATTTCCACTTCTTTTTGGTGTGTAAAATGAATAAACCTTTGCAAATTTTCGAACTTAGGTATATGAAGTACACATTTACGTATAGTTATCAAGCTTACGTAGACTTTAAGATCGTATTACTTGGTTTCGCCAACAGGTAGTGCAACAATTTGTGGTTTCATTGTTTAGTATAGCTACTTTTATAAGGATTTTAAGTATTACAATAAAGACATGTATTACTAACCATTACTACGATAGATTGAGACAACTCGCAAAATTTTCAAAATATAAAGGATTTTACGATAGAAGATTTTTGTAAGGTTTTTTGTAGTCAGTGACTATAAGAGTGTCAACTATATTAACTTATACATATTGTATATGATTAGCTACCTCTTTTTATTATCCAAGACTACTATACCATAGTATTCATATTATCGTTGAAGTTCGGATGCATACGATCGATTGATATTTTGATCATCGTATTAATTTATGTTGTATCTATTCCATTCCCCATAACCTAAAATTAGTTTTATCCATAAAAGGAAATAGTAGAATGTTTGTTTGAAAAACTTATAATTGGTAGTTTCTATCATATTTATGACCCAAAAAGTTTTCTTCTGTTCATTTACTCGTTACAGCTTATGTCCGTACTCATTATAATCCTTTCAACTCCTTATCATTACCCCTTTTATTCTTTTATTCTTTAGTTCTTTCTACCCTTTTATTTTTTTCATAAGTTTCATATTGATTCTTCGATTCATAGACATATCCCTTATTACACAGTATACATATAATTATGATGAATAAATTGTTCAAAACTTTGTTTAAACTACCATTCGTTATTGCATTAGCAACATTTTCTTTGCCGTCAATCCATCGAAACTCTTGAATTTTTCTAGTGTTGCATTTTTCTCTAAGATCAATCATATCCATTATTACACGTTTTTCATTTGTTATACCTAGTTACGAAATGATAACAACCAAGTTTTTAAAGTTTATACAAATAATAATGGGAAAAGGTGGTAGTCCAAGCTGTTTGGTAACTATATTGACAGTTTTTATCATTGCTATGCTGATGTCAAATCCCATCACCATAATGTAAATTATTGACGAAAAAACGTTACGTATTACCTTTTTACTTTAGATATATGATCAATATATTATATTTTCGATCATGTTAAATTGTTCCGATTCAGAAGCTAATATTGAGTAGATGAATATCATTATCTGGCAAATAGGCAAGTTTGATTACGTGATATTTAAAAAAGAGCAGTGCATAAATATTATTAATTTATCTCTTTTCAAATCTATGTTAACCATTCAAAACCTTCCATTTATGTTTTCTTTTAAAAGTTTTCACCAAACAGCGCCCTTGATCAAGGGTAGTACTTTTTGCTACAAAACTGACCTATAGATACATGCGGGAGAAATTGCAACGTGGGGTCTATAGAACTAGGAATCGAGCAGGCGTATAAGATCACGAGCTCTTTATGTAATCCAAACCTTAAAGTGTTTTACAATTCAAAGATCCATGAACATGTGAATTGTAACCTGAGTTATGCCGCAAAATACAGCCTTATCAGTTTCAGCCTAACGTTTTCTTTCGCCAAAAATGAAATTATATAAGTCTTTATAAAGGGGATTTCATAAATCTTTTATATAAATTTTTAACTTGTAAATAAACGAAAATTTAACGCTATATTCATTTTGTTTTCGTATATCGTTCTACTATATATAGTGTTATTAGGGGACCTTTATTCGACTAGTAACTTGTATATAACGTATTCAAAATAAAGGTTTTTCGACAAAATGAAATCTTATTATTACCTTTTCGTTTTAAATCATTTTTATATTCGATTTCGTCACAATTAAATAATTTTTCTTTCTCATCATTGTTATTATTAATAGATGACTTTGTATTAAAGTCGATAATGGCGTTTTTTAGAAAGAGATAAACAGCTTGCCCACGCGCGGCCACCATACTCATTACGTATCTATACAGTTAAACTGCCATTCTAAACACTTCTGAGACCCTAAAACTCAGACGTGCTCCCTAATCTCCCGGCTCCAAATCGTCTTTCCTTATCCAAACCGCTCTAAAATAACTAGTTTAACCTTTTGCGGAATATATACTATTTTTCCTAACAAAATAGAATAATAAAATGTATCTAAATAGCTTAATGATAAAGAAATGCATCTGTTACATTTATAAAAGCCTTTGTTAATCATATGTATAATAGCTTATAATTATTAGATAGTAACTAATCAACGTAAATATGGGTATATCACCGTTGTTACTGCTACTACCAGGCCTCTAGTCTCTTACCGCGTTGAAGTCGCTACTTAGGTATCAGATAGGTGCTTGACAACACTCTGGAAGCCTCTTCGCGCCATGGTTAAGGCGACGAAGAGTGGCGCCACATAAGCCTCGATCGCATTATTGCTGGGTAGCTGGCATGCCGTGCCAGCATGCCAGTTCTCCTCTAGTGGTGGTGGCGATGGCAGCGACAGCGATATCAGCAGTAACACGGGATCTATTAAGAACGAGCCCGTTGCATACGCCCCCGCTATCGCCCCTGTTATCCCCCCTTCCCTTCTTGATACCCAGATTTCATTGATGTTGATCATTTGCTATTTATGGCGTTTACTAAGATTTTTTGATATTTTTAAAAATGAATTTTGGGTTTAAACAGCCACTTAAATACCTTTTAAAGCCTTTTGGTTACGTATGATAGTCATGTAAACGTCTCAATCATATTCTTTAATATATTCTCATAGGCTTTAACGCTTATGTTGTCGATAATAGGTTAATTATCTTTCTATACTTTCAATATATGGGATATATACAACTCATTCGTTGTCTTATCTTTATGCAAACGGATTATCATGTTGTTAAATTTCATTGGTTTTTCATCATTTGGCTTTATAATCGATTTGATGTTGAACTATTTGAATAATTTTAAAACTTTTTATTTTTCATCAATGTATTCATATATCTCTAAGAAAACTATATCATTTATTTATGTGTCAATAATCAGAAAATATACATATTTATAAACTAAAATATATAACTTGAAGCTTAAAGTTATTATGTGAAACTATTTTCAGAAATGGTTCTACTATGTTACAATCTAATAAATACCAATTAAGGAGACAGCGTAAAAATAAATTTGGTATCTAATTACAATTATTGATAAATATTTGTCTTAAAGTTATTTGGAAAAAAAAAAAAAAAAAAAAAAAAAAAAAAAAAAAAAAAAAAAAAACAATACGTTCGATATTTATAACGAATTATATATAAACTTCAATGATATCGCTGTTATTGAAGTTCATTTATTTATATATTATTCACTTGACGTCAAAGGTATTGATTAGGCAGTAAGTTATTTTCTGATTTTTTTGTGATTAAGTAAGGATTCATTCCTTTTACTCGTTATTATAACTCTAGTAAACCAGATGAAATCTTTTAAGGGGTTCACTAAACGTAATACCATTAATTTGATAAAAGATTCAGGAATTTGATCAATTTAAATCGTCCGTTCCTTCGAATTTAACTCCAAAAATAATTCGTAAAGCTCTTTGTTTCAAAAACTCGTTAATCTTATTTTAATCACTTTTATCAAAGTGTTTTCCAGGTGTTTTGATAAATCTCTCGACTTTTAGTATAACGACCAAAACTTCGATATCTTTCTTCTTTGTATATATTTCAACTCGTATATTAAACTTCAAAAAGTGTAATATCGGCAAGTTTTTTGTTTACAGGTAGATATTCATTGTTGTTAAATAGTATTACTTGATTTTGTAGTCCTCATCCTTATCGTTGTTACATATTTTTATAAAAACTAGGTTGAAATAGATGGTGCGCATGTGGTTAACAAGGTGTTAATATTTGTTTCAATTTACTCTTTACTTTCGTAAGTTCGTGCTATATATTTATTTGATGTAATATATCTTTTAAAATATCGTGCGATGTTGCAAAGATCTATGTTTCATGTTTATCACGATTCATAAGTCTGTAATTCTAAAGAATTTTAAAGATCTGTCCCAATTATTTGAGTTTTCCCTATATACAAAAACTTTTATTTATAATTACAATGACAGTACTTCTTTAGTGGTAACTCCATTACTGGTATGAATAGCTTCGTTAATTTATATTTATTCCTGTATAATCCTTTAATCCCGTTTAAACTTTGAATAAGCTTTCTATCTCCTCAGTGTTGATATTGAAAGTGGGGATTCGTTTGTCAAACGTGAATATACTTCATAAATAAGTGAAATCGGAACCAATCTATCAGTTACAACGGTATCTTCGTTCTAGTAACGGCATTTGAAAAAATTTACTCTTTATTATTGAACTTACCTGTTTCTTTTGACAGTATTGGAAACTTTTAATAGAGGGTATTTTAAGGTATTTTCACTTTTCCAATACTCCATGAATCGTGATAGGGATGAAGTGGTATTGAGTTCTTATAATATAAGTGTTTACTTGAAACTTTATTACAACAAAATCTGGTTTAATATTATAAATGATTCTATCAGGTTATCAGATGTGTACATTAATTGTCAAATAGCCTAAAATTGACCACGAAGATTGATCTAATATTCTTTCAAGAATTGAACGCTATGAACAAATCTTGTAAAGTGGTTAACGTCAAGTAAGGCTAGTATATTATAGTTACAGACATTAATATAAATTTTAAAGTTCAAGTTTCGATAGGTATTGAGGTTTAAAGTATAGTGTTTCGGTGTTAATATGTTAATTTGAAAGTGGTAGCAGAATTTCGCTATATTGTTGAGGTTCACCGCTCATCATCGGTGTATCTAGTGTTTTTCAAAAATCTTGTATCGTTTGTTTGAATTGGAATGATCAAACTTTCTGTACAGTGGTAATAGTTCTACTATAATCAAATTTAAAATTGTGATTTTTAGGATTTCTAAGTAAAACTATAAATATCTCTATTTCGAAGTTAATAGAAAACATTTTTTTTAAATCATTAATTACTAATAACATTAATGATAATTATGAGCTTATTTACATCTCTAAGTACCAAAGGAACAATGTAAATGTTTTCAGAATATGTAATGTAATTAATCCAATAATCGTAGTAACGGTTGTCGTGCTAATTAGAGAAGTTTTTCCCCTAGTTCCACGATAGTCTTAGTTGTTTTAGCTTTGTTAAATTGAGGACTTGAGGCTGACTTTTCTTATTGTACATCAAGATACTTAGAATAGCCTCTAGGAAAGTATTTAGCTGCTCCGGCGTTAGATATAATCTTTTGAAAAGTATGACTATTATTTACATCCTTAAAAGTGCATAATGAGAATAATTCAACTTCTTTATCATAAAACATGTTTTTTCTAGTTGTCTTTTAGAGATGGGTTTTATCGTTTAGTTATTTGTTCATCGTTAAATCGTTGTTAGAGTTAATTTTATATGTCTTATTACGTGATTTTGTATTGATATTATCAGGGACTTCCTTGTCTGAAGGTTCTTTTTATCGTTTTTGGAGGTTTCAAATCCTTCGTAGTCTATTAAGTATTAGTCGTATTCTTTCACTTTAACATTATAGCTGTCTGTTAATAATAAACTTTTATCTTTTTATCGCTCATATCTTGATTTTCTTGTAACCCAGCACTTAGTTTTGCTATAAATATAACATTTTTTAATTTTGTAACCTTGTCATTATACAAATGAAATGTGTTATCTGCCTGTTATTCAACTTTTTGTGTTCTATCTTAGTTTTCAGTTTTGTTTTATAAACTTTTGGTTTATAAAACTACTGTAGTTTATATTATTATATTAAGTGGAATATTTGTCTTCGTCGTCGATGTCGTATTTTTATATACTTTTGAACTATTTATAGATAAAATAAATATTCGAAACGATAATATTCATCAGGTACAAAACATTTATATGTATTTTATAGCATTTCAAAAGAGTACTCAGATACTAGAATTCCTGTAACTACTTTATAAACTTCGCAATGAACCGTGGCTTTTTCAAAATAGATTTGTCATATAGCTTGTTTAAAAAATATCAGTTCATCGATGATTTCATTCAAAACATTGACTGGTGTTGATTTTTCATCTCTCGTGGTTATTATTATTGAAAATTTATAATTATTTAATATATTCATCATTTCGTTTAATTAACTTCATATTTGAGGTTTTATTTCGTTTCTTCATACCTTCCGCGAACGATAATGGTTATTACTAGATGTTTAATAAAGTATGAAGTATCTTTGCCGGTAAAAATACATAGAAATGGGAAGTGAAAGCCAAAATGAGGAATCCTCATCAATCGACAAATTTAATAGTAATGTTTCGAATTTAACAACTGGTAAATTAAATGATTTCCATCGTACCTTTTACGTACATTACAAATCTTAGTAAAAACACTAATAGTTTATAATCAACATCTTTAGGTTAGGTTTATCGAGGTTCTATTCTATATAAGTTGTACCTTTTAGGTTCCTATCGTAACAATTCAATTGTTATCGGTTAAATATGTAATTTTAATTATTTTATTCACGAATATTTTGAATATTTAATGTATTTGTATTCGTTAGGTTATTGAAAGGATAATTTAGTTCTGTTCATGCGCTATTGATAATGATTTTTGACAAAGTATTAGATTTGGTATCTAAAAGGATATTAAATAGGTGGTTAAGCCATCGTACCTGGTTCGGGTTAAATTCAGATTATATCGTTATTAAATTTCTAGATAATCTTCCAGTTTTTTTAGAGAGTTTAAAAAGGATTTTATCTTTCCATAAATAATTGTTAAATTTGACTTTCATTGTGAATTTTCGTCCTTCGTACTTCGTTTTTATAATTTTTTTTTAAATTTGTCCTCTTGAACTTGACTTTAGGTATTTTGTGAGATGTTGTATATTTTTTGAATCTGATTTCAAGCTTTTTGGAATGACGTTGGTTAAACATTAACAACTGAATATTAGTCGTTCTTTTTAGTTCCGGTATAGATTATCTTCTTTTAGAAGCGTTGTCTTCGGTATTTCACACGTTGGTGGAACAAATATCGAATTTGACGTTTTTGTGTCTCGTTACATATTTTTAGTAGGTATATGCAATTTTACTTATTTTGATTCCAATCGTTTGAAAAGGTCGTTATATGCTTTGGATTATATGTTATCAAATAGTTTAAGGTATTAATTAATGTTAAAGCTTGATAAGAAGTCATTCATAATGTTACCATCAGGTTAGCTATAAGCTTTGACAAGTTAATCTTTTCGTGGCTTTGCAAAAATCCTTTTTACTTGATTTTTTACATTTCATCAGCTCTTTCTCATTTATTTGCTATTTAATCTATGAAAAGTCGTTAAATTTGTTTTCAGTTTGGTTAACTTTGAATTAGTAAATTCGCTGATCAAATTTCTCATAAGGCTTATTAAATGTTTTATATATAATTCAGTGTAGAGTTGGTAATCCAGAGGTTATGATCGAGGTCAATATTCAAACATATTCTAAATTTAATGGTTATATTCTTGATTGGTGCCTCATTTTCCAATCAGTTTTTGCTTAGTTTCCTGCGACGTGCGGAAGGGGTTATAAATATATTGGCTCCAATATATGCGGGTTTCTCTGTTGAACTTTCGTATATCATTGTGTTAGTTGAGTTTTTTTTTTGCGTGGTTTATTAATTTTTCTTATCAATATGAAAATTATTATTTATGTATTCGTTTATTTTGAAATTTCGAATACTATTAACAAAGCCTTTCACGTATGGTTCCAAAATTATTGTCTTAATGTAGTTAATCAAGTTTTGTTACAGATAATGAGATGAATTTCTTTGAGTTACACTTCCAAAAACTTCAGTTTCAGGTAACTAAAAGGCTTTCTTATAGTAATATCACTAAGAGGGTCAATAGTCCTTCCTATAGACTATTGAGCTTTAAAAGGTAGCTTTCTTCTTTTGATCTACGAATTTGTAGTCCAGTTCACTACTGATTAGTATTAGTAATACCTTTCGTGCAAGGGATATAAGTTCCAGTATTTTTCTTTACGAATAATATAATATTATGAAACTAAGTGTTGATCAAAAGTAGGTAGTATTAAAAATAACCAAGTTATGTTACTAATAATAAATAACCCGAATATTTATACTTCTTGACGCTTATGAAAATCACTTCTTTTGTAACTAAACAGTAAATGTATGATTTCTAAAAATCATAGACGGTGTAACTTTAATTAGAAAGTCTATAAAACTGATAGTAAAGAAGTTAGTTTTGGCTAAACAGCTGATACTGTGGCTTTTTTTGAAGTCATAGTTGAACCTGTGATTTTTTCAGATGGATCCACTGCGATGGAAAATATCTGTACTACAATTGAGTTGTTAATGATGTAGTAGAATCAATTGGTAAATGCTTATTGATCCAGTTAATATTCCAACTGTTGGAATAGTAGTAATTGCAATGCAGTAGATCAACTTTATTCACAGTAAAGTTGACTATACTGACTGCAAGTTGAGTGTATTATTTTATATGGGCCTACTATACTTGACTGCAAGTCAAGTATAGTAAGGCACTACTTTACAATAGGGCACGAGCCAAGGAATTTACTATACAAATCACTGTGCAGACCAGATAGTAGTCTGCTAAACCTAGAACAATATATCCACTATCTGACCACGCAATATTACTGTTACTTCCACCAATAGAATCGACAACGTTATACTGTCTAAAGCCCTACTAAAACTAATCAGTACTTATTAAGTGAAGCATATATAAGCTAAGTAAAAGAAGAAGTTACTTTCCGGTTACACTTTGCGTTAAATGATGGCTAGGGTAAAGAAAATATTCTCACGAAGGGTCTCTACTATTGCGCCGGTTTTCATGGCAATAAGTAGAGAAGAATTTTAAGCTTCGCCGGTTTTCATGGCAGTTTAGAGGTAGCGACAGTATCGATATCAGAAAATACCAATAAATCTTCACAGATCCTTCTAAAAGATGTTGAGATTAACTATTAAAAGTCTTAAAGTTCGGAAAGTTGGCAAACGGCTAGGCTAGTACTAGTACGAGTGTTATGAATATAAAACCGATTCAGACTTACGGCTAAAATAACAAATAACCTGCAACTTTTACCTATAACAACAAACAAACTTCTACTTTACCCTTAACACCAAATCTTTGCCCCTATTTTTCTATTATTTTTCCCTTAAGCTAATTTAATCGTTAAGGTTGCTATTTTAAGAGAAAACACTTAGAATCGTTAAGTTGCGCCAAAAAAGCCACGTCATGCTACCCTACGCTAAGTCACCAAGTTCTTACGCAACTTTACATCAAAACACTAAGTCGCTACGCTTTTAAATCGTTAAGTTCACTTTACTCCACACCACCAAGTACCATACAAGCCCGAACGTTAAAATAGCTACTATAATCGCTTACTTTCAGGCCATTACCGACCTCTCTTAGAAAAAAAAATTTAAAACCTCGGAATAATTGTCGTCAACCATTATAACGAATAGCTCTGGATTACGGATGTTGATAAAACCCTAAATAAAGCTTACTTAACTAACTACGTTAGCTATTACATCCTCGAAGAAGACCTCGGCGTAGACTACAGCTGTAGCATCCGCACTTTGTAAGATTTTCGTAGGTTTTTTAACCAATGAACGCCTAATATGTGAAAGATAATCTAGCGTACTGTTAAAGCCAAATTACAAAAAGAGATCACTCGCCGTAATATATATATCCTAAAAACAACTTTACTGGGATTAGCCGAAACTTTGTTTAAATTAGCTTATCGTAAAGATTCACCTTAAAATCCTAATTCTCAAAGCCACCAAGGGAAAGGTAAAGGCGTTTAAAAACTTTAACGCCCTTACACGCGTTTTGAAGGACCTCTCTTTTACCCCTAGATAAGTTAAACCTTTTTACGCATTGGCGATAAGGAACCTGTGAACCTGTTCAGTATTCCAGCACCTTTATATAAAAGCGCAGAGTATGCTTTTAGCGGGAGCAGGGCACGTAAAGTAGCGGCCGCTAATGCTACAAAAGAAATTAACGTTGGCGATTTAGAATAATTAATTAAATAATATTGTTAAGTCCCTTAAAACCTTTTAAGCCTCTATTGCCCTCTAGCTCTTTATTCGTCAAGTTCACCAGGAGCCTTTCCATAGTAGTTTTGCTTATACGCGTAAACCTTCTATAGGTGTTAATATAGTATTTTACCCTTAGAGGTTAGCCGTTGATAATTACCCTTAATATTGTGTTTTAGAGGAGTTTAAACTAAAATTGTCAGGAAATATAAATAAAGCTTAGCATAATTATCACGACTTTCCCTTAAGATCTGTTAAGATGGTTAACATTAATTATGAACTCTTTACAGACTTCGATAAGAGTAGGAATAGTATAGAAAAGTATAATTGGAAGCTTTATAACCTTTCCAACACGAAAATTATACTCTTTTTAAATATTTGCAAGTAAATAAAGGTTCTCCCTTTTGATTTTTACTTACTATTCCCTGGAATCCTTATAGGGAATGTCAAAGATTATTACCTAACCTTTTGGACCCAAACAATCACTTTTTATAAAGTTTATAATAGTATAAAAAGCTACTTCGAATACGACTTTTACCTTAACTAATACCATATATATTGGAACACTACGAGGTAGATGACCATAATAGCGAAGAAGAAAAAGGAGGAAACACTAATAGATATGCTAAATTGAATGCTTAAAATAGTTATGTTATACTAGTAAGTAATATGGGAAGCCTAATTTAACGAATCCATATTTCCCAAACAGGTACGGGTAGTTGTTACAAGTGTTATCAAGTTTAAATACGACTGACAATGCCTAAATACCACTTATAATAGCTTCTGTAACCAGTTGATTTCCTCGTTTACAACTGTAATAACGCGTACACCAAATTCACTTAGTATATACCCTTAAGCTAGCAATTTTCCTCACGAAGATTAAAAAACTTTACAGTGGTTAATTAAGTCGACTGTAAGTACGGCTACGGGCGATTTTAATGCTTATGATCTAACTTATTGATCCCATATGGGAGTTAATATCTACGTTAGCGTTAATAAGGTCAAGATTTAAGAAGACTTATTAATCGTAAAAACTATCGTCCAAATAGTGGTAAGAGACGTTGGTATCGTGGTAAGTAAGGCTATTAATTAAATCGTTACCCCCTCGCCCCCCTGCCGAAAGAAATAACAAAAAGGTAATATATTATATTTAGTACCTTATTGCTTTTAAATAAGAATACTTCAACTAAATCGTAGACTTAAAAGGCGACAAGCTTATTGTCGGTAATGATATCCCTAGACATATCAAGTAATATAAAGATACTACTCCTGATGCGGTCCAGTAACTATCCAAACACGTCTTCCTATACCACTTAAATGATAAAAACCCTTACCTTTTCCCTGATTAAACATTTAACCACTTACATACCTTTAACCTTCGCAATCGTTATACAGACAATATGTTTTAAGGTATTATGCTAAATATAGGGGTAATAAGGCACTTAATAAAAGTTTATTCTCAATATATGGTATTGCAAAGGGAAAGTATTACAGCTACTAAAATTAATCGTTACAATACTGGTAAATTTAAAGTTAGCTTCAAACTAGGCAAGTAATTATGGTTACTAGAGATAACGGTAGTTTTGATCGTTATTAGGTTGATTACATTTTATATTTATATGTTCCCTACCTGTTTTCTCCTTTACTTAAAAGATATAGAGATTCTAAGTATTAACGTTAATGTTAATATCGACTATCTGGTTAGAAACAGGTAAATGTTTTCTCTCCTCTTTAAATAAGGGTACCTATAATTCCATCGATAAAGCCTTGAAAAAGTGGTGTTAAACCTAACGAAGCTGAAAATACGCCAATTATACCGGCGTTTCAACCATCTAGACCTTAACAAGTTATATAAAGTTCTAAAGACTGTAAAGTATAATTATATAGAATAATCTGCTCTTAAATATCGGAAGGTTATATTATTATTACTAAATATACACTTAAGCTCCTAGAAGACTTGAATTTACATCAAAAGATGATGAAGACTTTAACTGTAAGGTTTTTATCAATGTATTTTATGTGAATAATAAGCCTGTTTTTTATATCATCGATTCCGTAACTTTTTTTTACAAAGTTAAATTCCTGGAGTCCTTTTCTGTAAAGGATACGTGGGAAACACTAAGGATACTATGGATTGACACGTATTTAGATTCACCTAGCATCGTCGTTTACAATGCCGGCATTAACTTTGTAGGGGTGGAATTTTACGAAAATACTAAGATAATAGATATTTAGTGTAAACCAGTGCCCGTAAAGGCTTTCTAGGGCATTGGAATGGTCGAAAAGATACACGTAATATTTCGCCAAGCTTATGATATCCTTAAACTAGATATTAATACTTTATAGACCCAAAAGCATGGTTTTAAATAGCGGTAAAAGGCCTAAATGATATTGTAGACCCTAACGGTTTAGATTTAACGTCACTAGTCTTTAGAGTATACCCACTCTAGACGATTGAATATCCGCTATTGATAAGTACCAAAAAAAGAATTATGACTCATGGCAAAGTATTAAACGAACTGTGGAAAGAATCGGCACGCCTTCAGGTCAACGATACCCTTAATACCAAAAACGGCCCTACGATAATCGACGTGTTTTCTCTGCCGTTATAGAGTGATGTCCTCATATGGCGGGAGCCGGGAATATGAAAAAGCCTATACAACACCTTAAGTATCGCTAACGTTAAAGTATTTGTTAAAACTGTTCACGGTTTTATAACTTTTCGTACCACCCATGTTCAGCCTTATATTAGGGTTACCAACAATAACAACCTTTAAGCTAAACTACCGAGCTGATACGAGTCTCCTTTACTTATAATATATAAGCTGATGGAACGCCGCCGATACGAATAACCCCCCCCAAAAAGGAATGTTAAAGTGAAGGAATATATACCTGGCCGCATTTATAATACTGTTTGGATAAGTAGGAAAGAAAAAGATAACAAAGACTTGGCACTAAAGCTTCGGGTATAAGGTATTATTAAAACCTTGGTCAAACCTTTTGAAAAAAAACGATAAGGTTGAAATTAAAGGCTTACTAATTCGAAAAGTTATATAATCAGTACTAAAAGCCGATTTTAACCTTCAAAACCTATATATTATGATCTTCAAATCGAGGATTATCTACGAGGTTAAGGGTAAAACTACGGGGCGGCCGTAAGAAATGTTACGTGTAGTCGCTTAAGGATACGGCAATAAAGGCAAAGACTGAATCCTTACGTAGTCGCCAACGATTTAGAAAATTAGCTAACGCTTATTAATCGCTTTGGATACAATTTGGTTAGATAAGACTAAAAGCAAATTTACGTTAAACAACCGAGGAATAATGTAAGCCTATACGAAATTAATAACAAATTTACAACAGATAGTATTACTGGAATTGCCATAAAAATTACATTCTATTTATCTTTCGGAAATGTCAATACGATATATTAAACCTTTTTACGAATTATTTAAATTAGTTACTTATAAATTCCTAACCTATTAAGTACACTTTAAATTACGTTTAAGTTAAAAGTTTTTAATATATTATCCGTTCCTATTAGTAACCTAAAACCAAAACTTTGGCTTAGAGAGTATATAAACTAACGATACCCTTTTCGTTGGAACGGCTAGATTTGTGATATCGTAACAGCAAGTGAATAAGGACTTTGAGTTTTAAAATTACAAACCGGTCACAACTTTAGCGAATAGCAGTCAACTTGATTTCAATAAATCGTTAATCTTTATACTTAGCATTAATACCAGCCTTAGTTTTCGGTAAAAGGGCCAAAACACTAATTAAGTTGTGATCTACAAGCTTAACGTATCTAAGACCCAACGGTACCTGGAATAACGTACTCGTAGTAGTTATATTACTACCCTAAGCTAACCGGAGGCCTTTTACGACCTCTCTATAGTTTCACAAGTACAAGACCCGAAAAATTACGACTTTAACTGGCAAAATAAAAGGCTTAAATATCAAATACATAGCTTAGACTGAAGAATTAATATGGTTCTAATAGACCTATCGAAGGCCAAGTTAATAATCTTTATGGATAGGTATTTTACAAAAAACACCGACCTAACTTTATAAATCGGCTTTTTAATAAGCCTCTTTAATAGGGATAAACGGAAAAATTACTTTAGTAATATAGATAACCTGATTTACTATACCTTTGTTAAATTTAATAGGATTATACGATGTGTATTAGCTTTCAAAGTATACGGTATAATAATATGTTTCATTGTAAATATAATACTGTACAAAAATCTTTAACGTTAATACCAGGTAATGAAAGATATCTCCTATCTTAGTGGTAATTTATATCGGATCGTGGAGTTTGTTCGAATGCTTTTTGAATCTCAGAACCACTAGCAAAAACCGCCTAATAATCGATATCATAATACTCCGTGAAGCCTACAAAGGAAGGAAGACAGAGAAATTCCGGTGAATTAACGGGAAATAAAATCCTACTAATTATATAAAAAATGTATTACTAAATAAGGCCTTCAAAAGGTTTATGAATAATAATAGGCTAACTATACATATTAAGAGCGACGTTAATAGGCATCCTGGCAAGCTCAAATCACGTTACTGCAGCTAGTAATGTGTTAACGAACTAGAAGACTGCTAGGAGACTAATGTTAAAGATTTTTTTAATTGGTACAGCTAAAGTAAAGGCTTATATAGGTATATGGCAAAATGATTTTTTGTGGGAGTCGATAAAGTATAACCTCGAAGCCATGGAGCTATTGGGATCAATTGAAGTGCAAATGTGTGCAATTCAATGCGGAGGTTAATTGAAATTGACAGGGGTCTAGCCAGTTAACGAGGTTGCAGTTTAACGCTAACTAGAAAAGATTTGTTAACTACACTAGCATGCGCGCACAAACTAAAAAGCTGCCAGTGTTAAAATAGTAGCAATTGCAATGCAATAGGTTAACTTTACTTTCAGTAAAGCTAACTATACTGACTGAAAATTAAGTGTATTGTTTTGTGTAGGCCTATTATACTTGACTGCAAGTTAAGTACAGTATAGCCCTACTTCACACTAGGGCATAGGCCAAGCAATTGGCCATACAAATTACTATGCAGACCGGCTAGCGGTCTAACAAACCTAAAATAATACATCTACTACCTGACCACGCACTATTACTGTTATTTTGACCAATAGAGTCGACAACGTTGCAATATCTAAATCCCTACCAACACCAACATTTTTTAAGTTTTATTTTTTCCGAACAAAACTTGACGGAATATTGGTTGCCATTAATAGAAATCAATTTCCAGTTATTTACATATATAGAATATCTTTAGATTTCTTTCGTTTAAAGCATTATATAAATTTACGGTATACTTCAAATACAGGTTTTTAATCCTAACAGAACTAGTAAACTTCATAACGTTTGGTTTAGGAATAGGGTATCTATAAGGCGAAAAATCGCGGTACAGGTTGTCTTTAGGGTCTGGTAGACCATATGATTCATATGGTAATACTTTAACAGCTGGTCATCAATGTGAATAGTGGTATTCCCGTTTCGATATTATATTAATATGAGAGAAAATTACGGTAGTGACCTCCTTTCATCTGAACATTTATCTTCTAGTTCAGTTGGTATTTATGAACGAATAAATTCTTTGGTAATGATTTATTAACTAAATAATCAGTTTCTCGTCATTTTTTGAAGTTTAAATAAATATTCATTAATTTATATAATATCGTAAATTATATTAAAGTGTGGTTTCATTTTGCGTATCAGATTTTTCACGCAGGATTATCATTTAGTATAATTATTTTAAAATTCTGATTTAATTCTTTTGTGGATGTATTAATACCTTTATAACGTAGTGAAATATGGGGTGGTTTTTTAATAAGGTTATTTACTGTGTTCTATATATTTATTATCTATCCTGTATAATCATTTTAGTAATCAGTTAAAAGAAATTCCCGCAAAGATCTTTATATTTTAATAGTTGTAATTTCAGTGCATTGTACCACATTTACATATAGTAAAGTTAACTATACAGACTGCAAGTTAAGAGTATTGTTTTATGACCTACTGTATTGGCTGAAAGTCAAATACAGTATACGCTCATTTAACACTAGGATGCGGACCAAGCAATTGAATAAATAAATTACTGTGTAGACCTGCTGGCGGTCTTCCAAACCTAGAACAGTACATCTACTACTTGACCACGTAATATTACTATTACTTAGACTAATCGAATCGACAAAGGTATAAAATTGAAATTCCTATTATAGTTGAAGCCCTATCAACATTGATCAGTA
The DNA here is from genome assembly GCA_038502455.1 of Anisogramma anomala. Taxonomy (NCBI): domain Eukaryota; kingdom Fungi; phylum Ascomycota; class Sordariomycetes; order Diaporthales; family Gnomoniaceae; genus Anisogramma; species Anisogramma anomala. Next base: position 29,067,168 of record JASMMZ010000002.1, on the reverse strand, counting down.
CTTATTAGGTTAAGCATAGATAAGCTAAGGAGTAGAAGAAGCTACTTTCCGGTTATGTTTTGTGAAAAAATAAGGTAGAAGAACGATTTTTGCGAAAGGCCTCTACGAACTGCGTCGGTTTTCACGGTAGTAAGTCGAGAAGATTTTTGGGCTGCGTCGGTTTTTACGGTAGTTTAGAGGGAGTGACGATATCTCTATCGAAAATACTAAGAGATATTAACACATCCTTTGTAAAAAGCATTGAGATTGACCGTTAAAATTTTCAAATCGATAAGTCGGTAAACGGTTAAGTAAATATTACTGCGAGTGCTATTACAAAAACAACCGAGTACTACGTTATTGAATTACCAATAATAAACGACCTCCGATCTTACCTTTTATATAAATTTTTCCCTGAACACCAAGTTTTTACCTTTATTTTCTTTACGTTACTTTAATCGTTAGGATCATTATATGAGGTGAGATCATCAAGTCGCGTTGAGAAAGTTATATCGCGCGACTTAACGTCAAGTTCCTACACGACCTTTTATTAAAACATCAAGTCCCCACGTTCCCATATCGGTAAGTTTCCTCGCTTAAGTGCAAATATGAAGACGGTCCTTAGTTAAGAATATATGAAGGTAGTTGAATCTCTTAGATCTATTTTGGCCAACCATTACGACGAAGAACTGTGGATTGAGGATGTCGTCGATTTTTCAACTGAGGTATATCTGACTAATTATGCTGGCTATTATATCTTTGACATGGATTTCGGCGAAGAATACGGTTGTGGCGCTCGCGTTTTCCAAGACTTCCGTGAGTTTTTTAACCACTGAACGATTTATATATAAAAAATTATCCAGTGCACAGTTAAAGCCAAGTTTAAAAAATAGGTCACTCGCCATGGCATTTATATTTCATAAAACCCCCTATTGGGATGTGTAAAGCCTTCTTTTCAATTGGCCTATCAAGAAGACCCCCCTTAAAATCATTATCCTTAGGATCTTTAAGGGAAAGATAAAAGTGTTAAAGACTTTCAACGTCCTTATAAACGTTTTAGAGGACCTCAAATCCAGTTAAGTTAAGCTTTTTTACGTGCCGATAATGAAAAACCTGTTGATTTGCTTGGCAGCCCAGCACCTTTACGTAATAACGCGGAGTACGTTTTAAGCGGCAGCAAAGTACGTGAAGTAGTAGCTGTTAAAGCGATAAAAGGTATTGACGTCAGAGTTATACATCGGTTCATCAAGTAAAATAATTAAGTCCTTTAGAACCCTTCCTATGACTAAGTCCCCATGACATTTTAATTCTTTCCTTAAAATCGCTGAGTTTTGCAAGGCGAAGCTTCGTACTGAAGGTACGCCTATATGCATTAGCCTATCATAAGTCTTACTACCGGAAATCACCACTCAGACTAGGTAATTGATAACTACCCATATTATCGCGATTCGGAGGCTCTAAGGTTGAAGTTAACGGTAGGAAATACTATTGATAACTGGGTTAATGATTTTTATTTTCCAATAAAATTTATTAAAATGGTTAATATAAATTATGAACCTTTTACGGAATATAACAAGTTTTCGAACGATTTAAAAAAGGATTACGGCAAGTCTTATATTTTTTTGTTAAGAAACAATTCTTTTCCCAAATATTTGTGAGTCAATGGAGGTTCCTCTTCTTGGTTTTCATTTACTTTTTCCTGGAATCTTTACGAGGTATTTAAAGGATTATTCTCTAAAGTTTTCAACACCGGTAAAGAACTTTCTAAAAATTTATAGCGGCATAAAAATTCATTTCAAATACGATGTTAACTTCGCGTAATATTATACGGGATATTACAATACGAGGTGAACTACAATACTAGCCAAAAAAGAGTAAGAAATATAGATGAATATTCTGAATTAAATGTTTGACAAGTTGATATTGTACCAATAATTAATAGAGAAAATTCGCGTTGGCGAAGTTACGCTTCGCGAGTAGGTATGGATAAATATTACTGGCATTGACGAGTTTAAATACGTTTTATAACGTTTAAATAATATTTGTGATGACCTTTTTAAGCTAGTTAATGATTTAATTCGCGAACGTAATAGTGTATACGCAAAATTCATTTAGTACATAAACTTAGGCTAATAAATTTCGCGATGTAAATAAAAAACATTTCGTAACGATATATTACATCGATTGTAAGTACGGGTGATCCTAACGTTTGAAATTTGATTTAATATCTTCAGATCAAAATCTATAACTATATTGGACTTAACGAATGTAAAACTTATGCGGATCTATCGATATTGAAAACTATGGTCGTAATAGTTGTAAAAGGTATTGAATTTATGGTAAGTCGGGTTGTTAGTCGATCCGGTACCTCTCGGCTAAGCGTATTAACAGATAGATAATGTATTATATTGAGTATATTATTATTTCCGGGAAGAATTACTTGTATCACATCGTAGATTTGGAGGTTAAAGAAACTGTTAACGGCGACGATACTCCTAAGAAAATTAAGTGGTATAAAGATATTGCTCCTAGCGCGGCCCAATAACTAGTCAACTATGCCTTTTTGTATCATTTAAGTGGTCAAAACCCTTGCTTTAACCTTAACTAAGCCCTTAACCCCTTATATATCTTTAATATTAGCGATTGTCACGCGGATTATATATTTTAAGGTATTATACCGGACAACGGAGTAGCAAGGTACCTAATACGATGAGACTTGTAGTATATGGTATTGTGAGGGGAAAGCATTATTGAAAAGAATATTAATAGTTAAGATATTAGTAAGGCTAAAGTTAGCATCGGTTTAGGCGAATAATTTTCTTTATTAGAGATAACGGTTGTTAAGATTGTTATTGTATTGATTCAGTTTTACATCCTTAATTTTTTTACCCCTTTTTTCTTTTACTTGGGGGATATGAAGACTTTTAGCGTTTACGTTGACGTTAACGCTATTAAGCTGGTTGAAAACGGTTAAAGGTTTTCCCTCGCTTTCAAGTGAGGGCATTTATAGTTTTATTTTCATGGCCTACAGATAATAGTGTTGAATTTAATGGAGTTATAAATATTCTAATTATACAGGCGCTTTAACTATTCAACCATCGATAGTCTGTATGAAGTTCTGAATCCATAGGGTATAAAATGTGGAATACTTTGTTTTTATAGCTATCAAGAAGTTTTTCTATTATCGTCAAACTTATATTTAAGCTTTTCAAAGATTCAAGTTTATATTGAAAGATGATAAAGATTTTAATTAAGGGATTTTGGTTAATATATTTTACTTAGATAACAAGCTTATATTTTATGTTATTGACTCCGTAACCTCTTGTTATAAATCCAAGTTATTTTAGTCTCTATCGGCGAAAGATACTTAGAAAACTTCAAGGATGTTGTGAATTAAGATGAATTTGAGTTTACTTGACATCTTTATTTACAATATTAGTATTAACTTTGCCATAGCGAAGTTTTAAGTGGACGTTAAAGTGACATGAATTCAGTATTAATAGGTGCCTATTAAGGCTTACTAAAGGATTGGCAAGGTCGAGAGGGTATACGCGCAATGTCATAGAGCATACTATATTTTTACGTTAGAGATTGGAAGCGTTACTGTTCAAGAGGCATGCCTTTAAATAGTGGTGAAGGGCTTGAATGATATTTTAGGATTTGAAAGTCAGTTTCTAACGCTAATGTTATTTGGAACGCACCCACGCCTAACGAGTAAATCATTATTATTAGGAAGTACCCAGAAAATTGTTGTAGCTTACGGTAAAGCATTGAAAAAATTGTGAAAGAAATAGATACATAGTTGATTTAATAATATTCTCAATACCAAAAACGACCTTACGATAATTGACGTACTTGTTTTGCCGTTACAAAATAAAGATTTTTTGTGGAGGAAGCTAGGTAAATGAGATAGCCTATATAATATCTTAAGTACCGCTAACGTTAAAGTAGTTATTGAAATTGCTAATGGTTCCACGACATATCGCATTATCTAAGTTCAGCTTACTGTTATTGTAATAGACTTAGGCCGTTGGCCATTGAGCTTATAAGTTACGTGACTGTTCAAGTAACGGGATAGGCAACGCCCGGCCTGGGCCCGGCTCGGGCCCGACACAGGCGCGGATAGGGCACAGTCTGAGTACAGGCCGGATACGGTTCGTACACGGATAGGATACGGTTCGTGTACGGCACGTAACAGGCTAGGTATTGGCACTACCTAAGGGCCTTATACGTTGGGTTATGGTAGCCTTTTTTAATTTTCCTTTGTACTTTAATGGTGAATCCCATTTGGTACCTGCTTAACTTACTATTATAAGTCAGATTATAATATATTATCAAAGTTTCTTTTTAATTTGTTTTATAAAAAAAGACATCACTTATAATAGACGAATTAATAGTCAACGTTAATAATTAAGTTTTATACTTTAACGTTATTGGGAAGGATATACCATTGGCGAATACCTAGTCTTTTACTTTTATAGATATACTATTGGCCCCTTTAAAGCCGACTTGAGCCGATATATTTCTTTTATAAGATACCGTAAGCTATATCGCGTCGGCTATTAAATAATTGTAATAATCGGATTAATCGATTTTGACTATTAACCTTACGTCTAACTTTGTGTAAGTTATCGCGAAAATCTAGTAATTTAAAACCGAATTGGTCGTGATTCGCATTAGGTTTCCATTGGTTTAGTACGGACGAAAACGATATAATGAACCGTAATTTAACGTATTTGTTTCCACGTGGACGGCGACGCGCTAAACGATCGAATTTATATTAGAAGCAGATAAAATATAAATCGAAAAGGGTCGGTACACGTTTTTCTACGTATAGGGATATTATACGGCAGCGGTAAAGTAAGCGGTTACGACTTATTATAAAGCCGAAGGATACGAGGGTAAATATAATATAAGGAAGTTTTTAGATTATATCGAGGCGGCTTTCGGCGACCTTTATTATATGGATAAAATATTAGTCGAATTCGAAAGTTTAGTCATAAGTAATAAGGACCTATAGGTACTATTTATTATTAGATTCGAAATACTTTTAACTTAAGTAAGCGGCCTAAATTGGTTTTCGGACGTAAAGTATAACTACTTACGTTTCCAAATATCGTTACGTATCAACGACAAATTTATTACGGAAAGTATTAATCGGGTAAATTATATTGTAGATTTTAAAAAAAAGTACCGTAAACTCGCCGATAAGTTAAAGTCTTTAGATATAAAACAAAGTTTCGGTCGTTAATTAACGAAACCCGTTTAAACTTAACGGCCGGATGATAATACGGTTATAACGGGAGTTTACGCCTTTTAAACGCCTTCGTTAAAAGGTCGTAGTAATCATAGCTAATTATTTCGATATCGCGGTCAATTATCTTAATAAACTCGTTCGATACGTATTTAAAACTAAAGACGCAAAATAATGTAGGCGATGATGAAAGAACATTAGATTAGGCTTATTTTGAGGCGTTATATACGTTATAACTTACTGAACTATTATTAATTTGGTTATGGCCCTCGCCCAACATTTCTTTTTATATAGATACATACAGCCTAAGTTGAAAAAGTAAAGGAAAGTTTTCAATTAATAACGACGAAAAAAGTCTAACTCCTAAATACAATTTCGTTTAAGGGTTACATAATCTTAACGGTGTAATTCTAAAATCAAGTAAAAAAAATTAGTTAAATTAAAATACATATAAACGAGGAACTATGTTTCATTTTTATACTTTTTAATAATACTCATTTTTTGGATATTTAAGTCGATTCTAGTTCTCATTATTAATATATTGTAAGAGAGGTTTTGGTATAACGGTTAAAAATAAAGTAGATTCGGCCATTATATCCATGAAATATCGATACGATATTAAGGTTACGGTAAAATAGGTGTATTACCTAAATAGCCAAGTTTCGTATAAATATTAATAAATAGTTGAACCCAATATTAATATATATTATTTCCGGAATAACGCTAAATATTATTTTCAAAATGTTTTGGATATAATATTGATAGGTAACCTTAAACGCGAGCGATAGCCGTTTAGTAGTTCAAATTCAAAAAGGTTTGGTTATCGATGTAATATCGATACGTTTTAAGACGAGAGATATATAAGGCGTAATCGGTTCAGTTTTTTTCAGATTAGTATAACGTTTGTACCAACAGGAGTAACATATAGAGAACCCGTTCTGAATAGCTTATACTATAAACTTTAACGAAATAACGCGGATTTTATAAATAAAAACAACGACTACAATTAAAAATGAAAAGGATTAATTACGTTTTTTACCGAAATTAGTTGTATTTCGAGACTTATTCGATAAATATAAGGTTACAGCCTTACTTTCGTATAAAGAGAAACTAGATTATTACATTTATATTAAATCGAACGAGTATAAATCTTTACCAAAACAACTTTAAAGGTTATTATATTCGATATTACGAAATTAACATTTTAAATTTCGGCGATAAGTTACGGAATTGGTAAATAAAGGTTATATTCAGACGAGTTTTTCATAGACGACAACGCCGGTATTATTAATTCGTAAACTGGGGGGGAAGGGACAACGGTTTTATATTGATTATCGGGTATTAAATAAAATTAAAAAGTAAACCCGTTTTTCTTTACCTTGAATTAAAAAGACCCTATATATGTTATTGAAATCGATATAGTTTACGAAGTTAGATATTCGAACAGTATTTCATCGTATTGAAATAATACCTTGGTAAAAGGAATTCACGGCGTTTTATACGCGGTTCGGGTTATTTAATTAGTTGGGTACCCCTTTTGGGCTGGCAGAAACGCCGGCGACGTTTTAACGATATATTAATTATGTAAAACCGAATATTTTGGATAATTTGGTTATCACGTATTCAAGCGACTTTTTCATTCTTTTTATGTATTAAGTAGATTTATATAGCAAAAAGTTCGCATGGTTTGAAAACGTCTTTATATAACGAAATTAAATCTGGATTTAAAAAATTACAACTTTGTAGTTAAAGAAGTAAAATACTTGGGTTTTATTATAACAGTTAAAATAGATATCTGGGCTGATTCTAACAAAGTCCGGGTAATTCGCGAGTAAAAGTTACCACGTACGGTTCGGAAGGTTCGATGTTTTTAAGTTTTTCCAACTTTTATCGTAATTTTATTAATAATTTCTTAAAGTTAACGGATTATTTCGTTCGGCTAATAAAGTGAGATATGGGTTAAGTTTGTATGAAGTAGGAAAAATATATATTTTAAACCTTAAAATATACTTTTATTATAGCTCTGATTTTAGCATATTAGGAGTTAAATCGGTTAATAATAGTGAAAATTAATTATTCGAAAACGGCGTTAAAAATTAGTTATTGTAACGAGATGAGATTAGTATTTTCAAACTAATAACCTTTTATTTCGTATGATTAACGGATATGAAACGTAATTATACCATTTACGATAAGGAACTCCTCGCGATAGCATTCTATTTAATAGCGTAGTTTTTCGAATCATGTAGCGTCCGTATACGGTTTACGATTTTGACGGATTATCAGGAATTAAAGTATTTTTCTTTGTTATAATTGATTTTGGAACGTTAGTCTCAATAAGGCGAGGTCTTATTCCTTTTTTAATATTATTTACGATATAAGCTCATAACTTGGAGCGTTTGCCTGAATATGTTAATTCGTAAGTTATAAGATAAACCGAAGGTAAAAAACCGTCGCCCGCGGGTTTTTTAATTTATTTTCATTATTATATTAACCGTAATATTAATAAAATTATATATTAAAGGAATATGAATTACGGAGGGTTAGGTAAAGGAATTTAGCGAAACGGATGCCTTGTTATTAAATTACGATGATATGTATTTTAAAGGGGGGTTGGGGGTTTTTAAGGAGCCATTAAAGGCGATACCGTCCCGGACCCGGTTCGTATCCAGGTCGTTATTGGGGATAACGTTAGGGGATTTTGGTACGGCGGTGTTAGCGGTACTGCCGCGGATCCGGCTTGTATTAAGCTTACTGGAATTATTAACGTCGAGTGATTTCCTTATTTTCGGCCCGAGTACGTTAACGGAATTATAAAATTAAGGAGTAACAAATAACCCGTTATATAACGTTTACCATTTAACGGTTTTCGAACGCGTTTAACGTTTTTTACTTAAAGTAGGATAATTAATATAAATTGAAAATTACGGGATTAACCCGTGAGGGGTATTATATTACTATGATCATTTGTAATTATCTAATTGTAAATTATTAATAACGAGGATATTAAAGTAAACTTATAACTCGTTTATTATAAGTTATCGGGGTAAAGATATTTCATTTCGTATTTTTAATGAATTTACTATAAAAAGGAGATAATCGTCAATATTCGATGTTTATATCGAATATATACGTAATATAACGGGACGAAACCTTGTTTCATTTTACGGTAAAACCTTTTTTAACCTTTTTTATTTTCGACTGATATTAGACGTATATTTGTGTTGATTTTATAATCGACTTATTGATTATTAATAACGGCCTTCGATATTTATCAGTTATTACAAATTGGGTTTTTAAGTTTTTTAAATTAAATATTGTATAGTTTATAATTACCGATATATACGTGGAGAGTTTTCGGGTTATATAGTGGAGATTTTATAGGTTTTTAGTTTTTATTTTTAGTAACCGCGGTTTGAATTAAATGTACGTATTTTAAACGATACTTTCTTTTTCAATAAAAGTAGAATAAGTTTTATTCACGACGTATTATTTACAAAGAGATAACGTCATTGAACAAGTAAATGAAAAGTTTAAAAAATATTTGTATATTGTTATTATTTTTTTGTAATATGATTAAGATTTATATCTACCTATTTATTAGTTTACGTTAAATAATTGAAAGTTGAAAGTTACTGTGTTTAATCCAAATCAATTAAGAAAAAAATATAAAATATTATTTATTTCATAAGTGAATAAAGATACGAGGTAATTAATTAATTTAACGGGGCGAATTACGACGTTTTTAACTTATTTATGTAAAGGAACAAAATTAACTTAAACTGTAATAACTTATATTTAATAGTAAATAAAACGGCGGTGAATAGTGAACGACGTTTAACCGAATGATTTAAGAAGGTGTTTACGTTTAATTAAGTTTTCACAATATTAAAATTAATCGCCTAAGTAAAAAAGCTCAATTAACTTTATAGTTAATACCAGGTAGTCTGTATTTTGAACCCGTTAAATATCCTATTAGATATCCTTAAGAGGTATTTGTTATTTTATATAAACTTAGTTAAGCGTACGGTTTTAAACCCCTTTTTTTCTTAAGTTTTATCCGATATTAACCCGGGATTCGCTTTGGTTAGAAACGATATAAGTGACGGTAAATACGAGGAATTTAAAGTATAAGATATTTTTACGGTAAAAACTGGTAACGGCGGGGTTTGTTATTTGTCAATTAAGCAAAAGGGTTATAATAAGCTGAAATAGAAATTATTGGAAAATTGTGAGTATATTATAACCTTAGATAAATTTAAAGCGGAATAAGGAGATATTCGGGTTTACGATAACCCGGTATTTCAACGACGGTGTTAAGTTTATATTAAACGATATGTGCGAGATGAATGGTTTATATCTTTTAAATAATACTTTGTCAATAATTGAAAAGAATAATTTATTGTTAAATGATGTTATAATACCGTAAATAAGGCCGAATGAATATTACCCGATTATTTCGAATACGTATCCAATTGTAAAGCTACTTTTAATATAATTATTCATTATTATTATACTGATTTAGGTTTAACGAATACCGACGTTTTTAATGTTAAGGGCTCTTTTACAACTTGTTTCGAACGTTGAATAATATTAAAGGAGTGTGACAATAAAAGGTATGGCGAAAACCAGTAAGCGTTGAAAAGGAGGGTTGGTAGGAGGTGAGACGTACGCAAAGCGATGTTAAGAAAGGCGAATAACGCGAGGAGGGGCGGACGTTAAAAAAGGCCGATAGCGAATAATACGAGGAGGGATGGACGTTAAACGAGGTCGATGATAAAGGATAACGTTAAAAGAGATAAGCGTTAAAAAATAACAACGATAACGGTTAACGAAAAATAAATCGAAGGGTGGGTAGGGGAAGAAACCTTTTAAACTAGTTATTAAAAATTATAATACGTTAGTTTAGTCCCAGGTAATATGATCGGTTCGGATACGATTTTACGCCCGTTCGTAATTAGCCCTATTAACTTATTTTTTTTATAAGGTTAGCTAATGGGATACAGGCGAAATAGATGATCGTATAATTTAGCCTTAAACGTCTTTCGCGATATTTTGGAAACCGTAGTTTATATTGGTTATAAAAATATAACTTAAGGGCTATGCTATTTTGGCTTTTTAGGTTAAAATTACAAAAGAGTATTCGGTGGTGGTTAAAAGGGGTTGAAGCGAAAACGTTACGCATTAAAACTCGGTTGACCGAGGGCGTTTTATTTTTATAAATAAGCGACATAGTAAAAGACGACGAAAGAATCTAGGGTAAAGGCGGACCCTAAAAAAAAGGGCGGCATAAACGTATAGTTAAAGGAGTAACGGCTTATACGGCCGGTATAATAGGAATTACTTACATCCAAACGACATTACGAAACCGGGTAAACTAATTAACTAACTTAAAAAACGCGGGTAAAAACGGATCGATAATCTAGGATATCCCTTTAACATTTAGGCATAAAGGATAATATATAACCTTTATCCTTTGTCGTAACGATTAATTAGCATAAAACGATACGTAAACTAGATAAAGTCGTAAATAAATTTATTTTTTGAATATATTGCGAAAACGAGTTAATTAGCGATTAGGCTTTTCGTAAAGCTTCTTTGTAAATTTACTTCATTATAAACTTTCCAATATATACGATACTTTTATATCCGATAAACTCGGACGTAAAAAAAAGGAACGTTAAAATTTAAAAGACAGTTAATATACGATATATAAAAGTTTTTAATTTATAACGAAAAAAGTTTATTTTTATTTTTATTATTTTGGAAGACGAAAAGATCTTTTATAACGCGACGGAGCTACGATAGGCAGTTAGTGATAGGGTATTGGTATATAATAAGGTAGCATACCTTATGAGGAGGCTCGTTATCTCCTCCGGAGGCGCCGGCGGTAGTGTAACCTAGTTTAAAACCGTTATATACATCGGTTATAATAATAAGTTAGGAGAAAAGGCTAAAATGTATTAACGCAAATAGTTAACTGGCATATATAGGGGAAAGTTAAAAGGGTTGTAACGGGGGTATTTAATAAAAGGGAGGGGGCGATGGTATAAAAGGAAAAAGGAAAAAGTTTTGGGAATTACATAAGGGCGTTTGTATTTATAAGAACTGGCGAACCAAATTCGGTAAGAGCTACGTATTATATTAGGCGCGTTACTCGGTATTAAAAGTAAAAGCGTAACTTTACAGGATATGTTAAAGGATACGTTATATAGTATCGACAGTAAAAAAGATGCCTTATACGGCGCGTGAACGGGTACGTTATACGGCGCCGGCGATATAGGGTAGGCCGTCCAAAGCGTTATACGATATGTTAAACGTAGTATTACCGGTTTACATTCGACCCGCGTATTAGGCAGGTACGGCCCGCGTCCAGCGTTTATCTAAAATGATGCCGTAGCCCTTGTAACATCCAAAAAAGAGGAGATATGTCATAGATTCAGGCCGTTGACTATTAAGCTTATAGGTTACATGACTATATACGTAATATAATAGGTAACGTCTGGCTTGAGCCCGGCCCGGGCCCAGTCCGGACGCGAATAGGGCACGGTCCGGGTATAAACCGGATACGGTCTGTGTATAGATAGGGTACAGTCCGTATACGGTACGTATAAGGGCACGTGACGAGCTTGGAATTGGCAATGCTTAAGGATCCTGTACATTGAATCACGGTAACCTCTTCTAGTCTTCCTCCGCACCTCAATAGTAAATCCCATTTGGCACCTACTTGGCTTACTATTGTAGGTCGGACTATAACAATTAGAGCAATTAATGACGGCAATGAAGACTTTAAGTTAAGCCAATAACTTAGAACGACATTTCTTTACCTATTATCGATGAGCTAATTAAATGTTGTTGGTGCGGACGACTATTCAAGAAGAGGAATGTTAAGGACGCGAAATCTATACCGGGACGTATTTACAATATTTTTTTAGGTAAACAGGAAAGAGAAGGACGATTAATATTTGGATATAAACTTCCAAGAACAAGGTATTATTAAACTCTTTGGCAAACCTTTGAAAGAAAGTGATAGAGTCGAAAGTAATGGATTCCTAACTCGAGAAGTCGTATAATTCGTATCGAAAACCGACTTTTATCTTTACACCCCGAATATTAAAATTTTTAAGACGAGGATTATATACGAGGTTAAAAGCAAACTTACGGGGCAGTGATACGAAAAGTTACGTTTGATAGCTTAAGGATATAGTAATAAAGATAAAGATTGAATATTTACATAGTTATTGATGATTTAAAAGATTAACTATATTTGATGATCGTTTTCATATCAGACTTGTGAGTGAAGACTAAAGGGAAGTTTACTCGTAATAGTAGCAATATAATATAAATATATATATAATGAGCAACCGATTGAAAGCGGATCGTATTTTTGGAATTCTTATAGAAATTACATGATAAATATCGTTTGGGGACGGTAATACGATATATTAAACTGTTTTATGGACTAGTTAAAATATTTGTATATTAGGTTTCAGCTTATCAATCGCACTTTTACTTACCAATAAACATAAAGTTTTTGATATAAGACCTGTGTTTATTGGTAACGTAAGAGAAAGACTTCGTTTTTGTGGTTATGTAGATTAATGATACCCATTTCATTGGAAAAACTGGCTTTGTAGTATCGAAATATCAGTCGATTGTAATGATCACACTAAATACCCGTGAGTATATAGAAGGTGTCAGAGGGCTTATGTTAGCAGTAAGGTAGCAGAGGTAACAAAGGTGCAATATCAAGAAGATGTTTGTTCATGCCGTAGAATAATCACTAGCCGTTAGGCTATTCAGGTGTGTAGACTGAATACTTAGATTGACAACTGAAGAGCTATGAAGGGAATACTATCTATGTGGTGATGGTCGTGTCCTTATATCCTATGGCCTTCATACCATCTTCAGTACTGAATCGTTTGGATCACCGCACTGATCCCACGGATCTAGTGCTACCTTATCTTGGATCGGTGGCTGATCCTTACTGATCCCATTTAGCCTCACCTTGGATCAGTAACTGATCCATACTGATCCATCACGTGACTTACTTAGTCACCTTTCTTACATAAGAGATGTTCCCCGCCTGATGTGTTGGACTACAAGCTCTCTATGGCTCAGCTGCATACTGGCCTGTTTCCTAACCCAACCATTGTTTGGGTTATAACAACTACGTTCTAAAGGATTAATACTTATTAAAATATAAACAGATAATATTTCTATGTTATTTGATACGTCGTTTTCTATTAGAGAGGAGAGGAAACTTTAAGAGGCTGGCTTAAAAATAAACCCAAAAATGTTCCTAGCAGAGGATTGTCCATCAATTTGAACGGTGTAATAATCAGGTTTTAGGAAAATATTCCGAAATTTGTATAAAAATGGCGATGAGATGAAGTTAATTACACTAACTCAATTAGCGTAAAACTAACTAATAAATGCAAATATTAATATGTACGTAAAGCTTAGCTTAAATCAGTCTCATAATCAGAATTGATATTGAATCTTTTTATCGTTAAATAATGTTCAATAAACCTATCAAATAGTATATACAAAGCTTTTAACGAAACTTTCGAAAGGTGAATCGATAATTCGAAACACAGCCTTCGATTTATACTGCTTAATATAAAAATATAATGAAGATTTTTTTTTTGTTTTCACTAATAGATTGTTCACTAATAATATCGATTATGACTTGAACATAAGATTTATATTGATTTTTAATAATTAAACACTAATTTTAAACGGGTTTACGCTGTATGATAACGTTATTTATTAAAGTTTGATACAGTGTAAGCGGGGTAATCGGAACGTTTTAGCCTTTAAGATTTATAGTATTGTTAAAGGATTTGATTTCCATATTCTCATAATAATAAAGGTCCGGATAATTATTTTAGGCTTTAATTTAAAATCCTTCCCTTGAATGGTTTATAATACTTTTTATTTTACAAATACCTTATTAAACTCGTCATCAAAAACGAGAAACGTCTTATAATCAATATCATCGCCCTATACTAGTGGTACGAACACCGCAAAATTAATGAAATGAGATAAATTGACGGAAAGTCAAACTATGAGAATATGATAACCAAAGACGACCCAAATAAAGTATTAAAAGCGTTTATATTTATAAGTAATATTTTTTTAACGTTACTGAAATAGTTTTACGACTTGACCTCTAATAGTCATATTCATTTTGGTCTGTTTTATTTGTTCTTCGCTTTGTAACTATCGTTTACCCTTAAAATATGCCATTTGAACCGCTACTGATATATCGTCACTCTTGAAATTTACCATTTGGACCGCTTCTAACATATTATCATTTTTTGAATTTCACACTTACGACTTTTCCAACATATTTTCACTCTTTACATTTGCTATTTATAGCTTTACTGAAATATTTTCACTCTTTAACGTTAATATTTATCACTTACGTTTAATCATTTTTAAAGGTAATTTTATTATTGTGTAGAAAATTCTCATAAGGCCTAATAAGCTGGTAAACATCAATGAAGGCAGCTATTTGCTACCGAATGATGAGGGGAAGGAGGGGGCTACGTCTTTTTCTTCCTCGTTCTTGTCCTTGCCGTCGTAGCTATTGTCGATGTAGCTGGTATCGTCGCCATCGCTTCTAACGCTATTGTTTCCACTACCGTCGATACCGCTATCGGAGTTTTTGCCGGAAGCAGGAACCCGCACCTTAGTTTATATATCCTTGAGCAAAAGGCGCGGGGGATTTCACCCTCCATACCACCATGAATAATGACGTCGTCGAACTAGCCTACGTAATATATATATAAACCCGCCTGCTAAGCAGTAATGAAGATTAACGTCTATTAAAGCCACTGATTAACATATAATACTAACTAGTCCTAGCTTATTTTATTTATTAAGAAAATGCTCATTTATAAATAATTCGTAGTACAATATTCTAAAAATGAATAATAATTGATTTTAATGAGTATTACGAATTAGAGGAGTAAATTACTTACTATAAAAACGGTGTACGCGTAACAAAGCCTTGGTTTTCGGCTTCAAACCCACCGGAACATTAATGTATCCATTGGTAATGCATTCGCAAAGGTAACAATAAGTCGAACTACCCCCGCTTAAACTATAATCCTTAATAAATTTATTTGCAACGACTAACAAAACATACGGTACGAAAGACCAATTTATTAGTAGTTCGAGAACGCAAATCCGGATACGTTACTCCAACGTTTTACGAACCCAAAGAAAATTATAACACACCTTAGTTCACTGCAGCTCAAAACACAGAGCTCATTCCAACACCTAGACCTCGTTTATAGAAATATCAGTATAATACAAATTAAAGGAGGGAATAATTAATAGGAACTGCATTACAACTCAATGATACTATGTTTTCGGTAACTAAAGATTTCCATAAGTAATAAGGTATTTACATACAGCGAGAAAGTAAGGTTAATAACCTTAAAAGCCTTCGTTCTACCTTTAAAATGGTAGGGAAAAGAGGGAAAGTAGAAAGGGGGAAAGGAAAAAGTGGAGTAAAAGCTAAGTTGGTGACGGACAACGGAAAAAGATGAAAATGATATTAGCTCTAAAGGCGGCAACAGGGTACTAAAAGATAAAAGCCGGGATTAAGAATATACTCTCAAAACTGAAAACGTTGGGTCTAAGTAGGCGGTAGGTAGCGACGGTGCCGACCTTATTGAATTTATGTTAACACGCCAAATAATACTGTGAAATCCTATTTTTACAGGGAATTTCTTTTTAAAGAAGACTTTAATTTAGTAATCAATCTATATATACAATCCACATAGTTAACTAAGAACATGTGGTTTAGGCGTATATACTCTCAATAGTTAATTCGAAATATCACTTATGGATTAAAACACGTTGTTAAAAGAAAAAGAAGTTTGTTTACCTAAATCGATAATGATAAATCATTTTATACAATTTCCAAAACCCGAACCATGAAAATCACACCTTTAGAATAATTATCGATCTTCTTAACCAACCTTTAAAAATATACAAAATTATCGCTATTAATTAAAATATAATCGCTATCTAAATAAATTAAAAACTTGATCAAATTACATTATAACCATTATCGTTATTAAAATTTCTAATTAGAACATCAAATAAATTACACCATAATTACTATTATAACTAAACGCCCAGTTGGGACTCGAATGTTGATTAAAATACTACAAGAATGATACGCTTACTACTATATTACAGATATGAAACACATCAAAAAAGAAAAAATTACCTATGTTGGAAGGGTTTTGAACATTGAGACGTTGTCAATTCGATTGGTTGAAGTAATAGTAGTATTGTATTAGTTAAGTAGTGGATGTATTGTTTTAGGTTTGGAAGACTACTAGTCAGTCTGCACAGCAATTTTAATAGCGAATTGCTTAGCCCGTGCTCTAGTATGAAGTGAGTGTATACTGTACTTAACTTACAGCCAATTCAGTAGGAACTCAAAAAACAATACACTTAATTTACAGTCAGTATAGTCAACTTTACTGAAAGTAAAGTTGACTTACTGCACTGTAATTACTACTATTCGAATACTGGAGGCTTTTTATTTTCGTACGTGTATACTAGTATGATTGACAATTTTTTTCCCGGTAACCGTTGAATTATGTCTTCGTTAATTTGCTAAACCCCTATTAGTTCCAGTTGATTTCCACATCGAACTGAATCAATTTGTCCTTTATTGCCTAACAGCTTCAAGGTTCAAGTTTATCGATTTCCACTAAAGGTTTTTCCCCTACAGGCTTGTATAAACTTTCGATTACGCTGTATTAATTGAAGAGATCGTTATTTTTAGTTCTCCTATAGATTTTCAGGTTATTAGCGTATCCCTGCTGGCTAGGACGTGATTTGGCCTTACCAGGTGGCCTATTATCGTATTCCTCGATGTGTATAGTTAGTTTATTATTGACCAAAAACCTTTTAAGAGCTCTATTCGGCGATACCTTCGTTATGGCGTTAGTAAGGTTGTTTTCTCTATCGATTCATCGGAACTCCTCGATTTACCTACCTTTACAGACCTCGCGAAGTGTTATTACGTCGATTATCAAGCGCTTTTTACTGGTGGTTTTGAGTTTTGAGAAACATTCCAATAGACTTTTCGAGTCGGTAAAGATTACCACCGGGATAGGGGAATCTTTAGCTGCCTGGTGATAACGTTAAGGGTTTTCCACAGTGCTAGAGCCTATATTAAAGCTCGCTATTTTTCCGTAGACTATAAAATCTAGCGCTTTTCATGTAATTCTTTTGTATTTGATAGAGGTTTGATGGATTCAGTTGTAGATAATGTTAAACTAATCCTTATACTTATCTTTATTGACGAATGTTATTAGAAAAGCGATTAGTAAAGATAAGTAAATGTTATTTGTAAAAGACCAATCTGTAAAAATCATGAACTTAGCTCTTGATAGATTGATCAAAATTATATTGATTCTTCGGTCTTCTTTTTGAGTCTGTTACTTAAGCCTTTTTTTAACCGGTTAAAGTCATTATCTATTATGTTTTATACTTATGTTGTAATATACATGTCGTAAAAAGCTTTCGATTGGTTTAAAATAGCAATATAATTATTACGGGAACGTTATTTCAGATACCATTAAGACTTAGCTATGTTAATCTTGTTTATTTTAGTTAAATTAACGCCTTAGCCCTTTTGGCTAAAATTGAAGCCGATATTAATATTAAGTATGCAGATTGACGATTCGTTAAAATTAAGTTGTTTATCCTTCACCAAAATTGTAACCGGCTTGTAATTTCAGAATTTGAAGTCCTTAATCGCTTGCTGTTCCGATACTATAAAGCCAACCGGTTCGATGAAAAGGGTATCATTAGTTTATATGCCTACTAGGCCAAAGTATTTCTCTTACGTTACTAGTAGGCAGGGGTCTTATATTAAGAATTTTATGTCAGGTCGTAATTTAAAGCAAGATAGATAGGTTAAAAACCAATGGACACTTGTTTCGGCTAGACCATACAGTTGTTTAATATATCGTATTATCGTCCCCGAAAGGAAAATTACACGTAGTTTTCATAGTAATTTCAGTAAGACACTTTGATATAAGTCGGTTGTGAATTGCGCGTATGTTTTCGTCATATTTCCACTATTCAATATAAACTTATTTTTAGTTTTAGCTAGCAAATTTTCTATTGAAGCGACTATTAAATGTTGGCTAATTTTTTGAAACGTTGGCGATTACGTAAGGATTTAATCCTTACTTATATTACCGTATTTTCAAGCTATTAGGCGTGATTTTTAGTATAGCTGCCCTGTAGTTTGTCCTTTAACGTCGAAGATAATCTTTGACTTAAAAATCGTGATATTTGGGGTTTAAAAGTTAAAGTCGGCCTTCGACAATAATTGTATAATTCTTTAAATTAGTAGACCGTTAATTTCGACGTTTTCGCTTTCTACAAAGGGTTTTCCGGGAGTTTTGATAATATTTTGTACTTGAAACTTTAGTGATAAGTTTTTGTTATCCTTTTTTTTTCCTGTTTATTCAAGCGGTATTGTAGATGCAACCCAGTGTATATTTCTCCTTTTTAACACTCCTTTTCTTCTCGCATCTTCTTTACTGGAGACGTTTTTTCGGTTTATTAATAACGGGTGGGGAAGATTGGTATTGGCTTAGTCGCTTATATTTAGGGTCTTTATCGTTAGTTATCATGATATAGGTTTTATATTGAGTGGTACGAAACGTTATAGGGCTGTTAACAGTTTGAACAACTATTTTATAAGCGGTACTTAAGGTTTTATATAGGCCCTCCCATTTGCCTGGCTCCCGCTATATAAGGACTTTACTTTATAATGATAAAGTTAATACGTCGGTTATTATGGGACCTTTCCTGGTGTTAAGGACGTAGTTGATTTAGCGAAGTGTTAATTACTTCCGTAGTTCCTTTAATGCTTTACCGTAACCTACAGCTCGCTTTGAGGTACTTGCCAATAGCATTAATTTATTTGTTAGGCGTAGGTAAGTTTTAAAGACCAGTAGCGTCAACACTTAGCCGTCAGGGCCTGCAGTATCTTTCAGGCCCTTTACTGATATTTAAAAGCGTGCATCTAAATCCGTAAATTATTTAATCTTTGGTATAAGGATATTATACGTTCGGAGAAGTAGTTTGTATGCTTTGTTAATCTTTTTAATGTTTTAATAGGCCTTTATAGGCGTTTGTTTATACTGTACTTCCATTATTTTTATATTTTCCTGAAACTCTACCGCTGCTAAGTTAATGTCGGCGTCGTGGACAACAACGTCTGATAGACTAAAATACGTATTAATTTATAGTATATTAAAGGTTTCCTATTCATGTTTTACTAATAGAGACTTTATGAAGTCCCAGAAACTTCACTCTATAAAAGGAGGTTGCGGAGTTAACGATATAAAAAAATGCTAATTATTTGAATGAAATACACGAATGAAAACCTCGTGGTTTATGTCCTTGTCGTTTTTTAGAGTGAATTTAAATCTTTGGGTGGCTTGGGTGTAAGTCTGGCAGTAATAATAAAGCTTTTCTATAACTTTGAAAACAAAGTATTCAACATCTTTTTACTTTGCGGACTTTAGAACTTTATATAAACAGTTAATAGCTGGGTGGTTAAAGCACCTGTATAATCAACGTATTTATATATTCGACAGGTTTAACACCACTGAATTTGGACCTTAAAGATAAAACCATGGATACCTCTATATAAAGGCGAAGGGAAACCTTTACCGTTTTTAATCATCTTATCGGCATTGATATTAAAGTTAACTCTGAGGGTCGTTATATTCCTTTAAATAAGGAAGAAAAAAAGTAAGGTATTGGAAAATTGAAAACGTAATTGAACTAATAATAGTTGAAATTACCGTTGTTTCTAGTAATAATAGTTATTCGATTGAGTTGAAGTAAACTTTAGCTTCATTAATATCGTAAAGATTTATTTTGATAGCCGTAATACTTTATCTTTGTATTACCACGTATTTCAAGTAGTCTTTTGGTAAATACTTTGCTTCCCCGGTATCTGGAATAATACCTTAAGTCGTGTAACTCACGAAATGATCGCGAATATTAAAGGTGTATAAGGGGTTTGGGGTTTGGGTAAGGTAAAGTTACAGATTTTCACAAAATAAGAGGTATAAAAAGGTGTATCCAGCTGATTATTAGGCCGCGTTAAAAGCAATGTCTTTATATCATTTATTTTGTTTAAGGGTATCGTTACCGTTAATGACCTCATCATAATAGAAATTTACAATATAATTTAAGTAGTATTATTATAAAATGATCAGGAATTAGATATGGTACATAACTCCTTTGTTATTATATTCGGCAGGGGGTTAGCTAATGAACCAATTGTTAAACTTACTATAAATTTAAATTTTTTTACCACTATTAAACCGATAGTTTTTACAGTTAACAAATCCGCTTCAATTTTTCCCCTATTGACTTCAATGTTATTGTATCTTTTATTTGAAAGTATTTGTACCAGAGTTTAGGTGTTAAAAGCGCATATAGCTGTATTTTCGGTCGACGAAGTTAACCGCCACACGGTTTTCTTTATTTACGTTACGGAAGTCGCTAGCTTAGGGGTACATTTTAAGCGAGTTTAGTATACGCGCTATTATGGTTGCGAGATAGGATTGTAACTAGTTAAGAAACTCTTTACAGGTAGCATTTATGTGTTATAAGATGTATTTAAACTTGTTAACACCTGTAATAATTACCCATACCTACTTTCGAAGTGTGGCTTCGTTAGCGCGGACCTTTTTTATTACCTGCTAACATAACATAAGCTTATTAAGCATCTAATTTAGTACGTTATTGGTGTTTCCTTCTCTTTTTTTTTCGCTATTATTGTGTTTTACCTTGTAGTTATCTAGTCTATATAGTATTAGGTAAGGTAAACTTCATATTTAAAGTAACTTTTTATGTTATCATAAACTTCGCGAAAGGTGGTTATTTAAGTTAGGAAAGTTCGATAGTGGTTTTTGGCATGCCTTATCAGGATTTCGGGGAATATTGAGTGAAAACTAAAAGGAGAAACCTCTATTTACCTATAAATGTTTGAAAAATGCATTATTTTCGTATCAAAAGGGTTGTAGGGCTTTTCGTCTTACCTTTCTATATTATTCAAGATTTTGGTGAAGTCCTCGAGAAGATTGTAGTCAATGTTGATCATTTTGATAAGATTTGGAGGGAGGTCGCGATATTCATTCTAATTTTTATTAGTATTTTCTTGTAATCTGAGCATTAAGGCATCCAAGCTACAGTATTAATGGTAATTATCAGTCGCCTAGCCTGAAGGGTAAAGTTATATTATAGGATTTATAGTTGGCTCGCGCGTATAAGCTAACTTGTCATACGAAGGTTTTTAAAGGATTTGGTGGTTTTAATTAAAAGACTATGGGGTAATAAGGGCTTGGAGGTTTTAAGGGACTTGGAAGTTTTATTTAATTAACTGGTGGAAAGCGCTAACATTAATACCTTTTGCTGTGTTGGCCGTTATTGCTTTACGTGCCATATCGCCGCTAAAAACTTATTTCGCGTTATTACATGAAGGTGTTACGCTGCCGAGTAGGTTAGCAGGTTCCTTATCGTTAACATATAAATATTCTTGACTTAGTTACGGTTGGAGAGAAGATCTCTTAGAACGTATATAAAGGTGTTAAGGTTCTTTAATACCCTTTCCCTTAGGGCGTAAATTTTAAAGGTATTATTTAAATTGTGCCAATTTTTGAAAGGGTTTAACTATCTTGGTAAAGTTTTTTTCTGATATGTAAATCCCTTAGCGTTTAATTTATATCTTTAGCTTTAACCTGACACCTTTCTAAATCTTCTTTTAAATATTAATAGTCCAGTCCACGAAGAAATTATAGTACTTGAAAAAAATACAATTACCGAGGTTTAAGGTTTTCGCCACTGTTTTGGTTAACAATGTAATTGCTGACGAAGTTAACCAAGTATTTCTCTGTTAAGTTTTCATTGACGTCTAATCCCTAGAGCTTTTTATCGTAATTCTGTTACAAAAGAGGCTCGAGGGCTTTAATTACCTTTATTTGCTTTTAACTGGGTGTTATTTTGAAGTTTTAGCCTATTTAGGACTTGGTGGTTGAGGGATTTTGGTGATTCATAGGCGTGGAGACTTGGTGCTATAGTATTAGGTCACGCGACATGACTTGTTTTTGGTGCTGCTCGGCGATTTTTGATGTTTTCGCTTAGGGTAGCAATTTTGGCGATTGAATTAATGTAGGAGAAGAGGAAAAAGTGACGTAGGAGCAAAGGTTTGATATATAGGGTAAGGTTGAAGGTCGTTTATTGTTGAAGGTAAAAATCGAAGATTGTTTGTTGTTTGGCCGTAAGAATTAATTGTTTTTACAGTAGTAATACCTGCAGTAGAACTGACTTAGCCGTTTGCTAACTTATTGTTTAAGACTTTTAGCGGTCAATTTCAATGCTTTTTAAAAAGGATTTGATAAATATCTCTTAGTGTTTTTAATAGCGATACTGCCGCTACCTCTAGACTTCTATAAAAAAATTCGTAACTTAAAGATATTCTTTACTTACTACTATGAAGACTAACACAATAGTAAAGGTATTTCATAAGAATATTTGCTTTACCCTAGCCGCTATTGTTAACATAAAGCGTAACCGGAATTTTTTTTCCTTCTATTTAGCTTATCTATACTCAACCCAATAAACACTGATTGGTATTAATATGGCGTTAGACGTTACAACGTTGTCGATTCGATTAGTCGAAGTAACAGTAGTATTACATTAGTTAGGTGGTGGATGTATTGTTCTAGGTTTGGCAGACCGCTAGCCTGTCTACACAGTAATTTGTATGGCCAACTACTTGGCCCATACCCTATTTTGAAGTGGGAGCATACTGCACTTGACTTACAGCCAATACAGTAAGCTCACACAAAACAATACACACAACTTGCGGTCAGTATAGTCAACTTTACTACGAGTAAAGTTAACCTACTGCACTGCAATTACTACTATTCCAATAACCTGTATTAATAAAATTATGTATTCTTATAGTTAGTAAGCATTCACACTATAGGTTATAGTTTTTCAAAGTGCATAGTTATGTTCCCCGTTGTAAAATACACTTTTGCACAGTGCATAATAACGTGTCATACTATAAGGTATACTTTTACAGAGTGCATAATAGCGTGCCACGCTCCAGAAAGAACATTAGCAGAGTACACGGTAAAGTGCCACGATCCGGGTAAGAGCTTATAAGCTCTCATCTAAGGCATGCACTCACCGGATGCCTCTTCTTCTTTTGAACTATCTATCAACAATACTACCAATCTTACGATTATCATTATATCTCTTTACATTCACGTGAATATACAAATACCTTGTCAACATATATATAAATTTATTAAATCACGGTTTAATATAAAATTTGCCACGTTTTTAGTAACTTTTAGTATTTATTATTTCATTTTGAATTGCTCCATTTTTTCTTTACTTTTTCTGTTAATAGGCCTTACTAATAACAGGGATTTAGATGTTTCAACGTTAACGATTCGATAGTAGTCGAAGTAACAGTAGTATTGTATGGTCAAGTGGTGGATGTATTTTTTTAGGTTAGGCAGACTGCTGGCAAGTTTGTACACTAATTTGTATAGCCAATTTCTTAGCCTATGCTCTAGTTTAAATTGGGTATATCGTATACTTATTTTCATTTTCAATATAGTCAACCCATAAAACAATACATTTGACTTTCAGTTATTATAGTAAACTAATTAAACAGTAATTTTGACTAACTATAATATAAATACTACTGTCTTAATACTGGCGGCTTTTTTTTTGTGCGTGTACGCTAATATAGTAGATCATTTCTTTGTGATAACCTTTAAAGTACCTTTTCTTCAACCGATCAAACCCCCATTAATTCCGCACCCCAATTGACTTCAATTACCTTTCTTTATCCCACGGTTGTAAATCCTCATTAAATTAACTTCCATATACAAGTTTTTTTCTATAAAGTTTTGCGTACCTCAAACTCTACCATATTAGTTAAATAAGTCGCCGGCTTTAATTCCCTGATAGTCATCTAGTTTGTTAAGGTACCTTTACTTTTTTTTCTTTTTTATCGTTACGTAACCTAACCATAGCAAGTGGTTGCTTAATGTAACCTTTAATATATGTAGCCAATTTTTGCTGTCCACAAACCTTTCAAGGTTTTTATTCTGTATAGATTTCTTTATAGCATTTGTAGGGTGGTCTTTGCCATCGAATTACCTGAACTTTTCGATTTCCCTGTTTTTTTAGGTTTCGAAAAGCGTCATTACGTTAATTATTAAGAGTTTTCCACTAGTTGCTATTAATTTCGAAAGGTGTTCGAAAATGCTTTTGGAATCAGTATCAATTATAACCGAAATAGGTAGGATGTTTAGTTACTTGGTGACGATATTAAAGGTTTCCCCATTAGTGTACTTATGTTAAAGCCGGCTATCAAATTGTAGACCTTCAAAACCAGTATTTTTCACGTAATTATTTTGTATTAAACCAAGGTTGAATGGATCAGGTTCTTATAATTGCAAATTAAGTTTTTTGTAATGTATTTTTATTTATTATTACTATATTCAATCCGATTTATAACGATAAATTAATTTTGTTGGCAAGTGAGCCGTTCGTAAAGATTATTAATTTGGCTTTCGATCAGTTTATTAGGTTTATCGAAATTTTATGGTTTGAATTTTTCATTCGTTAATCTAAATTTTCATTTAGTTAATCATAGTATTTTTAATTAGGATTTAGGTTTGTGCCGTACCTCAATGATAGTAATATGTTTTCGGTTACCATATGGCAGCAATTTATCTATTACGAACACGTTGCTCCATGTACTTTTGAAACTTGGTTACGTTGTTCTTTCTAATCGTGACCAGATTAATGTTTTGACGATTTGAAGGAAAATTGTAGTAAATATTAATATAGTTAGCATTATATTTCCGAATTAACGATTCATTTCAATCGAGATATTTGTTTTTTTTTTCCAAAGTTGTAACTGGTTCGCAATTCCAGAACTTTTAGACTTTAATCGCAAATTTTCCAAATACAATAAAGTCTCTAGTTTTAACAAAAAAATATTGTTAGTTTATATGATTACTACATCGAGATCTCGATCTTACGTAATGAGTAAGCACGGGTCGCAAGTTAAGGATTTTATACTTAACATCAATTTGAAGTGCGATTAATAGGTTAGAAACTAATGAATACCTACCTTAATTAATTTTCATAATAGTTTAACTTACCATCTTACCCTTTCTAGTAGGTATTAATTACGGAGTTATTAAGTTAACTTCATCAAGACGATACTTTATATATCAATTGTTGATTATTCATATGTTTAGGTAATATTGAGGTTATTTAATATTACCTTCCTATTAGTTTTTGCCAGTAAACTTTTTTCCATACTACCAAGAAGTGTTGACTAATCTTCTAAATCGTTGGATATTACGTTAATATTTAGTCTTAGCCTTAATTACTGTATTTTGAAACGATTAGGATCGACTTTTCATTCAACTTCCCCATAATTTTACCCTAAAATTTGTAAATAATTCTTGATATAAGTCATAATATTTAGGGTTTGAAAGTTGAGGTCGCGTTTGGATAAAAATTATATAACTCCTTAAGTACGGAGTCCATTAATTTTAACCGTATTACTTTTTTGAAACGATCTGCTGAAAATTTTCTCAATTTCTATACACCAAGCTTAATAACTAATTTTTGATTATCTTTTTCTTTCCTATTAACTTTAGTATTTTTATATATCAGACCTGGTGTATATTTTTTATCTTTAGTGGTTTCAATTTTTCGTAGTTGGCTACATTGTCGATGTTTTATTGGTTTCTCGATTATGGAAGGAGAGATTATATTAATTCATTCTTTTGATTTAAAGCTTTTCATAATTATTATTATTGTTAAAATTTCTTGTCATTATATAGTGTTTGTCCTAAATCGTACGAAAAGTCATTAAACCTTTTATAGTTTTAACATTACCTTAAGGTTGGCAATAGTTATAATTTTAAATACGCTATTTTATTTGCCTAGGTTTCGCTTTACGAGGACTTCGGTTTTTAATGGCAAATTTAGTATGTCGATCGTTGTAGGGAATTTTCTTATATTAAGTGTATCATTAACTTAACGCCTATTAAACATTCTTCGTAGTTTCTTTAAAGCCTTATCGTAGGCCACAGGGTTTTTTTTTTCCAGGTACCTGTTAATAACATATATTTATTTGTTAGGCGAGGATATGATTTCAAAACTAGCAACGTGAGTATCATTTTTTAGGGTGTATAATGCCGTTTGAGCTCTTCAAAACCATTTAAATACGTGCTTTCTTATCTATAAAACTTTTAATATTTAACGTAAGGATATCATACGCCTTATGAAGTAATGTTTATACCTTTTATACCTTTCTAATGCTTTAATATGTCTTAATAGATACTTGTTAATATTGAATTAATATCATTTTGATATTCGGTTGGAGCTTCTCTAACGTGAAGTTAGTATTAGTATCAAGGATAACGACATCTTGGAAGCCTTGTTACGTGTTAATCTATAATATTCTCAATATTTTGTATATATATTTTACCGACAGCGACTTAAGGAACTTGATATCATGGAAAGTGGTTACCGAGTTAAAGACTTAAAAATGAGTTTGTTATTCAAATAAATTACATAAAATATCATAGTTGGAGACCTTGTTATCTTTTAAAATAAATTTAAACTATGCAGGTATTAGGATATGTATTTAACAATACTAATAAAGCTTTTTAATAAGGTTTAAAACAAAGTATTCTACATCCTTACGCCTTACGGATTTGAATAATTTGTACAGTTTAGCGATGGTTGGATGATTCAAACGCTGGTGTAATTAAGGCATTTTAACTCCATCAGATTTAGCACTGTTGACCTTGGGCATTGAAGATGAAATTAAAGGTGCCCACACTTAGAGGTAGGAGAATACCTCCGGCGTATTTAACTAGTTTATTAATATTAATATCGACGTTGACGTCGATGATATTTATGTATTTTAAGTAAAGGAGTAATGTAGTAAGGGACTTAAGGATTTGGAATGTAATGAGTTTCAAAAAAAAAAATGTATAGTTGTTGATTTCAATAAAGATACTTGTTCGCTTAGGCTCAAACTAACTCTGGTTTTGCTCAAATTTTTACGATTTATTTCCGTATCATTCATATTTTCCCGTCGGAGTGCCAGATACTATGAATAGATCTTTATTGAATATTTTGCTGCTTATGTATTTGGCATGATACCTTGAAACCTATGGTTCATGTAACGATTGCGAAAGTTTACGTTGTATAATGGGTTCAATGTTTGAGTTTTATGGTAAATGTAGGAGTTTTTGCCAGTCAAGTGATATAGAAAGTCGTGGTCGACTTAGTATTAGTACGTTTTAACAGTAGTATTTTTATGTCATATAATTTAATTTAATGTATGATTATCATTTATAGACTTTATGCCCTCGTAATCTACCTTATAATTTAGGTAGTTTTCCATGGAAGTATTAGAGTATTAGGTATAATATATTACATGTTATTTATGGCGTTGAGTAAAAGGGTGGCAAGTTGATCAATATACGGATTTACTATAAATTTAATCCTTTTGCCACTATTACGGCAATAGTTTTGCTGTTTTATGGTCAGCTTAAGTCTTGTTTACGTTTTTATAACTAGTGTGGCTTCAAGTGCAGTGGTTTTAGAACATACTTTGATTGTTGGAGCTTTTCGTACTTACGATCGATATAATGCGATATCGGAAGGTCTTCGTTATCCTAGTTGAGAAACTTGTTAATTCAGGGGCATATATTAATTCTTTTTGGCGTGCGAACTTTTATAATCGTAAACTAAAAATGCAATTTGCTCAAAAAAGCTTTTATAGATGGTATCTGGGCGTTGTAATGTTTATTTAAATTCGTCAACTCCCGTGATAACTGCCTTTACCTGTTTGTGGAGTGTGTCTTCGTCTGCATGTGCTTTCCCTATTGCTTATTAGCACAATATCAACATTTTAAGTATTTGATTGAGAATATCTATTGGGGTTTTTTCTTTTTTTCTTTTTGGTTATTATCGTCATCCATCTCGTTATTATTTAGTTTATAGGATATTGCGTAAGGTATATGTTATGTTCGATGTAACTTTTAATGTTATTGTTGATTTTACGGAAAGTTTTTACCTTGGTTAGTAAATTTAGGTAGTAGTGTTTAGTATAACCCGTAAGAAATTTGGGTAATTGTAAGTAGAGACTTTAAACGAGAACCTGTATTTATTTGCAATTATTAAGAAATGTTATTATTTCTCTGTTAAATATATTTTAATGCTTATCGTTATATTTCTCTGCGTTATTCTAGATTTTGGCGAAGCTCATAAAGAGTTTGAAGTAAATTTTAACCATTTTAACAGGTTTGAAGAGAAGGTTACAATAAGTGTTCCAATTGTTGATGATGTTTCTTAGTGTTTTAGAGTCGCAGTGATGGAGGTCGGTACTAGTTACTTAGTCCGAAGGGTAAAGTCTCATGGTAAAACCTATAATAGGTTTACGTATATAACTACACTTGTTATAGGAAGTTTTACGAGGAATTTCGCGATTTTAAGGATAACTTTAAGGAGTTGAAAAGGCTTAACGACTTTAAGAGAAGTTTTAAAGGACTTGGTGGTCTTAAGGAAAACATTGAGGGATTTGACGATTTTTTTAATTGACTGCTAGATAATGTTAACGTTAATTCCCTTTGTTGCCTTGGCTGCTACTACTTTACGTACCCTATAATGATGACACTAAATACCCGTGAGTAAATAGAAGATGTCAGGGGGTTTATGTTAGTAGTAAGGTAGCAGAGGTAACAAAAGTGCAATATCAAGAAGATGTTTGTTCGTGCTATAGAATGATCACTAGCCATTAGGCTATTGAGGTGTGTAAACTGAATACTTAGATTAACAACTGAAGAGCTATGAAGGAAATACTATCTACGTGGTGATAGCCGTGTCCTTATATCCTATGGCCTTCATACTATCTTCAGTACTGGACCGCTGAAGTCGCTACTTCCTGCGGTCTTATGTAGTATCGACTAGACCGCTCTTCGGTCCTTGCGGTCCCAACCCTAACCCTGGGTCCTTACATAAGAGATATCCCCGCTTGATGTGTTGGATATCAAGCTTCTGATAGCGCAGCTGGCCGCTGACCTGTTCCATGGTCTGCAGTTGGTCCTTAGGTTATAATATACCCTACCTCGACTAAATACGTACTTCGCGTTATCGCAAAAAAAAAGATATTGGACTGCTATGTAAATTAATAGGTTCCTTATTGTTGGCGTGTAAAGAATCGGTGTTAGCAGGGTTAAAAGTTTGGCTCGATTAGGGATTAGGGAGTGGTGGCTCTTTAAAATGTGTATAAAGATGGTAATAATCGTTAACGCCCTTTATTTTTATTTATGAGTCTTAAAGTAAAGAATCTTGAATGTAATTTTCAATGTAAACTAATTTAAATAGAGGTTTTGCTAGTTTAATTAAAGTTTTGTTTGGTATGTAGATTCTTTATCAGTAGACTTTTACTTTTTGTGTGAATTTCACATCCTTTTAAAGTGTTTTTATACATTAATAGTCCATTTGCGAAAAAAATTAACGCCTTTTATTTTTCTTTATAAGTTTTAAAGTTAAGAATCTTGAATGTAATTTTCAATGTAAGCCAATTTAAAGAGGTTTTGCTAGTTTTATTAAAGTTGTGTTTGGCATATAGATTCCTTATTAGTAGACCTTTACTTTTCATGTGAATTTGACACCGTTTTAAAGTGTTTTTACATATTGATAGTCTATTTGCGAAAAAAATTACCAAGGTTTTAGACGATGCGAGCGTTACGGTTATACTTTTCGCCAACGTTTTGGTTGAGAATATAATAGTCGTCAAAGTTGGTCAAATGGTTTTTAATTAAGCCTTTATCGATACTTCTTTTCTAAAGGTCTTTATTGTAGTTTTTTTTTAAGAAAGGAGGTTTAGGAACCTTAAATACCTTTATACGTTTTTGATTAGATATTATCTTAACTTGTTAGTTTTGTGCGAAAAAACTTAGCGATTTAAGAGCGTAGGGACTTGGCGATTCTTGGTGGTTTTGCTCGAAGTAGCGACCCTAACGTATTTGCCAACTTATTTGATTAACGATCTTGTGAAATAGAGAAGAATAGAGTAATATAAAGGGAAAAACCTAGTATAGAGAGCAAAGTTGAGAGTTGTTTGTTATTCAAGTTGCTATTTATTGTAGGGGTCTTAGACTTGGCGATTTGAGATTTACAGCAGTAGTACCCGTAATAATAGTAGCAACTTAGTCATTTACTAACTGTAAAGTGCTTGGTAACTTGGTAATCGGTTTAACGATTTAAGACTTTTGATGGTTAATTTTAACGTTTGTCTTTAAAACGAGTTCAGTAAAGATTTTGATTAAGGGGAGAAAGTGAGGGGTTCGCAGGGATCTTTGGGAGTATGCGGATTTGTATTGTTGTTTGTTATTTAGGTTCAACTAGTGCCCGCAGATCCCCTTTATCCTCCATACATTCTTCCTACGACCTCGGGTAGCTATTTCCCTAGCGTAAGTCATACTTGGTATGCATCCCGATCCTCTATGCTACCAATTTCTTGGTGTTTTGTTAAATGGCGATACCGTTGCCACTTTTAGACTGCCGTAGAGACTGACGCAGAAGTAGAGGCCCTTCACAAGAATCTTTCATCTACCTTGCAATTACACAAAGCGTAACCAGAAAGTAGCTTCTTCTACCTAGCCAATCTGTGCTTAACCTAATAAGCACTGATCAGTGTTGATAGGCCTTGCCTGATAGGTCTTTAGACGTTGCAATGTTGTCGGTTCGAATCGGTCGAAGTAACAGTAGTAATGCGTGGTCAAGTGGGGGATGTATTGTTCTAGGTTTGGCAGACCGCTAGCCGGTCTACACACTATTTTGTATGGCCAATTGCTTGGCCTGTGACTTAGTTTGAATTGGGCACATACTGTACTTGACTTTACAGTCAATACAGTCAACCCACAAAACAATACACTTAAATTGTAGTCAGTACAGTCAACTTTCTTGACCGTACAGTTGACTGACTGCACTGCAATCACTACTGTTCCAACAAAAAGGGGTTTAAAATTGGTAGCCACAAGGGACGGTTAAAAATGGTGGCAAAGGTTTGTATTATTAAATTTTAAAATGGTTCAGCTTAAGAACATGGCGTATTAGCATAAGCCTGGGTATACCCCGGGTGCCACGTCCCGGTACAACACAGTAAAGTAGGTTCTCTGATTTTACAATACATTCCAATTACATTTTTTCGCGTCAGTCATTTCTCCTCTCAAGCAGGTCAGCCCCTTGCTTCTGAGGAGTACCTCCCATGCTCAATAGACTAAATATATGCACCATGACAACCGAAGTTCCTTGACAAGAAAATAGGAGAGAATAAAGCCGGGTTCCATATGAAGAAAAGCTGAGAGAATAATGCCGAGAGAAGAATAGTTCCCACTGGTATAAGTTCACCGACACATCCTCTGAACAGGATGAGAACATCCAAGGCCACGCACGCACTTTGTAGCAGACACCATGCATTTCTTCAAACTCACACTCTTCATTGACATGCTATCAACAGCCGCGGTAGCTACGTACCCACGGATTGCAGATACGTTCAATGATCAACAAAAAAAGCAAATATTGGATGGCTTCCATGATGTTATTGTGCTCGCGCAATACGCCGCCGCCGCTATTGAAGGTGACGACCAGAGCCATTTGTTCAACCACTATTTCGCGGAAAAAGACCGGCCACCGGTTCACCAGATCTTCATGCGCATCATGGGAGATCCCCGCGACCTTGAAATCCCGAATTTCTCGGGGCACGAACTGTTTGGGAAAGTCACCGTCTCCCCGGATTATCCGAATCACCGGGGCGAATTCTTCTGCAACACCAATCGCGTGGCAGGGCTCGACCGCTTCTGGACGGACCGGCCGATCATTATCCTATGTCCATCCGCCTTTACTTTCGGCGCCATCAGGAAGGGTTACAGCCGCGTCCCGGCGGTCGACTGCGCCTCCATCGGGGACAGCGTGAGCTGGGGTATGCAGACATTGGGCTCGATCCTGTTGCATGAATACTTGTGAGTGATGTCTCCCGTCGGTCGCCGTGCCGGGTCGTATCATGCATGAAATCAAGACGCTGGATAGACTGCGAAGCGCGAGTCAGACGGGACGGACGAACCTCCACTGCCATGGGCCATGGTGACACCCTGCAGGGCCTGGCCCCCAGTCGGCCCCCATGAACACGCTGGAGGGCTGCCTACTAGCTTCGAGTCTTACCAGCTTCTTGATTCGATACAGTATTTGTTCATGGGATTCAAAAACTGAACGAGCATTTGTCAGAACCATAAACGAGTTGGTTGCCCCCATCTTGGGCAGTTGGATGGTCCACTACGATAGCATCGGCGGGCCAGGTGCAACGCAAGCATTCAAGATGTTTTCATTGAAAAATGCCGCCAGTTATGTGTGGCTTGCGAATGAAGCTTTGTGGAGTGCTAAATGCAAGAAGCAATACGCTGGGCCTCCCATGCAAGAGGAGGGCATATGAGGCCACGATAGAAGAAGCTCGGTGCTGTACACGTGTCACGATCTTGTTGGGTCTGAACAGAAGCCGCCTAGCTATTCCACGCAGAGTAGGCGGAAGGTGAGAATTGCTGGTATACTACGAACCTCCTAGGCTCTGGATACAAACTAACTTGCTTGGGTTTGTGAAAGATATAACACAGCGGGAGTGACATGTGCCAGCGTCAACCAGAGCGAGGCCATTGGCGGTTGAAATGCGAATAACTCATCACTTCATGTTAAAGGTAATAATTGAAAAATCCGAAATTTATTATACCCATAAAATAGATATGAAATACAAGTAGATTCCATGTATAATTCATTATTCAATCCTTGCATTATCTGCCTCCATTTCAAACCTTTATTCAATAACAATTAAAAATAAACAATTATATTCTTTCATTGCCTTCATAAATATAATGAATCAGTTACGCTAATATAAATTTCACTGTAAATATCCCATGAAAATCAACTAACCATATTGTTGGTATGTATTTAACCTAGGTATGTTGTTGATTGGATAGTCGAATTAATAGTGATATAGTATTGATGAAGTTGCTAATAGATTGCAAATTTTAAGTTGCGGTAATTGATAACCAGTACCTATCTCATTTCCTATGAGATAACATTGGTCCTTACTAATGAGGTAAATAAACTCTTTAGTATTGGCATGCTTGCAACTCACGATAGTTGGTATTGCGTTAGCTAATGCAACGAACAATTGTAATTAATAAGAATCTTTTATAGTCTTAATACATATATTCAAACATATGATTTCACCCTTAAAACAGGTTTTTTTTTTTCAATAAAGTTGTGAAATAGATTTGCCATATCGTATGGTATTTTAGTTTTATTATATAAACTAATGTAAATATAATAATGTAACCTTGATAATTCAATATACTTATTATCGAATGCTTTTGAAATTATACATATCGCTAGTTATTTCATACTTTTTATTTATGAAAGTATGAATAATAAGATAAGTTAATCATATTATACGTAATCATCTGTTAATAAAGTAATGTAAACTTGCTACATACTTATTGAAACCTAGTTTTTTACATTATAATAATATTTAATTCATATTGAAAATTAACTTAGTTTTTAAAAATGTTATATTAGGGTAGCCAGTTAATTCATTCCAAGTTACAATT
The DNA here is from genome assembly GCA_038502455.1 of Anisogramma anomala. Lineage (NCBI taxonomy): Eukaryota > Fungi > Ascomycota > Sordariomycetes > Diaporthales > Gnomoniaceae > Anisogramma > Anisogramma anomala. Next base: position 29,033,130 of record JASMMZ010000002.1, on the reverse strand, counting down.
TTTAAACAACTAACGATTTCTATTACTAAAGACATAAAAAAACTACAACTACATTATAAACATTTTAAAAAACTGTATTAATAATAAAAATACTTCAAATGGTAAATATTTACAAATAAATACCAATAAAATTAAAATTAAAAAAAACACATCATATAGAAGGATTGGAATTACTTTTCGTACTTTTACGCCCGTGAAATACCTTTCAGAAACAGTTAACATTCAAAAAAACTTTGAAAGAAGTAATTTTTCAAAATTTCAATATATTACTACTATCAATAATTCGACTTTTTTCCGCACTATATATATCGTTTAGTATGATAATGACAATGAAAACTGAGAATTGAAATCAAAAGGTTATGTAATATATCTCTATATAAACGATTTGAATTTTCAAAACCTAACTAAATTAAGAAAATAATAACTTTTCATGAACAAATGCAAGTATTATCGTGATTGTTATATTTCTATTTCCTATAATAACTGAAACAAAGATCAACATATTCTCAACTTTTAGAATATCTATGTTGGAATAGCAGTCAATTGCAGTACAGTTAAGTCAAATATACTAACTATAAGATAATTACACTAACTGTAAGTTGATTGTATTGACTTTAAGTCAAGTACAGAGAGTGCTCAATTCAGCCCACACAATGGCCCAAGAAGTTACCCATACAAATTAGTATCAACACCGGCTAGCAGTCTACTAAACATAGAATTTACAGATAATATGCCTCCATAAAATAATACACTATACTTGCAATCAATATAGTCAACTTTACTATAAGTAAAGTTCACTTACTGCAATGCAAATACTACTATTCTAACAACTACGAAGGGTAAATTCGGTTAGAGCGGGTATTTCATTATCAAAAATAAAAACGAATATAATTTACAAGTTGTAGTCGGTATTATTAGCGAAAGAGCCCTTAGTAAAAATGAAGAGTTTAGTAATACATATATTGAGCAGTAAAAATCATTAACCGTATTTTGGATTTTATATTGATTATGTAAGGCGCTTATTAAATGCCTTATATATATTATCCGAAGGATCGGTTTGGTATTACATAGTTACCGAGAGGTTAAATGTTGTTTCTAGCTATATTACTAATATGACTTAAGTGTCGCGTATTCGTTAACGTTTATATTCGTTCGCTCGTTTCGTATTATTTAAGTTTATAGAAGTGGTTTTATTTAATTACTCCTTTTTCGTAAGGTTTATAATACAATTCTTAAGAGTGATCGTTATGTCGTCAAAGTCGATTATATGGTTTTTCGTTAAATACGTTTCAGGTTTCGCTTTTAGGTCGATTTTTAGAACCTTTTTCTTTTTAGCCACGGAAAACGACACGTTATATAACGTTAGTATGTTATCCGTTTATATGTTTATAAGTATAAAGCTTTTAAAACGTGTTATCAAAATTCATATACATAAGTCGAAGGTTAAATAATCTATTTCGAGCCGTTTTTTATCATACCTCTAATAAGTGTTATACCAGTATATATTAGACTTAGCGAATCTGTAAAGAGATTATATAATACGTAAAATTATTTTAAATAAATAGTGTTTTCGGAGTTTTATATGTATGTAAGCGTAAATACGACGTTTGAACCGCATCTCCGATTATATGTAATCCTGTGTAATATTACGAAGCTTGATATAAAACTTCTAAAAAGTATTAAAAAAGGCGGCAAATATTAAAATCAAACGATAATTTACCTGTTGAAATGGGGGAGATTAAGTTATAATATTATTTTTACCCTTTTTATTATACCCATTAACCATAAAACGGCTCTTTTATAAGGTTCACCATCTATATCTTTCACTTAGTAAACTAAATATATAAGAAGAAAAAGGTTTAAGCATCGTAAATCGTTAGTTTAAATTCTTTCAAACGAAAACCGCTTTATTCGATTAAAATAGAAATTTCCGTTTGGATAAATTGCTTCAACGGGGTACCGAAGGTGATAATAACGCCTTTTAGGCGAAGTTTTAAGCTTAATTTATCGTTTGCTACCTTTTTACAAATAACAACAAAATTTGTAACGAAGGTTTTAAAGCGTTTCTTGTTTTTTAAACCAAGTAGGTGCTCTCGACAGTACGGTGTTAGCTTTATTGATATAAGCGGGCCGTTCTTATGTATTGGTTAAGGTTTGGACGTAGTATTTGGGGAGTGTATGGGGTTTAGAGGCGGCTTAGATTTGTTATCTTAGGAGTGGTTTAGTTGGTGCTATCTTTTAGATTGTAGTTTCGGGCTATTTTCGTTTACCTTCTTTATTTTTTTTATTTCCATACTATTATTTAGCTGAATATATTTGTATTCTTTAGCAAGTTTATAAGTATATCAAGGTGTTTCAATCCGTTGATTTTTCAAGGTTCGGTTTATTCGTACCTCATTTTTAAAATGGGGATTTTCAACTATAATAATAAGTTTAAAACGTTAATTTTAACCAGGTCGTTTTTTTAAACGAATATTTTTAAAATATTATTCCTAGCTGATAAGGAACGTAAAGTGGTTATGGCTTTTTATATCACATTTTCTTTTTGTATCGTAACTGGTAATAGTGTCGAATCTGTGTAGATTTTGAGGTAAATGCAGAAAATAAGTAGTTTTGAAATAAGTCTACTCGAGCTAAATGTGTTATTTACAACACTAACCGCTATCTATAGGATTAATTCCTTAAAACTGGTACTTTTTGGTTTCTTAAACAATACTGTAAACCCCTTTTCGAGAGGTTTATGGTACTATTCGTACTTTCCGATACCTTATGGTACCTTCACCGGTATTTGTTTATATTTATTGCCAGATATTTAAACCTAGGTATGCCATTCAGTTCAGTCGAAGGCTATATTGATATCTTGAGTCATGTAATTCAGAGTCTCGAAGTAGACTTTTTATTAGTAATTTACCCAAATATTTTAATAGTTCGTAACGAAAGCGTTCCGCATATATCTTGCAGTTTAAAATGATGTTGTTATATTGACACGGTGTAGTATTCGCTAGCCGTTAAGGTATATTATATTGATAATTACTTCGTAGTTCGAGACTACATCGTTTCCAAAACAGAATTTAACTTTTTGGGGGGCGTATAAATGCAATTAGTATTTGTAGCAAAACTTTTCGATAGCCTTTAACTTTTTTTACCTATATTCATATACCTTACGGCGTGGAACAGCCGTAAAAGGCGTTTCGTAATTAGGTGTTCGAACCGGCGGTATAATATTCTTAATTACGGTTATATTGGATAGACGGCTTTAATTATATATATTTCGAGAAAAAACCAGACGTGTTTAAATTTAAGACAAAATGATACGAATACGTTATTCCAAACGTGAACAAATTAGTAAGTCGTATTTCTAATTTCAATTAATAGTTTATTTATGTTAGTTCAAGATAATAAAAATATCGTTATAAAATCTATTACATAAAATTTAAGCGGTTCGAATCTCATATTTATAACGATTATACCAAACGACAACGCCTTGTTTTTGCGGAATGAAATCTTTCGGTGTTTCATTATTCGGTCGAGCTGAAATTTCGGAAATTTCACTATAAACGTTTCGAATTATCGTTTTCTAGGGGTCGATGTTTTAATTACATCGGTATTTATTATAATGCTTTAAAATCTGTTATCGTACCTGTTGAAAGGCTTAAATTATAATACTATATATATGTTTAACATTCTATTTTCGTAATTTCAGCCTATGACGTGTAAAAATAAGTTATCTTGCAAGCCTGTAAAAATCCGTTAATCGTTTTTCTTTTCTTAGACTATTAAATAAGTATTATTTTCCTTAAAGTCCTCTTTTTGAAAGGTGTACTCGTAAGGATAAACGTTGAGTTTATATTTTACGTTTTTATAATTAGCTATATATGTTATGAAATTGGCTTTAGTTTGGTTTTTAAGTGGATAATCGGCCTAAAATTATCTCTTGGTTTGAATCTGTCTGTAAATTGGGTGGTTGGTTAACTAATATTCGACTTTTCGTATATTTTATAGCATTTTTAAAATCCTGTAAAGCTTTATATACTCTTCTGTAATTGTTGTTATATACGTGGTAAGTTTTGTATTAGGCTATAGATTCGTTATCAATGATAGTTATTTTGTCTTCGGTTTTCTGTATTTTCTTTTTAAATTTTTCATTTTTGGTAGCTGTATTTAGGGCGTTTATTTTGTTTTAGGTATACCTTAAATCGTTTATCCAAGACGTGGTAGATCGTTCTTATAAGGTTCGCTTTAGTTGTCTAACTTTCGTCTATGAGCGTTTCGGCTATAATCTGTAATAATAGGTTTGTCTATCGGTGTATTAAAGTTTTAAACAATATTTTAAAACTTATGTAAAAAGTGTTGAAGATTTTTTTTGGCTTGAATAGTATAAGGTTAAAGTTTAGGTTTTAGTGGTACGCTTTGATAACTACTCGGATAAATAACTTGTTTACCTTATATTCCGGTTTGAAGGTTGCCTGGTATTTCAGGAACTTCGTTGATAAAGCGGTAGATACTTTTCATAAGGTTTTATTAAGGTTGTTACGCTAATTTCTTACGAGTTCTTTAGTTATATTAGTTCAATTTCTATAATAAAGTTCGTAGGTTATTTCTCTATCGAAATATACTTCTAAACGGTTATAATACTTCGTAAATATATTTACTTACGTAAGGTGATATATATACCATTTTTTGCTCACTTGGATGGTATTCCAGGTAAAATAATATGAAACTGTGACGACTTAATATCTAGTCTCCTATATGTATTTAGCATTACACGTATTTTATTGTGGAAAACGTTGTATGGCTCGCCGTTATAATCTTTCTCTAGAGCTTAGTGAAATTGGTAATTTTTGTTACCTTGCTTTTATTAGTAAGAAAACGGAGCGGTAGAAGGTTTTGGTAAGGGTCGTAGTTAGTAGGTATTGGTCTGTAATGTTTGTATTATCATTTTATATCATTTATTTTATTTTCAAGCTAGTTTTTTTCTCCGTCCGGACCGCTTTTATTCCGGTATAGTCAATCATTTACTGAATTCTTAAAGTGTCCTTATCTTTATCTACGTCTAAAAATACTCTTCAGAAGATACCTGTATTCAAACCGAGTTATAAATAATCTTAGTAACCTTTTCATCTCTTTTATTAATTGTTTAGATTTGTTTGTACTTCGTATCGTAAATTTGGCCCTGTTACGCTCCTTATTACCTATATTTTCGAAGTCTTTTATTGGTTTTCATCTATCATTTCAAAAGACCGGTTTTGGTATTTTTTTAATTCATATCCTTCAACGAATTTCACGTGTATTACTTCATCGTAGATTTATTTTATAATTTCAATAAGCCGAGTTATTATCCATAGTGCGTTTACGATCGTTTATCATTATTCACGGTCGTATTAATTCCTCTAATATGTCTTTGTCTTCGTAGTATTTAAAAATTATACCGATTATTGTACGTTACATTTCTAGCGTCTGATTTGCGAGGTTTTTTCTAAATTTATCAAATAAATCGCGTATTTTAATGTATCCGTAATGATAGTTGTAAATCACATTTATAATATATTTATTTTTCATAAAAGGGTTTAAATTATTTATCCGAGCTTTGATTTCGTAGTCCTACAAGTTAAGGTTTAAGTGTTTAAAAATACTTCTACAAAACAATGTGTTTTTAAACAAATGATCCATACCTTTGTTAGCTTTATCCAGGGTTGTTGGTATTATAACTATTTTTATAAAAGTGTAAAGTGTATTTAGCGGTTAGAAAGTCGGTTTATATATATACCAGAAATACTGTAGTGGTATAAAGTGCAATTTTATATAGTGGATAGAATATAGGTACGATAGGAATGAAGTATTTGGAAAGATTTGATATGAATAAAAAAGGTATGATACGACAAATAAACAGCAAATAAGATGTAACAAAGAGTATAAAATAAGTTGTTTAGCATTTGTTAGTATTAATGAAATTAAAATAACATATAAATGAAATGTGATTATAATTTAGTTATATGTCCTTAATTGAAGTTTTAGCGCTTTAAAGTGTTATAATAATTCAGCGGTTAGTAAACTTAAATAAGCGGTGTAATTTAGAGCGAACTAAGAAAAGCGAATAGGGGAAAGCGAACGGGGTAAAACGGGGGGAAATAAATTTGGTAATAGGAATGGGGGGAAAACGTTGAAAGGTGTATAGTTATGGTAGCTTAGTGGACGTTTCGAATGTTGTATATGGCACGTTATATGTAGTAAACGGTTTGGATATCGTTTACTTACCGCTTTTAAGTTTCGTAAATGGGTTAGATGCCATATCCTACCCGTTTCTAAGGTTGGTAAGCGGTTTAGTTACTATATTTTGGCTGTTTTCGAAATTTGGGAGTGGTTTGGATGTAGCGTTTAAATCGGATTGTTTTTAACGAAGGGTTTCGAAACTTGTTCATGTAGTTTACATAACCTGATACGTAATTTGTTGTTTTCCAAAAAGTGTTCATGTACGTCTCAAACGACAAAACGAATAAAAGGATAGCGTAACAGTCATTTAACGAAATAGGGCACTAACCAAATTGATAATATCGTATCAAAGTTATTCTTTTCAAAATTATTTCGGGTCTTATAGTCTCTTTACGCTTTAGGTTTCAAAGACGTTTCTGCGTATTTATATACTCGCGTATAATTCTTATAAGCTATAGTATTAAAGCATAAAGAATTAGGACCGCTATGATATCTCACAATAGGTATTTAACTTAGGTTCATCTTTCCTTTCCTAAATCATTCATAATCGACTTAGTCGGTTACTAATTAGTATCAGTAAAGTTTTTGCCTATTTATATAAATATAAAAAGTAGAAAAGTAATCATGAAGATTTATATATATTAAAGTAGTAAGATAGATAAAATGGAAAAAATGTATCTACAAAGTGTATACTATAGGTGAAAGGTTATAAATTCTCATCTTAGCAGTATCATTCTACTATTTACTTTTCTAGTCCCCCTTCTTGGTAGTGGCACTTTACTGTACACTTTGCTAATACCACTTCTAGGTAGTAACACGTTATCATACACTCTACAAGAATAAAACTTTCATAGTTGAACGTTACCGTGCACTCTGTAAAGGTGCAATCTAAAGCGTGGCCGCTGACGAACTATAGGTATACATGGTAATATTCATAAAATATATCTGTTAATATTTATATAAGATATCATTTTTTAGTTTAGCTCGTATTTTTAATTTAATAATCATAATTTAGTTACAATATAGTTTATATTTATCGTTTAGTAACAATAGTTTGATTACTGTAAAAGCATAAAGATTGGAGTGAGTAATTTTTATCGCGGTAGTGATTGTAGTAAAGTCTTAGGTATGTTAGGTAATTAATAACGGTATAGTTATTAATGGCGGCATGGTAATTACTCCCGATATGGGTGTAACTATAAAGGTGCAAGATGATTATCAGTATTACGTAGTTTGAGGTTCATATAAAAAGATATACCGTCATCGGTCTTAGTAAAACCTCTTTTTTCCCCCTAACTTCGCGCCCCATTTTACACCGTAAATCCTTGACTAGTAAATTAACGTATATATACCTAAATTACTGTTATAATAAATTATTTACACCGCTTCAATTAGTAAGTTACTAAACTAATACTATATTTTAAACGCTTTCGAAAATAGATAACAGGTAAGAACTGTTTTTCAAGCGCCGTTTAACGCGGCAGCGTAAACGCAAGGAGGTTGTTGCCGTTGCCGTCCGCCGCAACGCTACTATTCTCACCACTAGCCTTAGATTTTTAGGTAATATGTTATGAATCCCGGCTTTCCTTTTTACCGCCTCCCCCATCGCCGCCGCCGATAATGCCGCCACCCCCTTTTCTCTTTTTTCCCCTCTCCTTTTCTTCCTACCCTCTAAAAAGAGGAGCGAAAAACTTTTAAGGTTATAAACATTACTTTTTTTGCTATGGGTAAGGACCTTATTACCCGTGCCGGCTATTCCCTCACCTACTCCCACAGCCGTAAACGTAAATTAATGAAGTCATAATGCAATCCGTATTATTAATCACTTCTTCGATATTTTCTATTTCAATATATCTTTAAACGAGGTTAAGGCGGTCGAATTAACCCGCTACCTCGAGTTGCCGCTCGCTATGATACGCCACGAGGCCTTTTTAGTACATAAAATGCTAAAGCGGCATACCGGGGTCTATAGGCCCGGGTCGCTAATAAATACGCCTTATGTATCGAATGTCGCATCCGCGGATGCGGGCAAATTCATTAGCGATTGTTGTTAAAACGGGGGTCGATTGGCCCGTTACAACTGATAAAAACGGATTAGTAACGAATATATTCCAGTTCCGGTAATTTTAATTCCTCAAGCTAAAGCCCTATTATGCGCTAGCTGTTTTTACAGTAAATTTACTTTAAACTCTTAATGAAAAATGTGACCAATAATCACTTACTATTTTAATATATTCTTTAATATGTATTTTAAAAAGAATTACTTTTATAATAGTTAAAATCAACCGATATTAATTAGTAATAGATGTTAACCAGCAGCCGAAGGAGACAGTAACCGCTATTACTGCTTAGAAAACGAGCCTACGTATATATTACGTAAGCGATTTTGACTACATTATCATACATCGTTGTTAAAAGAGTAAAGATCTTTCTGCGCTTTTGCCTAAAGGTATATGGCCTAAGGCGCAGAGCCCTTCCTCCGGCGGCATCGGTAACAGAGTTGATAGCAGAAATATCAGCAACGACAACAGTATCAGCGGAAGGGAGGGCGGCTAGAAAGTGGAGGTTAACGAGGACGATGATGGCGCGCCGTCTTTCACCTCCCTTTTTGGCGGCGAATAGCTGCCTATTTTTACTACATTGGTTTACCTAGTTATAATACAGTTCATTACATAGTAATGAGATACCCCTTAAAAAAATTATGATGTAAATGACAAATTCTAGGTATAAAAAGTCAAAAGTATACGTAATAACGTCGTAAATGATAAAATAAAGGTGATAATATATCAAAAGCGGTACGAATAGTAAATCAAAATAGCGATGAAATTTAAATAGCGGTGTAAATAGCGGGTTCAAATAGTGAATAAATACCAATAGCGGCGTAAATAACGTATTTAAACAACGATGAAATATCAATAGTGGTGTGAAAAGGTAAAATGAAGGGGACGCGGTAAATATAAGGTGAATTTGTTTTAGTTAAGATAAAGTTATAAAACCTTTTTAATAATTCTAACAAAAAGTGTACCTTTTAATACGAGCGCTTTTCATACCATATTCTGGGCGTCTTTAGTTATTGAATCCGGTAGGTTTGACTTTCCGTTAATTTGTTTTGTCTTCTTAATTTTGTGGAGTTCTGACGATTCACGTAAATTTATGATGTCTATTGTAAGCCGTTTTTCATTCGTAGTACTGGGGTTGTTAAAAAAATCATAAAGAGAAACAAATGAGTGTAGAGTATGTATAAATAAATAAAAAGGATTACAAACTAAGGTTAAAAACAATTATCCGGATTATTATTACTATAGTGATTTCAGAGTCGAATCTTTTAATAATATAGTAGAATTTCGAGGTTCAAACATTTTGGGTGACCCGTTTATACTTAATAAAGTTTTAATAAATAATATTTTTAAGGTTAAATACGCTTCGAGTAAATACTTCATTATTAATTATAAAAACGAATATTATTTGCGAATTGAAATTTATGTTGTTGGAGAAGGAGTTATTAGTCAAAATAAAGAGTTTGATAATGTGTATATCGAGAGGTATAAATCGTAGGCCGTATTTTGGATTATTTATCTGTTACGTGAGGCTTTTGTTAATCATTTTATATACGTTATCCAAAGGATTGGTTTGGTATTATGCGGCGATCGAAAAGTTAAACACCGCCTTTAATTATATTACCAATACCACCTAAGATTCTCATATAAGTTAATAGTATTGTTTCTTGACTCGTTTTGTGTTGATTAGGTTAACAAAGGTAACTTTATCTTATTACCTATTTTACATAAGGTTTAGAATGTCGTTTTAAAGCGTAATTATTACGTCGTTAGAATTAATTACGTGGTCCTCCGCTTAGTACATTTTGGATTTCTCCTTTAAGCCGGGCTTTATAGGCTTTCTTTTATACGTACCAAAAAAAGACCAATTATATAACGTTAATATATTGTCTGTTTATGTATCAGTAAGTGTAAACCCCTTGAAACGTAGTATTAAAACCAAAAGGTTTTAGTCGAAAGTCGAGTTAGCTATTTCTTGCTGTTTCTTATAATTCCTTTAATAGGCATTATACTAATATACCTTAGCCTTATCATGTTTATAGAACGGTTTTTAAATACGTAAAATCGTTTCGGGAAGATAATGTTTCCGGAGTTCCGTAGGTATATAAGCGTAAATACGACGTTTAAACCGCTTTTCAGACTGCATATAAGCTTGTATAATATTTCGAAGCTCGATATTAAGGTTATAAGGCATACGTAAGGAGGCGGTAAGCGCTAAAATCAAGAAATGATTTAACTTTTATAAAATTTGTGATGAAGTTATAATATCTTATTTACGGCGTTAATATACCTTTTAAATATAGGGCGGATTTTTATATAATTTACCAGATTTATCTTTTACTTCGTAAATAAAACGTGCGGGAAAAACTTCATGAGTGCCGTAAATAGTTAGCTTAAACCTTTGAAAGCGAAAAATGCCTTGTTAAATTAAAGTAAATATTTCCGTTTGGATAAACTATTTAAATGGGGTATATAAGGCGATAGTAATGCCTTTTTGGAGAATATTTAAGTTTAATTTACAGTTTAACATTTTCTTTTACGTAATACAGAAGTTTGTAATGAAGGCTTTAAATCGTTGTTCATTTTTAAAACTAAGTGAATATGCTCGACGGCGTGTTATTGCTTTTATTAATATAGGTGTGTCCGTTTCGTAAGGTAGTCGAGGTTATAAAGGGTTATTTAGGAGGTGTATGGGTTTTAGTGACGGTTTAAATTCGTTGATATACGCGTGGTGTTATCGGTATTACTCCTTAGATTACGTTTATGGACTGTTATTGTTTACTATATTTTTTTGTGTTTACGTATTATCGTTTAACGCAATAAACTTATATTATTCGTCAGGTTTACAAGTGCGTCATAGACTTGAAAGTCGTTGATTTTTTGAAACTTAGTTCATTTGTCTTTTGTTTTTTAAACTAAAACATTAAATTGCAATAATAGATCTAAAACTTCAATTATATGTGGGAAATTTTTCATGGCTAATATTCTATTAATATAGGTTTTTGCACATAGGAAACGCAATGGTTACATAGATTTCATTAAAATATTTATATTTTATATGGTGGCTAGCGATAGCGTTGAATTTATATAGATTTTGGAGTAAATCCCGAAAATTAATTGCGTTGAAAAAAAGCTTATTCGGGCCGGATTTGTTATTTACAGCGTTGACAGTTATTGACAGGATCGATTCCTTAAAATTGACAACTTTCAGTTTTTGAAATAATACCATATACATTTTTAAGCGGTTTATAGTATCGCTTATACTTTCCGATACCCTATAGTATTTGTACTGTTATTTATTTGCATTTATTATCAGAGATTTTAGCTTTAGTGCGCCGTTAAGTTGAGTCAAAAGTTATAAAGGTATTGTAGGTAATTAAGTTTAAAAGTTCAATATCATCTTTTAATAATTAATTAATTGAAATATGTTCATAACATATAGTGGAAACGTTTCTCGTAAATTTCGCGGCTTAGAATAATATTATTATGTTAATAGTATAAAGTATTAGTTAATTTTGAAGGTATATTACATTTATAATTACCCCGTAGTTCAAGTTTATACCATTTTGATGGTGTAATTCCATCATTCATATAGTTTATTAATAAAGTTGGTATTTTTAATAAAACTTTTCGATGTTTTTAAAAGTTCATTATCCTATACTTATATACCTTAAGACACAAAGTAACCATAAAAGCAGTTTCGTAATTAAGTGTTTAAACCGACGGTGTAATATCTTGAATTAGACTTACGTCAGGTAAACGGCTTTAATTATATATATTTCAGGTGAAAACTATATGTATTTGAATTGAAGGCGAAATAACACAAATATATTATTCGAAACGCGGACAAGTTAATTAGTTGTGTTTCATACCTTAATTTTGAATATGTTTATATTTTTCGGTAAGGTCTCAAACCTATAAAGTTCACGTAAACTAAGGTCTTTGAAGAGTAATTAGAATGATTGGTATTGTAGTATAAAATATGATGATCGTCTAAGAAGAAACATCCAGAGGTGTATGCCACAGGTGAGGGCTTATAAGCCCTCCACCCAGAGCATATTACTCTAGAATACTTCTTCTAGACCGATCCACGTATTGCCGTCGGTTTGGAATAGATATTTCAGACCGATCCATATATGATGCACTTTGCGTCTTACAAGAGTGTAGCCTATAGAGTGACACGTTACCGTACACCCTGCAGGAGTACACCCTATAATACAGTTCACTGTTACTTGGCCTATGTAAACTATCTATAAAGGTATATAGTAATATCCACACAGGCAATCTTTTTTTTTCTTCTTTGTATACTTCGTACCTATAACCTATTAGTAACAGTTTTGTTTGTAGTATTAATTGCAATAGGTCCAAATTATCCGTTTTCGTAATAACAGTATTGTTACCGTATTAATCCTAAGAAGTCCAAATTAATAAGTTCGGCTAGAATTAGCAAATTTTAGCCGAAGTGGTAATTGTAATTCGGGTTTAGTTCGTATGGCCAAATAGAGGCGATATGGTTAGTAATAACTCCTTTAGTGGTTATTAATAGGGGTAATTATGTAGGATTAATTGCGTAAGGGTTATTATGTAGGATTGACTACGTAATTACATGTTAGGTTAATATAATTTTTTTTATCTTTATCGGTTTAAATAAAACCTTCTTTTTTTTTTCTTTCAAAGATAAGATAGTAAGACGCCGTTTGGCGTGAAAGCGTTGGCATGTCGCCATCGCCATAGCCGCCGCAGCTGCCGCCCCTAATATTATTACCACCAGTAGTAATAGCTCGCCTTAATCAGGCATAATCTCTTTTATTGTCGCCACGCCGCCAGCCCCCGCCACCCCGCTCGCCGCTACTTCATCAAGTTCCATCACCGTTACGCTACCCAGATCCGCCGCCGCCTTCGTTCTCTTTCCCGCCGCCGTTACGCCCCCCTCCCTCCCCTCTTCCTACCCCTTCCATAACTTCCAAGGGGAGGAGTAGGGAACCCCTAAGATTATAAACCTTACCCTCTTTCTATGGGTAAAAACCTCATCACTCGTAGGGACCCTTTTATGCCGTAAACGCAGCCTGGCGTAGTTACACTAAGGTATGTATATTCTAATCATTTCGTTTATAAATATTTAACCCCCACTTTTATAAATAAGGAAAACGAGGCGGATTTCTTTCGTCGCCCCAAATTCTGTATCACTAAAATATACCGTAAGACCTTTTTAACGCGTTAAACGTTAAAGCGACGTACCTAGATTTATAGCCTTAAGCTGTTAATAAATACGCCCTACGTATCGTATATCGTATCCGCGGTTACGAGTAAGTTTATTGTAGATTGTTACGAAAGCGGGGGCCGTTCGGCTTATTACTACCGTTATAAGCGAATTAATAGTTTATACGCCCCCGTTCCAATAGATTTAAGGCCGTAGGCCGAAACTGTATTATACGTCCGCCGGCTTTATAATAAGTTTTAACCGAATCTTAAAAATATCCTTTAGTAAAAATATACCGTTTAGTGCGATACGAAAATCAATCTTCGTAAGTAATTAAAATAAGTCGATGATAATTAGTAATAGGTGTTAACCAGCGGACTAGAGAGACGGTAGTCGCTGTTGCTATCTAAAAACGGGGCCTACGTATATATTACGCAGGCGAATTCAACGACGTTATTATACGTCGCCGTAAGGAGGATAATCCTACCCCTATACCTTTGCCTAAGGGTATAAATAACAAGGTATAAAGTTATATTTTCGTTAACGTTAATAATTTCGTTAGCGGTAATAGCGATAACGTTGGTATAAAGGAGAAAAGTGACGGGAAGGATGGTAAAGACGCGACGATAACGCCCTTTTCTTTTAATAGTAAATAAATGCCCCCGGGTCGAGCCAGTGTACATGGCTATACTGAAATACGCTGTATAGAAATTTTATAACTCTTTACAAAATAATCGTTTAAAGTAATAAATGTAACTTGAAATTCAAAATAAAAGAAGTAATATACTAAAATCGGTACGATGTCGTAAAAACAAAAAAATAGTGAAAAAAAAAAAATAGGAATTAGCGCGAATGTTCGTATCTAATAGAAACAAAATCGGCGATCGGCGTAAATAGTCCGTTTGAATAGAGGTAAAACGTGGATCGGCGTAAAAGGTATCGATAAGCCGATTCGAGTTGGCAAAAATTAGTGTGGTATAGCAGTTTATTAGAATCGTAAAACCTTTTTAACAACCCTAATAGATAGTGTACTTGTAAATATAAGAGTTTTTAATACGTCGTTCGGTGTAGTTTCTATTATTCAGTTTGCTGGATTTAACTTGTTATCAATCTATTTGGTTTCTTCGATTTCCCGTTATTTATACGATTCGCATAGTATTATAATATTGATTATTGACTGTTTTTCATTTGTTATACTTCATTTAACCAGGTACTTATAAATATAAAAAGAGTTAGTATAAATGATGAAAAAATAGGGCGTAAGTTGAAGTTAAAAACAATTATTCGGACCTTTATTTCCATAGTAATACCTAAATTAAAGCTTTCAACTATATTATAAATTTTGAAAACCAAGACATTTTTCGTAACCCTTTTACATTTGGTGAATATTTAATCGATAATGTTTCCTTTAAACATAAAGTCGTTCCGGGCCGGTGTTTCTTTATTTTAGATTAGGAAGAAACCGATTTATAAATTGTAGTTGTTATTATTAGCGAAAGAGCCGTTAGTAAAAACAAATAACTTTATCATACCTATATTTAGCGGTACGAAGTGTAAACTGTGTTTCGGATTGTATACTTTCCACTAAAGGCGTTTATTTAACGTTTTATACGTATCATCCGTTGGGTCGGCTTAACATTACGCGGCGACTGAAAGGTTAAATACTACTTTTGGTTATATTATAAAAGTAATCTAAACACCGCGTATACGTTAACATTTATATTCGTCAACCCATCTTACGTTATTTAAAACAATGAGGGAAGCTTTATTTAGCTGCCGTTTATAAGTAAAACTTAAAGTACTATTTTGAAGGGTAATTGTAACGTTGTTAAAATTGATTACATGGTCTTTTGTTAGGCACGTTTTGGGTTTTGTTTTTAAGCCGGTCTTTAAAGGTTTTTTATTTTCAAATATGGAAAAAGAGGAGTTAAATTACTTTAGGGTATAGTTCGTTTACATTTCCGTTGGTGTAAAACCTTTCAAACGGGCCGTTAATACGAATAGGCACAGGTCAAAAATAAAATTCATTATTTCGAATTTTTTTTTATAATGTTTTTAATAGGTGTTATACTAATAAATACCGGCTTTAGCTAGGCCGTAAAGTGGTTTAATAATAAGTAAAATCGTTTTAGATAAGAGGTGTTATTGAAGGGTTTTAGATATATCGGCATAAATTTATCGTTTAAGCCGTTTTTCAAATTGAGTATAATCCTGCGTTACATTTCGAAGTTCTATATATAAGTTATATAGATTATTAAAGGAGGTAAAAAACGTAAAAATCAGGCGATAACTAGCTCGTTATAATGTAGGTAATTAAGTTATAATATTCTTTTAACCTTTATTATTATGTCTTTTTATAATTAGGCGGGTTTTTTCATAAGGTTTTCCAATTTTATTCTTAACTTTGTTGACGAGGCGAGTTGGAAGAAACCTATAGGTGTAGTAAATAATTAAATTAAAACGTTTAAAATGAAATACGCTTTAGTCGATCAAGTCTGAAATTTCCGTTTAGGTAAATTATACGAATGGGTTACTTAGGATGGTGATAATGCCTTGGAGATGGAGCTTTAGGTTAAGCTCGCGGTTTTCCATTTTCTTTTACGTAATATAGGAGATCGTGATAAGGTTTTTAGAGCGTTTTTTTTGGTTTTCTAACCGAAAGGGCGCCTTCGGCGACGAGATTTTGGCGGGATTAATATAAATAGGCCGCTTTTGTATGGTGTGGTCGGCTTGGATTCGCGTTTTGGGGGTGACGATAGAGTTGGACTCGGTTTGAATATGTCGTCTTGGGTAGTCTTCTATAGGCGGTTTAACTCGTCTTACGGTTTCGGGTCGTCCCTTTTTACCTCTTTTTTGTATTTACGTACTATTGTCTAACGAAACGAATTCGATCCTTTTAGTGAATTAACGAATAAATTATAGCCTTTAAATCTGTTAATCCTTTAAAGTCCAATCCATCCCTCCTTAGGTTTCCAAACCTAAACTTCAAATTGTAATGGTAAATCCAAAACGTTAGTTTTACGTAGGTCATTCTTTATAACTAACGCTCTAGATATATCATTTATTACTCGTATTAATCGTAATACCTCTATAACTTTGGCTATAGTATTGGCCCTTTATACTGTGGATAGTAATGGAGCAAAGTTTGTATGGATCTTCGGGTAGGTACTAAAAATAAGAAACGTAGGGATAAGCCTATTTGAGCTAAAATTGTTGTTAACGGCGTTAATCGCTATTTGAAAAATATTTTTTTAAAACTAATACCTTTTAGTTTTTTTAGTAATATTATATACGTTTTTTTAGTGGCCTATAGTATTGTTTACACTTTTTAAATCCCTATAGGGTTTTTACTAGTATTTGTTTATATTCGTTACCAGTTACCCGATCTTTCGTACATTATTTGATGAAATCAAAAGCCGTATCGACGTTGTATGTAATTTAGTTTAAAGGTCCGAGGTAAACGTTTAATCAATAGTTAATTAAAACGTCCTAATAATTTATAATAGAAGCGTTTCGTGTAAATTTGGCGGTTTAAAATAATATTGTCGTATTAATGACATAAAGGACCAGTTAGTTATATAAATATATAATATTAATAATTACTTCGTAGTTAAAGCTTATATCGACTTAGAAGCGGAATTTAAACCGTTGTACGGCTTATAAATATAGTTAGTACACGTAGTAAACCTTTTCGATAATTTCGAGTGCGTTTTTTCTTATGTTTATATAGTTTGCAATATAAAGTAGGCGTAAAAGGCGTTTTGTAACCGGATATCCGAATCGTCTGTGTAAAACCCGTAATTATAACTAAGTTAAGTAAGTATCCTTAATTAAATATACTTTCGGAAAAAACTGTAAATAGCCGAATTTAAGTCTAAGCGGTACGGATACACCATTTATGACGCGGATAAATTAGTTAATTATATTTCTGACGTTAATTTTAAGTTTGTTTATATCAGTTGATTAAGGTAAAAATAACGTTTGAAAATTCATTACATAAAACTTAATCGATTTCAAACGCGAATTTATTACTATCATTCTGAGCGATGTTGCTTTACCTTTTCTCAATAAAATCTTTTGGTGTTTTTCTATTTGGTTTAGCCGAAATTTCAGAAATTTCGCCGTAAATACGTCGAATTTTCGTTTTCCAGCCGTTAAGATCTCGGCTACATTAGTATTAGATACAATACCCTGAAACCTAGTTTCCTATCTATTAAAAAGGGTAACTTACGATATGATATAGGTGTTAAACACTTTGTTTACGTAGTCCAAGCCTATAATATATATAAAGGAAATTTCTTATAAACCAATCGAAATACGTTAAGATTTATCGTCTTTGTAAGCTAATATATAAGAATTATTATATTCAAAGTCGTTTTTTCCAGATATATCTTCATGAAGACAAATATTGTATTTGTTATTTATACTTTTGTACTCGTTTACGTATATTGTAAAGTCACCTTTTATTCGATGTTTAAAATTATACAGGGCTTAAAAATTGTTATTTAATCTGAGTTTATTTGTAAACAAGGTGATTTGTAAATTAGTAACCGACTTTCGCGTATATAATATACCGTTTTTACAAACTTATAAGGCTTCGTAAATCTTTTCGTAAGTATTATTGTAATTTCAGTAAGTTCTTTCCATTTTCGAATAATCGTTCCTATTTTTTATTTTCAAAGTTTCCTCCTCAATATTGATACTTTAAGCGTTTGTTTTACCTTGGGAAAACCTTAAATATACGGTATAAAATATATTAAATTATTTCGGTAAAGTTAATTTTAGTAATTTGAACTTCGCGTCTAGTTTTATTAGTTACAATTGTTAATCCGAGGCTTGCTCATCGGCGTATAAGGGTTTCGAACGGTATTTTAAAATTTATATAGAAAGCTTTTGAATCCTTTTTTGATTTGAAAAATATAAGGTCGAAATCTGAGTTTTCATGACAGGCCTTTATCATTACTTAAATAAATAGTTTATCACCTTTGTATTAAAGTCCCAAGGTTGCTTAATAATTTCGGAATTTTGTTAATAGGGGGGTAAGGATTTTCTATAGGTTTCTATCAGCGTTTTCCTATTGATTTTTTACGGATTCCCAAATCGTATCGATCTAATCCCTATCGTAAAGCTTAAAGTTAATTTCTGTATCCAAGTGAGATTTTAGGCGGTTATAATATTTTATAGATATATCTACTTACTTGGGGTAGTATATATACCATTTCTAAGCTTATTCAAAAAGTATTTCAGGTAAAATAATATCAAATTGGAATAAATTGATATTTAATATTTTATACGTATTAAACACTACGAGTATTTCATTATTAAGTACGTCGTATGACTCGCCGCTGTAATTGTTATCTTTATCCTATAACCTAATAAAGTTGGTTAAATTTATAAGGTCGCTTTTATTCGTGGGGAAGCGATGTAGTAGGAGATTGCGGTAGGGGTCGTGGCCGATGGGTATTGGTTTGTACGGCATTCATTGGAGTTTTATGTCGCTTCTTATCTCTTGGATCGAGGTATTTTCCGTGTTCCGGCCGATTTTTATTTCTCGAGTCGGGTTTTTGTCTCTGTTTCAGCCGATCCTATTATAGCCGAACGGGCTATTTTAAATGTTTGGGGTGTGTTTTTATCTTTAAATCGGTTTAAAGTTGCGTTTTAAGAAGGCTTTGTATTCAACCTTCGTTGTAAACGATGATTACGATACCTCCTCCTTTTCCATCGATTTCTCCAATTCTTTTTCCGTTTTCCGGCCGGCGTTTAATCTTGCTAAACTCCGTATTTCAATTTGTAATAGTTTTTTATAACCCTGATTTACAATTTTAAGTAATCGTTCCTGGTGTTTTTTTACGAAACTTCCCTTTACAACTTTTACTTTTTTTTTTTCCTCATCTGTGTATTTCGGAATTTGTGTTAATTAAGCCGTAACAAATAGGGTTTTTACGATGCAGCTATTACTTTTACCAGGTGTATCAATACCTTTACTTCGTAATTATTTTCGTATAATTTTTATAATTATAATATTCACAATTTGCCACATATTTAAAGTTTCATCTGCAAAGTCTTTTTTAAAATCTTCGAATAAGTTGCGTCCTTTAAATTCGCTATTGTAATAGTTGAAAATTATATTCGTAACATAGGTGTTTACCGTATTAAGGTCTAAATTTTCCATTAGTACCTCGATTTTGTTATTTCGAGGTTAAAGTCTAAATTCTTTAAGATATTACTACAAAACAACTTATATGTAAAAAGATACTTTATATATTCGTTAGCCGTCGCTAAATCCGTTACTCGTAAAGTTATTATGTATTTGTAAATGGTAGTTTATTTATAGGTTAAGGTAATTTTAAATTCAGGGTAATTTAGTAAATAACAAGTAAATAAGGTAATTCAAATCGTCGGAATAAGGCTTATAAACGCTTATAAGTATAGAAAAATTTGAACAATACGTAAATAAGGCGTAACTAAAAACTAGTTAAATGTCTTAAATTAAAATTCATCAACGTTAATAACGTTATATTAGTCAAACGGCTAGAAAAACTTCAAACGTTTCGAATATTAAACTTAAAATACATGGGGCGAACGCAGGACAATGAGCAGGTTAAAGGAAATGTAATTATGTAATCCGGTATTTAGTAATCGGTCCATATTAGCGTGGTGTAGTAAAACTTGATAAAAGAATCGGTTAGTTACTTAGTGTGTAACCGATATTGTTAAAGCGATCGGTTTATTTTTTTGTATATCACCGATTTTAATAAGGCAATCGGTATAGATTGTCGAAAATCAGATAGGTCCTAGCGAAGGGTTTCGAAACTTAGTGGTTTTGACTTACGTAGCCTAATACATAATGGGACGCCTTTTAAAATGCGTCCGGGTTTCTTGTTTAAAGCGCTAATGTAGGTTGACAGTTAACGAAACGGGTTTTCTTTTAAAAAATTACTTCGGATCTTATAGTTTTATAACGCTTCAGGTTTCTCGGCGCTACCGCGTAATTTTATACTCCCGTATAATCTTTAAAAGTCGTGGTATTAAAACACAGTCAATCAAAACCATTATAGCATCCCGCTATTAGTATTTAACTTATATCGAACTTTTTTCCCCTTTAGCTATTTTTAATCGACCTAGTAGGTACTAATTAGTATCGATAAGGTTATAAACCTATAAGGTTCACGTAAATTAAAGTCTTTAAAGAGTAATAAAAATAATTGTTATTGCAGTATAAAAGATGATAATCGTCCAAGAAGAAATATCCAGAGGTGTAAGCCACAGTTGAGGGCTTATAAACCCTCCACCCAGAGCGTATTACTCTGGAAAACTTCTTCTAGACCTATCCACGCATTGCTGTCGGTATGAAATATCCATTCCAGACCAATCCATACATAATGCACTTTACGTCTTGCAATAGTGCAACTTACAGCGTAACATGTTACCGTACACCCTGCAGGAGTGCACCCTGCAATACAGTGCACTACTACTTAGCCTATGTATACTATCTTTGAATTTATATAATAATATCCACAATATTAGCTGGTAATAATATATATAGCGTTTTGAGGTTTATTACATAAAATCTAACCGGTCCGAATCGTACATCTATGACGACTATATCTAGTAACGACGTTTGATTTTTACTAAATAAAGCTTTCCGGTATTCGTTCATCAGGTCGAATCGAAATTTCGGAAATTTCTTTACAATCGCATTGAATTGTCGTTTCTTGGCGGTTGAAATTTTAACGGCGTTAATATTTTACACAATAACTTGGAATCGGTTGTCATACTTGTTAAAAAACGTGAATTACGACGTTATATAGACCTTTAACACTTTGTTTCGTAATTTAAACCTGCGACGTATAGGAAAAAGGTATTTTGAAAGCTTACCAAAATTCGATACTTGATTTTCTCATCCTGGATTATTAAATAAGTTTCAGTTTTATTTTCCTTAAGGTTTTCCTTTCCAAGGTTGTATTCGTTTGGGTAAACATTAAATTTATCCTTTATACCTTAGTATTCGACTTTATATATTGTAAAATTAGCTTTTGTTTCGTCATTCAATAGGTAATCTTCCTAAAATCAAGGTTCAATCCAAATTTAATCGTGTACTAGATAATTTGTCGATAAATAATCGACGTTACCATAAACAATATAACGTTTTTAGTAACTTGTAAAACTTCGTATATTCTTTCATAGGTATTGCTTTAAATATGGTTAGTTTCGTACTCATTTATAAGGTTTTTTTAGTTAATAAATACTTTATGTTCGGTTTTCGAGTTTTTTTCCTTGGTGTTTCTGGTTTCGGTGACTGTATTTAAGGCGTTTATTTATATTTATTTCGGGAACATTTCAAATGGTCTATTTATTATATAGTGAATTATTTCGACGGTTTTTTTCTTTTTTAGCTTTCTATTTTAGTCATTTCAACTATAAACATCAATCCTAAGCATCTTTATCGATGTATTGAGGTTTTAAGAGATATTTTAAAGATTGTATAAAACGTTTTTAAGTTTTTTTCTAGTTTAAATAACATAAGGTTAAATTTTGAATTTCCATGGTATACTTTCGTAACTACTTGGGTAAATAGTATTTCTCCCTTATATTTTGTTTTAAGGGTCGTTTGGTACTTCCAGAATCTCTTTAATAAGGATGTAAATACTTCTTATAGGATTTTGTCAACGTGTGTAGGTGAATTTATTACGGATTCAAAAGTGATATTAATTTAGTTCCCTTTGTAAAGTTTGTAATTCATTTCCTTTTTGAAATTTATTTTTGAAATTTAATGATACTTCGCAAATTTATTAATCTACGTAATTTAATATATATATATATATATATATATAATATTCTTTAGCTTACCCAAAAATATACTGTGTAAAATTATATGAAACTATAACACCTTATTATTAAGTCTTTTATATAGATTTAATATTTTATGTATATTATTATCGATTACGTCGTACGACTCGATATTCTAATTATTTTCCTCATCTTATAATCCGGCTAAAATGAGAAGTTTAATTGGATTCGTCTTGTTAGTGAGATGATGGTATAGTAAAAAATTTTGATAAGGTCATAGTTATTAGGTATTAATGTGTAAGGCTTTTATTATCATTTTACACCGCTTATCTTATCTCCGGACGGGTCCTTTCACTTAATAAGACTGTTTTTCTTTCGGTAAAGCGGGTTATTAACTGTATCTGGCGAGTGGTCTTATTTGTATTTCTATTTAAAAGTACGATTTAGAGAAAGTTCGTGTTCAACTCAAGTAATAGATAATCTTTATAGCCCTTATTTTTTATCAATTACTTAAACTTCCTCTACATTTAGCGGCGTATGTTTAGCCTTATTAAGAGTTTTACTATTTGTTTTGACAGAGTTTTTTTTGTTTCTTATCCGCCATTTTAAAAACCCAGTTTTACTGTTTTTTTAACTAGTATTCTTTTACGAATTTTATATTTATTACTTTATTGTCGATCAATTTCAGCATTTTGGTAGACAGGGCCGTTACTGATGTGGATTTTGAGATACGGCTCTTATTTCCACCGGTTGTTCTTATACATTAACTCTGTGATTATCTTTATATTATTTTAGAAATTATAAAATATACTATACGTCATATATTCGGCGTCTAGTCCGCAAAGTCCTTCCCGAAATTATCGAATAAATCGTGTCCTTGAATATTCCTCTTATTATAGTAAAAATTATATTAATAATATAATCATTTGCCGTAAAAGAATCTTAATTCTTCAGTAAAATTTCAATTTTACTATCCTACAAATTAAGGTTTGGGTACTTCAAAAAACTTCGGAAAAAAGATTTGTTTTTAGAAAATAGTTAATATATTCGCTGGCTTTTTCCAGATCTATTATTGGTAGAGTTATAGTGCTAAGAGTACGAAGTGTAATGGGACGTTTTATAAGCTAGTTTTGGCGTACACTTGAATTGCCATAGCTATATAAAAGCTGGGTTTACGTAGTAATTGATATTAAGGTACGTTTATAATACATTATTTAAAGGTGTTTTGAAATGAAATACCAAATAAAAATATGCGAAATAGAAGGGTTTGAATGAACTCGTATAATAAGTTACTAAAAAGTAAATAAAATATGACAAGATGTTAAAAAAGGCGTAAAACGAAACATTTAATGTTTCCCAACACTGATAAAATCCAAATGAAATATAAATAAAACGTGACCACGGGCTAATGAGGCGTTTTAAATTAGTGTTTTGGCATTTTGTAAGCGTTATATTAGCTAAATAGTGTAGGAAATATTGACTTCATAAGTAATAAATTTAAATAAGCGGTGTAATTTAAGGCGAATGAGGGAACAGGAACGGGAAGATCGAATGGAGTAATGAGAATGAGGGAAAAGATGTTGAAAGATGTGTATATAGGGTTTTGATCAGGCTTGGTAACTTGGTAAATGTTTCGAATATTGTATTTAGTACATGATATATATTTGGTGAGCGGTTCGGATGTCGTGTTTTAGCTATTTTCGAGATATTTAAGCGGCTTAAATTCCTTGTTTTAGCCGCTTTCGAATTTTGGAAGCGATTTGAATATAGCGTTAAATTGGATATATTTCAACGAAGGGTTTCGAAGCTTATTGGTTTTATTTTATGTGGCCTAATGAATAATTAGCTGTTTTTCAAAAAGTGCTCAAATATGTTTAAAGCATTAAAACAAGTTAGATGACAACTTAGCAAGTCTTTTAGTAAATAGGGCATTAACCGAATTGATAATATCTTATTAAAGATTTTCTTTTTAAAGTTATTTCGTATTTTATGGCCTTTTACTTTTGGGGTTTCAAAGGGATTCCCGCGCATTCTTTCACTCCTATATAGTTTTTGTAAGTCTTAGTATTGAAAAACGTATAATTAGAATCGTTATAATATCCCACTACAGATATTGAAATTATGTTTGTCTCTTTTTTTCATAAGTTATCTATAGTTAATCGAGTTGGCTACTAATTAGTATCGGTAAGTTTTTTTTACTTATTAAGGTAAATTTGAAAAGTAACAAAGTAATCTTAAAAATTAGTAGTGTATATTAAATATAGATCGGGTGAAAAGGGGTATTCAGAGTGTACATAATATAGGTAAAAGCTTATAACCTTTTACCCTAGCAATGACACCCTACCATACACTTTGCTAATCTTCTTTCTAGGCTATATAACTCTACCGTACACTTTATTAATGCCACTTCTTGGCAGTGGCATGCTATCATACACTCTGCAAGATTGTATTCTACAAAGTAGCATGTTACCGTGCACTTCTATAAGGGTGACTCTTGTAGAATATCCGCTTACTAACCATAGAGATATCTGGTAATATCTACAGTAATATAAAGTAGACTTATACAAAATGAATAATAAATTAATAACGGATTGTTTTACCGAAATTACTACAAAAACTTCGTACCAACGACCTTTAGGAGACGATTATGCAATGTATTAAGTTACAGTAAATATTGAATAAAGTTAGCGTTTATTATTTCCTAATATATTAATCGCATTTGAAGTCGAAATTAGACATAAAGTTTTTAACTTACTGTTTAAATACAACAGGTATAGTCACTTAGTACACACAACAATAGAGCCACAACAGAGCCAGTCAGTACTTAGCACAACCACAAGTACTTGACACGTAGCAACATTAAATTATGAGGAATTCAGTAGAATAAGGAGAACTCAGCTGAATATGATGATATACACTACAGGCACTAGTATTGACTAGTATGGAAGACTAGTAAGCTGGAAGCCAGCTTCCTACACTAGTATTTACAAAAACTCAAAAACTAGTGCTTACTATTATGAACTAGTATTAACTAGTATAGAGTCTCGACCTTCGATAAGATTTATATGAGGATACACTTGATTATATATTAAGTTCTTTTGATTTTCATGTAGATTTTTGAAGACTTAAATCTTTAAGGTTACATAATATCTTCTTTTGTATCAAATTCAACATATTATCAGTATA
The DNA here is from genome assembly GCA_038502455.1 of Anisogramma anomala. Taxonomy (NCBI): domain Eukaryota; kingdom Fungi; phylum Ascomycota; class Sordariomycetes; order Diaporthales; family Gnomoniaceae; genus Anisogramma; species Anisogramma anomala. The sequence continues at coordinate 29,007,687 of JASMMZ010000002.1, read as the reverse complement.
ATTATTCCTTACTGCTTTTTTTTACTGAATCTAGTCCAATACACTTTTTACAGCATAGATTAAAAATGTCTACTTTTTCAAGATTTTTAAATACCTTTAAGGATGAATTATAAGTATCTCTAGAACGTGTATCTTTGTTTTCACTATTAGGACTGTTTTACGACATTACCAGTGATGATGGTCTTTCTTTATAAAGAGCTGTTGTTAATTCAGGACCTTTAAAACTTTTAGACTTTTTTCATCCTCCTGAAAATACATCCCTTTATTTTCTATGCCTTAAAGCTACTCATATTACTTTAGGGTCTTTGGATATTATATATTTATTAATAAAAGAACGAAAGGCAGTTTTAAATACTTGTAGGGAAAAACTTTAGTAGAAGATTTAAGCAATTAATAACAATTATCGTGCTAATAAGAATACAGAGGCTAGGGTTAGAGTTACTAGTTTCATTAACTATTCAAAGCAATAAAAGCTTAAGTTAGTTATTAATTTATACGAATGACTGTCAGCTAAATTTAAAGAACGCCTTAAAATACTAATAAAGCCGGAACCACTTAAGTCCACAGGCTCCATTATACTGTTGAAGTAGGAGGAAACTATTAAGATCCTTATTTTTAACAATGAAGAAAGGGGGCTATTATTAAAGCTTAGGTAATAATTACTAAAGAACTTTAAAATTTTGAAATTTTACAATATAAATATGTGGCTGATATCAATAAAAGTATATTCTATTGGTAATGATTGTTTTAATGTTTCAGAGAGTATTTTCAAAATTAAAACAAATATAGTTTTTACGGAAAAGAACTATTTTATTTTATTTATTCCTATTAACTATAGTTTCATATAGACTTTGAAAACATTACGTACCCGGATTTAGGACTACCGGATCATTATTTCGTTCATCACTACAAATCTTACAACAGTTATTGTTAGTATTTCGGAAATATGTGAAGCTCTTTTAAAATTAATTGGCATATACCAAAGTACTGCATCGATTTACTACCAAAAACTCCATAATAAATTTCTTTACCTACTTTTTTCACACGATGTTTCGTAAAACCTCTTTATAATAGCGTTCGAACACACCAAAAAAACGTTTCATTCATTAAGTTCATAAGGTCGAAGATATTAAATACTTCTTCCAGTTCATGACCTGTACTAAACCGGAATTTCTAAGCTGGACCGTTCGTATATAAAGTGAATTAAGGAAAGCCGTTTCTTTGTTACCACATAGACTGAAATCAGAATTTCTAGATTAAAATTGGTTTTGAAGAGGAAAAGGATAGTTGTTTAACAAAAACCAAAAAAAATAAGCTTATGAATTGAGATTAACATATTAATTAATTAAAGAAGAATTGCTTCGCCGTCTTTGACAAATGGTATTCGAAAAAGGTTTGTTGGGTACTTCACCTAAATTTACGGCCTTGTAAGCCTAGTAAATCTATTAGAAAGGAAGAAAAAGCGGACTTCATTATAGTTAATAATAGTAAAAAAGAACTTAGCCACAAGTAGCATTATAGCTTTATGGTGCTGCCTACAATTTCGTTGTTATTTATATAATTTAACTAGTCTATTATATAAGACTTTGCACAAGCCTCTTCACCGGATATGTTTAACGAATTAGAAGCCGTATCCTACACAGGTGTTCCCGCTTTAACGTATCTACTTTTAACGATTAAAAATATACTTCTAACGTCCAAGTTTCTACTTCTTGTATTAAGGGATCCACTTTTTACATTAATCCCTCAAAATGAAAAAATGATATGATATACTAAAAGTAGGTAGTGCCTCCGTATAAGCCCTAAATTTAACGTTAAGTTATTAAAACTTAACGTTGAATTTTAATATTTTTCTTCTTTTCTTTACATCGGTATAATCTTTTACTATTAATAGACTTTAATTTCGAGATACTGTAAAAGCCAACTATGGATTATCATGCTATACTTTCAACGGTAAAAAATGGTTTTCACAACTCGAAACATAGGGCAAAAACTACCTCGGATTATAAATAGGCGGTGGTATCGTTTAATCTACAGTATTAGTAAAATCTAATTAAGAATAAAATACTTTAATTTTTAACAACTGTCTTTACTACCTTAAACTTTTCATACATCTAATCAACCTATTGAATTTTTATAGTCTATGTATTAGGGTTAAGGATTAATCTTTGGTTAATTTATGAACTAAGTAAATAATTGTTACCATAATTATCAACTTTACTATTATATAAGCGACTTAATAGTGCCATTATTACGCCACAATTTATACTAAGTCTTTGAATGTTTCCCTCTAATATATCCGGTTTGGTTATATTAGGCTAAAGTTAGTAAAGGAATCATTTTAATTGTTGTACGGTCTTAAAAAGTATTAGGAAATGGAAAATTTTATTTTTTCTTTATGTATGATTTTTCGAAGTATTTGATAGTGATTACGCTTTTAATACGGATTTCAAATAAAGAAGGGTTTATTTAGATTCGTAACAGCTTCTTGGAAATAACTCTCAACTTAAAAGACAAACTTTGTAACCTAATAGCTACTAAGGTTAAATACGGTTATAAAGTCTGTAATATAGTTATTATATCCTCTGGTAAGAGATTAAAAGCCGTTTGTTGTATGTTTAATGAAATTACTAAAAGTATTGACTATATCATCGATTATTTAATTTTCGACATAGGAAACGAATTCGTTAATTACTTAGTAAAAAAATGTCCATTAATCACGTAACTACTTTGAGGTTTCATTTATTATATACCCCTAGAAACAATAATATATTTGAACGCTTCAATAAAGTGATTTTATCAAAAGAAGTATCTAAACTATGATAGGAAAAATAATGTATTACTTGTGGCTATACCTTTTTAAGCAACAGTTTTTATAGTAAACTTAACGTTTAATAATAGGAGCAGGGTCCAGTATATTACTCCTTACTAGAGCCTTTACAGTAAAATAAAGGGTTATGGGAATTATAGACCTAACGTTAAGTTTTCTTTGACTTTAAGCTTTTTATTATAACCTATATACTATTCGTAAAACAAGTAAGTGATTAAAAGACTAATTTAATAAGATATAGAGTAATCCTCCTTTTGTAATAGTTTTCAATATTACAAGGTGCTAGTATATATTTAGAGTCTACCTACTGAACCTGTTAAGAAATTCGACTAGGAAGATCATCAGTACTTTAAGTCTAACGGTTTTTTGAAAAGACTATAACGGGATGTCGTAAAATAGATATAAAGGATAATAATACCATGAAAGTTAGTACCCCTTCTATTATTACAACGGCTACTCCAAATCCTTAATTTAAAAGTAGTATTCATGAAGAATTAATAAAAATAGTACGTAGCTTCCTGTTAAATTTACTAATAAATACCATTATTAACAATGATATTGTCCAGTTTATACTTTTAATTAGTATGGAAAGGAAAAAAATTAACTATGAAGGAAGTGATAGAGGGCCCTTATGCAAAGTATCAAAAGAAGGCCTTTAATAGTAAAATATGGAACCTGATGTCCCTTAAAAATTTTAAGGCTATTGAAAGGCATAGTAATCTTTATATCCTAACGCTAAAGTAGGAGACGATAATTAAAATTAGCTTTAAAAATAAGATAAAAAGATATAAGGTTAGAATCGTAATATAAGGTTTTAGGTAAAGTTATGGTGTCAATTATACTGAAACCTTTACCGTTATAGCAAAGTTTTATACATAGAGAATCTTTGTTACGTTTGCTACCTCCTATAAATGAGATTTCGATTAAATCGATATCGATTCGGATTTTCTTTAATAATTAACTTGAAGAATTGATTTTAATAGAAATCCTGAATACTATTAGGAAGTTCTTCCTAAAACATCCGGAAGAATACAATGTAGTTTTTAACCCTATAATCGATAAAATCTTTCAACTTATAAAATTACTATAAGGAATATAATAGGTTTTTACACCATTGTTTCAGAGGTTACAGATAGTATTTGATGCCCTCAAGTTTAAAATATTGAGCTTTGATAACGCGGTATAAGTAAAAATTTTCCATCAATTTATTATATATATTTACGTTAATAAGTTTCTGATCATTGGTCTTTACCTAAAAGTTATTAAAACTTCAACATGAATATTGGGAATCAATTTAAGTATAATGATCTAGGAAGAGCAAAACACTCCTTAGAGGTACTTTGAAGTAATGAAGATGTATATAAAATTATTTTAGTTCAAAAGATATATATTTAAAGGTTTTCTTTACTATAGGGTAGAGGAACTCAAAGTAAACGGCTGGTGTATATTACTATTACACTTGGATTACTCCTCTATACTATACTACATGAATATTAGGCTAATATTTCATATATTAAAGAGTATTAGTTTAATGTTGCGAATTTGAGCCGTAATATTTGTTATATTGTGCCGAATATCGCTTTTTTTATATTGGCATTATTGATTTTTTGTCATAATCCTTCCTATATAAATACCATATTTATCAGTTACGCCTTTATATACTTTAGGTAGTATGAAAACTACAGATTATGAGTAGATAATGTCATATTATTAATACTTTTACATCAAAAGGTTATAGACTTTAGTAAAAATTATTATAAAACCCATAAGCTTTAAAGTAATGGTTAATACGATTATAACTTCACAGGGGACAAGGATACTCAGAATTCTACCAATGGATATATAGTTTAAATAGTGAAAAGCTCGTTGAATAGGGTGGCTAAACCAAAATTTAAAATATACCTCTCTTTTGTAAATACTGAAGGCGTGGTAGTTGTAAGGGTTACCAAAAATACCCTGGGGATAAAAAACTTATTTACAAAGCTATGTATTCCTATTATCGTCACAACATATAATGATAATAAAAGTGTTATTAACTGAAATGGAAACCTTAAGTATTACCAATATATTGAACATATACCCCCTAAAACAATTTGTAAAGGATGAAGTTTAGCGTGATACAACACAAATAATGTAGGTACCTACGGATAAAGGATTGGCCGACGGATTGATGAAACTATTTCCAAGGGTAAAATACGAAGTAATAATGTAATGTTTGGGCTTGGTTAACCTAAGTTCAAATTAATGGTGTGGTTTATAAACTTTTATGCTTTAAGTTATCCAGTGTAGTATTATAGGTATGGATGTTGAAATGGTTTTGGTATCGACTTGTAAACTTTAGGAAATGAACAAAAAAAACTATAGATGTTATCGGTTTGAATCGGAGTACACAATTCTTCTTGATTTTTGAATCAACTAACTTTCTTTTCTCTATATTATGACTCCTTTACCTTACCCTTTAACTTTTTTTAAAAAAATCTATTAATTTCCTTTTTTCCTTTTTAAGTGGATAGTACCTTTCAAGGGAGTGTCTGAAAATATAACAGATACAATCACTTAATACATACAATGAAAGGGCCACAACAAAGCCAGTTAGTACTTGGTACATCTACAAGTACTTAACACGTTACAACACTAAAGGATGAGGAATTTAGTAGTATGAGGAGAACTTATATGAAGATTATGACATACAATAAAGGCACTATTATGCAAGTACTGGTATTGACTAGTACGGAAGACTAGTCAGCTGGAAGTCAGCTGCCAACACTAGTATTTACAAATACTGAGGAACTAGTACTTACTAACATAAACTAGTATTAACTAGTACAGAGTCTCGACCTTTGCAAGATATCTATAAGTCTATATTTGATTATATATCAAGCCCTTGCCTCCTTTATATAGATTCTGAAATACTTGAATCTGTAAGCTTACACAATATATTCTTGTGCAGTAACTTCAACACCAAGGATTCGTGTCTTTTCATCATGTAAAATAAAGACTTTGATTCTATAGGTATACAAATTAACTATACTATTTTCGTTCAAATTGTTAGCTTTGTGGTATTGAAATATCAAGCGATTAAGGATTTAAAATTCTTAAATTTCACGTCGGTCGTAACTTTAGAAAAAGGTAGTCAACTTGACTTTAACGGATCATTAATCCGAATACGTAGTGTTGACAATACTTGCTTTAGTTTCTATCTAAAGGGCTAGGGTACTAATTTCGCTACCATTCACAAAACTAATGTGGCTAAAGCTTAACAATATTTAGAATAACGCATATATTATAGTTATATTGCTATCTTATGCCAACCGAAGGTCTTTTGCAATTTATCGATTACGGTACAACTATAAAACCTAATGGATAAAGAATTTGATTAGACAAATAAAAGGTTGAAGTGGTAAATAAGGAGTTTGAACCAGGGAATTATTATGGTTCCAATTAACCCATTAAGAGCCAAATGAATAGTTTTTATAAACGGCTCTTTTACGCATAACCAAAACACATCGATATAAATCGGATTCCTTATAACACTTGCTGATAAAAATAGATAAGAACACAAGTTTAATATTATTGGAAACTTAATCCTTTAGACCTTCGTCGAATGCAAAAAGATTACTCGAAGTATGTTAGCTTCAGACGTCTACGATATAATATCTAGCTTTGATATAAGCATAGCGATATGGGAAACATTTAACTTCGCTACTTAATAGTGGAGGATTCCTCTCATTTCGATAATGATTTATGCCAATTCGAGGAGCCTATTCGAATACTTTTCGAAACTCAGAACTAACAGCAAAAAACGCCTGATAATCAATTTGATGGTACTTCATAAAGCTTACAAAGGTAGGGAGATTTAGGAATTCAGATGGATTGATGGTAAAAACAATATTGTAGACGCTATGACAAAATTGTTATCAAATAAGGTCCTTGAGAGGTTTTTGGACAGCAAAAGGCTGACCATACGTATTAAGGGTTACGTTGAAAGGCCACCTGACAAGGTTAATTTACGTGCCGGCGAATAGGGGTGCCCTGGAAAACTGGAAGACTGCTAGGGGAATGAAGCCGATGATGGTAACTTGTTTGATTGGTACTGTTGAGTTTAAGGTTCTCATAAGTCTGTAGCGAAAAATTTATTTGTGGGAATTGATGAAGTCGGAACTTGGAACAGTGGGGCAATTGGGGTTGATTGAGCTGGAGAACTGGCAGGAGTATAGCTAGTTGACGAGAATGTAATTCAGTGGTAGCCAGAAAAAATTGGTCGACCACACTGGTGTATACGTATAGAAAAAAGACGTTATTGTTGAAATAGTAGTAATTGCAGTACAGTAAGTCAATTCTACTTATAGTAAAGTTAAGTATATCGACTACAAGTTAAATGTATTGTTTTATGGGTCTACTATATTGGCTACAAGTCAAATACAGTATACGCTCACTTTAAACTACGGCACGAGCCAAGTAATTGCCTATACAAATTAGTACGCAAACCGTCCAGCAGTCTGACAAACCTAGAACAATGTATCCACCACTTGACCACGCAATACTACTAGTTTTTCGACCAATCGAATCGACAACATTGCAATGTCTAAAACTCTACCAATAAGTTATTTAATGTCTATTAAAGAATATAAAGTCGTTGAAAAGTCATTGACCTAATTTTAGTTGTAATGGTTGATAATAAACGTAAGGAGTCTATATAATCGTTACTAAATATCTCGAAAACGCTTCTTATATACTTTACCAGTTGTGAACTATACTATTTCTAATTAAACAAATTTAGAGTGTTGATTTGTAAAAATTAATACATACCGAAAACCGTTATCGGTAATACGTAAATTCACTATAAAGTCGACTAAAATATTAGATTAGTCATGGTTTAAGATGAGAAGGTGTTAAGAAGCCTATTTAGGAAGGTACGGCGAAGTTTACTGTTATTACATTACGTATATGTTCGATATCATCGCCGAATATTATCGATTATCCCCCTCTTATGTTAATGCTATTAAAAGATCGATTGGTAGGACTTTAGACGTTGCAACGTTGTAGATTCGATTGGTTGAAGTAACAGTAGTATTGCTTGGTCAGATGGTGGATGTATTGTTCTAGGTTTAGCAGACCTCTAGCCGGTCTGCATAGTAATTTTTATGGATAATTGTTTGGCTTGTGCCCCAGTATAAAGTGTGCCCTACTATACTCGACTTACACCCAATATAGTAAGCCTACACAAGATAATACACTTAACTTACATTCAGTATAGTTAACTTTACTGTAAGTAAAGTTGACCTACTGCATTACATGTAGTACTATTTCAACAATAGTGGCTTTTTAGTTTATACACGTACGCTAGTGTAGTTAACCAATCTTTTCCGGTAAACGCTAAACTGCAACCTCGTCAACTGGCCAAACACCTGTCAATTCCAATTGGCCTTTGTATCAAAATATACCCATTTGCATGTAAATTAACCTTAATTGCTATTAGTTATCCCACGACTCTAAGTTCCAACTTTATCGACTTCTACAAAAGGTTTTTCCGCTACAAACCTTAATCTCTATTTTACAAACCTTTAATTTAGCCGTATTAATTAAATAAGTTAACATCGATAATTTCCTATCAGTATTTCAAGTTTCTAGCACATCCTTAACCGCTATTACTTGATTTGGGCTTTCTGGACTCCCTATTAACGTATCCCTCGATGCGTATAGTTAGCCTATTGTTATCCACAAACTTTTCCAAGGCCTTATTCGGCAACACCTTCGTTATAACATAAGAAGGATTGTCTTTACCATTCATTCATTAAAACTCCTTAATCTCCCTCCCTTCATAGGCTTGACAGAGTGTTATTACGTCAGTCATTAGGCGTTTTTTACTAGTGGTTCCGAATTTCGAAAGGAATTCGAATAGGCTTTTCGAGTCCGTATAAATTACCACCAGGATAAAAGATATCTTGAGCTGCTTAATAATAAGGTTAAGGTTTTTTTTATAATACCATGCCTACGTTAATACTTGCCATTATACTGTAGACCTTCGAAGCTAATACGTTTCGTATGTTACTTTCATACTTGATAAAGGTTTAGAAAATCGGGTTACCGATAATGCTAAGCTAGTCTTTGCGCCTATCTTCGTTAACGAAGGTTATTAAAAATCTGATTTGTAAAAATAGGTCGGTATTATTCACGAAAAACTTATCCGTAAAAATTCTTAACTTAGCCCTTGATAAGTCGATTAGGACTATATTAATCTTTCGGTCCAAGTTTCGTATTTGGCATTTAATCCTTTTATTGAGCCGGTTGAAGTCGTAACCTATTGATGTTTATACTTAGGTTACAATGAAGAGGTCGTAAAAGGCTTCTGGGAAGCATAGGATAACAATATAACTACTAAGGGTACATTATTTAAGGTACTGTTGAATCTTGACTACGTTAATTTTATCAATTATGGATAAATTAATACTTTGGCCTTTTTGGCGAAAACTAAAGTTAACATTAATACTGAACATACGGATTCACGATCTGTTAAAGTTAAGCTAATTACCCTTCGCCAACGTCGTTACCGGCTTGTAATTCTAAAACTAAAAATCATTAATTGCCTATTATTTTAATGCTATAAAGCCAGCCGTTTCGATGAAAAGGTTATCGTTAGTCTGTATCCCTATTAGTCTTAAGTCCTTTTCTTGCGTTATTAGTAAATACAGGTCTTATATTAAAAGCCTTATAACTAGCTATGATTTGAAGTGCAAATAGTAAGTTAGAAACCAATAAAAGCTTGTTTAAGCCAGTCCGTATAACATCTTTATATATTGTATTACCGTTTTTAAAGGGTAAATAGCACATAGTTTCTATAGCAACTTCAATAGTACAATCTATTATAAATCTATTGGTAACTATATATAGGCTTACATTATATTACAGCTATTCAGTATAAATTTGACTTTAGGTTTGGCTAATAAACTTGCTGTCAAAGTGATTACTAAATATGAACTAATTTTCTAAATCGTTAGTGATTGCGTTAAAATCTAGTCTTTATCTTTATATTCGTATCCTTAAGCGATTAAACGTAACTTTTTGTACGGCCGCCCCGTAGTCTTACCTTCAACTTCGTAGATAATCCTCGACATGAAAATCGTGAAATTCGGATCTTAAATATTAAAATTAGCCTTCGGCATAAATGACATAACCCTTCGAATTAGTATACCGTTAATTTCGACCTTATCGTATTCCTTAAAAAATTTACCGAAGGTCTCAATAATCCCTTATACCTGGAGCTTTAATACCAAGTTTTCGTCATCCTTTTTCTTCTTATTCACCCAAGTAGTATTGTACGTACGACTCGGTGTACATTTCTCCTTCATAAGTTTCATCCGTTTAGGGGGTTTTCCGTGCTAACGGCGTTTTATCAGCTTATCGATAACGGGTAAAGGATGTTCTTGTTAAGTCGATCGCCTAGTTTAAGGGTCTTTATCATTAATAGCCCTGATATAAGGCTTGACTTAGGTGGTTCGTAAAGATACAGAACCGTAAGCTATTTTAACAATTACTTTAAGTTTTATAATATTTAAAATATTATACGGTCCCTTTCATTTGCCTGGATCCCACTACATAAGGACTTTACTTTGTAATGGAAAAGTAAATAAGTCGATTTTTATAGAGCCGTTCCTGGTGTAAAGGTAATTATTGACTTGGCAGCGTACTGATTACCTTTTTGGTTCCCTTAAAGCTTTACCTTAGGCCGTAATACGCTTTTAGGTACTTGCTAATGGTAAAGATTCACTCGTTAGGCGTGGATACACTTTAAAAACCAGTAACGTTGATAATAGGCCGTTAGAGACCATAATATAGTTTAGGCCCTTTACCTTCATTTAAAGACGTACCTCTAAATCTGTAAAACTTCTAATTTCTAACGTAAGGATATTATACGCTCGGCAAAGTAGGGTGTGTACCCTTTCGAATTTTCTAATACTTTAATAGGACTTTAAAAATACCTGTTTATACTAGATACCTATTATTTTAATATCTTTCTAAAACTTCGTCGCTGTAAAATTGGGACCGGTATCGTGGACAACAATTTCAGCTAAACCTAAGTACGTGTCAATTTACAGCATCCTTATTATTTCCCATATATCTTTTGTCAAAAGGGACTTTAGCAACTTGGCTTCGTAAAAATAGGTTACAGAGTTAACAACGTGAATAATAAGCTTTTTATTCAAATAAAACACATTAATAAAGACTTCCTAATTAAGGTTATTATCGTCTTTCAATATAATTTTAAATTTTCATGGGGCTTAGGCAAAAGTTTGGTAATGGTAATAAAGCCTTTTAATAATTTTTAGGGCAAAGTATTTCTTATCTTTATGCCTTACGGACTTTAAAACTTTATGTAACCTATCAATGTCTAGGCAGTTAAAACGCCGGTATAATTAACGTATTTCTGGCTTCGTCAGGTTTAATAATACAATTTTGGGCTTTTGAAGATAAAACTACAAGTATCCTCATTTAAAGGCGGGGGAGAACCTTTAGCTGTTTTTAATCAATTCGTATATTTTAATATCAACGTAAAAGCTAAAGGTTTTTATATCCTTTAAGCAAAAAAGAAAAGGGGTAGAGGATTTGAGGATGTGGAATGTAATCTCTTTTACAATAGTTTAGATTACTATTATCCCTAGTAATAATAGTTATTTGCTTGGACCGTAGCTAACTTTAACTTTACCAACATCATAACGATTAATCTCAATAACTGTAGTGTTTTCCTTTCGTAGTACCCCGTATTTCGAATAGCCTTTAATTAAGTAACTTATTGCCCCTATATTTGGTATGATACCTTGAAACGTGTAATTCGCGTAACGATCGCGAATAATCAAGGTGTATAAGGGGTTATGAGCTTGTTTAAAGCAAAGGTAAGGGTTTTTACCTCCTAAACGGTATAAAAAAACGAAGTCGGCTAGTTAATAATCCAAATTAATGAAAGTACCTTTATGCCACTTAATCTATTTAAGGGTATTATCGCTATTAATTAGCTTATCGCCTTCAGAATTTTTGATTTGATTTAAATGGTTCTGTTTAAAAATGGTAAGGTATTAAATATAGTATATTACCTTTTTTTGTTTAGTTTAACGGGTGGGTTCCGAGTTAACCACCAGCCAGATTTTCTACAGATCGAACATCTTTTACCTATATTACGAAAATGGTGCTTACGGTTAATATGTCCGCTTAAATCTTGACCCTATTAGTGTTAACGTAGTTATTAACTCCAGTCTATAATAGATAGACTAGACCTTAGAAGTTAAGGGTGTCTGTAGTCGTATTTAAGGTTAACGTAATTAACTACCATAAGTTTTTTTTCATCGACGTTAGGGAAGTTATCAGCTTAAGGGTATATACCAAATGAGTTTGGTATACGCGTTATTATAGTAATAAGCGAAAAACATACCTAATTAAAAAAGCCTTTATAAGTGGTATTTAGACGTTATAACGCATATTCAAACCCATTAACGCCCATAACTACTACTCATACCTATTCGTGAAATATATCTTTACCAACGTGAGACTTTCTCATTACCTTCTTATACAATATCAGCTTGTCAAACATCTGGTTAAATACATTTATCAATGTTTTTTCCTTTCCCTTTTTTTCCATTATTGTAGTTTACCGCGTAATAGCCCAGTTTATATGGTATTAGGTAAGGCAAATGTTATATTAGAAATAATATTTTATGCCATCGTAAACTTCATGAAAGGTATTTTCTTGCGTTTGAAAAGTTAGGTAATAGTCTCTAGTATGCCTTACAAAGATTCCAGAAAACTATAAGTAAAAAATGAAATGAGGAACCTCTATTTACCTACAAATATTCAAAAAGGAGATTATCTTTATGTCGTATATGTTATAAGGCTTTTCATTATACTTTTCGATATCGTTTCAGATTTTAACGAAGTCTATAAAAAGTTGGGAGTTAGTGTTAACCATTTTGATAAGTTTTAGAGGCACGTCGCAATAGTTATCCTAGTCTTTTTTAATGTTTCCTGCCAATTTAAATTTTGAATCTTCCTAGGTATGGTATTACGGGTAATTGCTAGTCGTTTTACCCAAAGGGTAAATTCCTGTAATAGGACTTATGATAGGCTCCCGTATATGGGTAAACCTGCCGTGTGAAGTCTTTTAGGGGACTTGACAATTAAAGGGTTAGGGGGCAATAAAGACCTTAATATTTGGAAAAACTTAACGATCCTGCTTAATAAACTAATATAAAATGCAGACGTCGATTCCTCTAACCGCATTAGCAACCGCTACTTTACGTATCTTATCTCTGCTAAAAGCGTACTCCATGTTATTACGTAAAAGTGTTAGCCTAACGAGTAAGTTAACAAGTTCCTTATCACCAACGCGTAAAAAGTCTTAACTTAGCTAATGTTAAAGGTGAGGTCCCCTAAAACGTGTGTAAGAGTGTGAAGGTTTTTCAATACTCTTTCCCTTAGGCTATGGGTTCTAAGGGCATTATTTAAGCTGAGTTAGATTGTAAAGGGTTTTTACCAATTTGAAAAAGTTCTTTTTTACTATGTAAATCCTTTGGCGTTGAACTTCGTCCTTTAATATCAATTTAACTCCTTTTTAAACTTTTTTCCACATATTAATGATCTAATCATGAGAAAAGTTACGGTATTTATAAAAAGTAAAACTGCCGCTATCGAGGTCTTTATTTTTATTGAGGTCGACGACATAGAAACCTATCAAGTTAACCTGGTGCCTTTCCATTAAGTTTTCGTCGTCATCGTATCCCCAAATTTCTTCGTTAAAGTGTTTAATAAAGTGAGGCTCAAGGTCTTTAATTGCCTCTATTAGATTTAAACTAAATCCTATCTTGGATTTTGGCTTGTATATGACGCGTAAGGTGTGTAGGTCGGGGGACTTGGTAATCTTAGGCGTGGGGATTTGGTATTTTGGTATAAAGTCGCGTAAAAATTCAGCAACTTGGCGTTGGATCGCGCGATTTAGCTTTCTTGGCGTAACTGGTTATTTTGGCTCGAAGTAGAAATCTTAATGATTAAATTAACGTATAGAAAGTGAAAAGAGTAAATTAATGGCAAAGGTTCAGTGTAAAGGGTAAGATTGAAGGTCGTTTGTTATTTGGCTGTGGGACTTAGTTCTTTTTGTATTAATAACACCCGTAATAGTACTAACTTGTCCATTCTCCAATTTTACTAACTTTAAGACTTTTAATAGTTAATCTTGACGTCTTTAAAAGTATTTTTAAAGATTTCTTAGTGTTTTTAATAATAATACCGTCGCTTACTTCGTAATTGCCGTTGTAGACCAGCGCAACCTAGAAATCTTCTCAGTTTTCCTACCAATATGGACTAGAGTAGTACTAATAGAGGCTCTTTGCAAGAATTTTTCCTTTATCTTAGCCGCTTCTATTAACGTAAAGCCTAACCGGAAAGTAGCTTATTTTTTTACTTCGCTTATTTATACTTAACCTAATAAGTACTGATCAGTATTGGTAGATCTTTGGACATTACAACGTTATCGATTCTATTGGTCGAATTAACAATAGTATTGCGTGGTTAGATGGTGAATCTATTGTTCTAGGTTTGGCATACCGCTAGCCGGTCTGCACAGTAATTTGTATGGCCAATTGCTTGGCTATTCGTATAAAAATGAAAATCCGCCAGTGTTAAAATAGTAGTAATTATAGAATAATAGGTTAACTTTACTATAAGTAAAGTTAATTATAATAATTACAAGTTAAGTGTATTGTTTTATATGAGCCTACTATACTAGCTGCAAATCAAGCACAGTGTGCGCCTACTTTACACTAGGGCACAGGCCAAGTAATTTACTATATAAATTACTGTGTAGATCGGCTAGCGGTCTACCAAACCTAAAACAATACATCCACCACTTGACCACGCAATACTACTATTACTTCGACCAATCGAATCAACAACGTTGCAACGTCTAAAGCCCTACCAGTACTAACTCTTATTTATTAATTTGGTGACTAAACTTTGAATTTTAAGGAGCTAATTTCGCATTATCGAGTATAATAGCTCTTTCAATTTATCCGGAAAGATACGTTTTCATTAGATTTGATATAGATATAGTGGTCGAATCTCCCTCAATACGGAAGTAAATCTAGTACTTTTTTATTATATAGATCTCGAAACTACACCGGGTTTGGTGGGAGGAGAAATTAATTTTTATCCCCCTTCATAACTATTAACGCTACCGATTAAAAAATTCGCGTTATCATGTTAAACTGTATAATAAAATCCAATAACATTTAATCCCTAATGAATTTAGTTGCCTATTAAATCTGGATTATAAGTGTAATAAAAATAGCTTTCATAATATTCCGATTATCCATTTATTTAAAGAGAAATATTTTTGTATTAACTTCTCATTTTCCTTAACTAATGATTATTTAACTATTTCCACCGGCGTTAAGAGTCATTTTCAATATCTCTTCCATTACATATAAAACATTACATCCCGTGTAATTGAGGGAATAATATATAATAATATTGAGTTCAACTATTTATTTACATCTACGTGAAATTGTGCTATATAAGTAATATTTATATTGAGTTGTAACTTTAATATTGTATCTCAACTTAGAGAATATAATCGTTTAATTTGTTTAACTTCAACAGTTATAATAAAGCCTCGTTTACAGTATAATCTTAATTACAGTTAACATTAGCATGTATATTTTGAAAATAAGTATTATTGAAAAGAATGATGATAAGGAATATATTTTTGTTTTTATATATTTTCATTGAATTGAATTTTTTTTCATTGGATTCTATCATTACATCGGTATAATTACATACATTCCAAATAAAAGCACGTTAAAAAGTAAGGAAAATTTAGGTTTCCTTAGTTGTTAATAATAGGAAACCTATATTAACCTTTCTAATTGAATTTTCATGAACGTGCATTAGAGGAAAAGTCCCGCGAAGTTCATAATACTGTTAAAAATGATTCGAAAATTCAAAACTTAAATAAGGCCACATATGTTCCTAACCTAACGCTTTTTCTTCGTTATATATATTATTAGGCGTCCATGGTTTTCATTTTCATCATGATACACTGATAGTTTACTTGAGGTTTAAATTGAACGAATGTATTAGGGTAGTCGTTCGCGATCGACGCAGCTATTCGTCAATGATGTTCAAAGTACGTAAAATCCTAATATTATTGTATCCTCATTTGAACGCAGTACATACTCCGAGCCCAATAATAATCATCCATAACTTCGTCTTAAATTTAAAAAAATCAACTCTCGTGTAAATTCTTCATATTTTTCTCAATTAATTACATAGTTAATATGATTAATATTTGTTGTAATAAACTTATCCCAGATACATAGGTTAATATAAGAATAAAGGTGGTTATATTTAATAGTTGAAAATTAATCTAAGCCATTTACTTCAATTAGTAACGTTTTTAACTTAATGATGAACGGCGTTCATACATCTCCATCATTTTTAAATAATCATTTTGTTGGTTGGCCTTGCGTATGGTAAGTCTTTAGAAGTTGCAACGTAGTCTATTTGAAGTGGTCGAAATAACTGGTTCTTCATTAAAAGTGATTGATGTTTTGTTCTAAATTTGGTAGACTATTAGCTAGTCTACACAGTAATTTGTATAGCTCATTGCTTAGCGCGGGCCCTATCATTAAGTGGGCTCATACTGTAATTGATTTGCAGTTAATACAATAGACCTACCTATTTGCAGGTCTTTAGATCATTGCAACGTTGTCGATTCGAATCGTGGTCGAAATAACAGTAGTATTGCATTAGTCAAGTAGTGGATGTATTGTTCTAGGTTTGGCAGACCGCTAGCCGATCTGCACAGTAATTTGTATGGCCAATTGCTTGGCCCGTGCCCTAGAGTGATGTGCAGCGTACTGCACTCGACTTACACTTAATGCGATAAGTCTGTACAAAGCAGTACACTTGTAGTTCGGTTAACTTTATTGTAAGTAAAGTTGACCTACTTCATTGCATGTAATACTATTCTAACACTAGCGGCTTTTAAATTTGTACGCGCATGCTAGTATGGCTGACCAATCTTTTTCGTTTACCACTAAATTGCTTTTTCGTTAACTTGCCAGACTCCTATTAATTTCAGTTGACTTCTATACTGAATTTCACCCGATTGCATGCAAATTAACCCTATTTAACCTTAACTGCTCCGTCTCTTTTAGGTTCGAGTTTATTAACTCCTACAAAAAAAATTTCGCTATAAGCTTTTGCAAACCTTTACTTTAGCTATGTCAGTCAAATAAATCGCCATTATTAATTCCTTCACTTCTTTGGCAATCTTTCAGTTTGCCGTATATCCTTATCCGCTGTCACATAATTTGGACCTTTCGGGCGGCCTATTAACGTAGCACTTAATTCTTATGGTCAGTTTGTTACTATTTACAAATCTTTCCAGTGCCTTATTCGGCGTTACCTTGGTTATAATATTTTGCGAGATTGTTTTTACCGTTAATTCATTGGAATTCCTTAATCATTTTCCCTTTGTAGGCTTTACAGAGTGCCATTATATCGATTATCAGGCGTTTTTAGCTTGTGGTTCCAAGTTTCGAAAGGCATTCGAATAGACTCCTTAAGTTTATATAAATTACCACCGTGATAGAAGGAATCTTCAATTGCCTAGTGATAATATTTATGATTTTCCACAGTATTATACCTACGTTAAAGCCCGCCATTATACCGTAGACCTCTGAGGCTAATACGTTTCGTGCAATCCTTTTACACTTGACGGAGGTTAAGTAGATTAGGCTGCCGATAATATTAAACTGGTTTTCCCGCCTGTCTTTGTTGATGAGTGTTATTGGGAAGCCTATATATAAAGATAAGTCGGTGTTATTTATAAAATACCCGCCCGTAAATATTATTAACTTAGCTTTCGACAGGTCGATTGGGACCATATTGATCCCATAATCTAGGTTTCGTATTTGCCCCTCGATCTTTTTGTTTAGTATGTTAAATTCCTAATCCATTGGTTCTTATCCTTGTGAGGTGATGTAGAAATACAACTGCTTCGAGCATGTTATTCCAAGTACCGTTAAGTTTTAGTCGCGTTAGTCTTGTTTATTATAGCCAAAAAACGCCCTAACCCTTTTAGCGAAAGCTAAAGCCGGCATAAACACCAAGTATACAGATTAACGATCTATTAAAGTTTAACTAACTACCGTCCATTAACGTCGTTATTAGCTTATAATTACAAAACTTAAAGTCTTTAATTGTCTGCTATTTTAATACTACAAAGTCAGCTGTCCCAACGAAAATGATATCGTTAGTTCATATACCTACCATGCCAAAGTCCTTTTTTTACGTTATTAGTAAGTACGGATCGTATGTTAAAGACTTTATCACTAGCCGTAACTTAAATTGCGACTAGTAGGTCAAAAGCCAATGGATTCCTGCTTTAACTAATTCGTATAGTGGCTTAATATATTGTATTACCATGCCTAAAGGGTAAATAACACGTAATTCTTTTAGTAGGTCTATTAATACAATCCCTTATAAATCCGTTACTAACTACGTATATACTTGCGTTATATTATGGCCATTAAAGGTAAATTTGCTTTTAATTTTAGTTAACAAATTTGTTTCCAAAGTAACCACTAAGCGCTAGCTGATTTTTTAAATAGTTGCCGATTGTATAAGGATCCAGTCCTTAACTTTATCGCCGTATCTTTAAGTGATTAGACGTAACTTTTCGTATGGCCGCTTCGTAGTTTTACGTTTGACCTCATGGATAATCTTCGACTTAAAGATCGTAATGTTTGGGGTTTCAAAGTTAAAATCGGTTTTCGGTACGAATTATATAACCCCTCGAGTTAATAGGCCGTCAATTTCAACATTGTCGTTTTCATTAAAGGGTTTTCCGAAGGTTTTAATAATCCCTTAAGTTTGAAGCTTTAATACCAAGTCTTAGTTATCCTTTTCTTTACTGTTTACCTAAAAAATATTGTAGATATATCCCGGTGTATATTCCTTCTTTTTAACGTTCCTATTTTTCGGGGGTTGTCCGCGCTGGTGGCGTTTTATCAGTTTATCGATGAAAGGTGGAGAAGGTTCGTATTGGCTCTGTTGCTTAGCTTGTGGGTATTTATATTTAGTGGCCCTTATATAAGGTTTAACTAAAGTAATTCGAAAAGAGATAAAACCGTTGGCAATTTCAATAATTATTTCGAAGTTCGCGATACTTAATATTTTATATGGGTCCTTTTATTTGCTCGGCTCCCGCTATACGAGGACTTCACTTTATAATGACAAAGCAAGTACGTCGATTGTTATAGGTCAGTTCCTGGTATTGAAAACTTTATTGATCTGGCAGCGTGACGATTATCCTCGCAGTTCCCTTAAAGCGTTATTATAAATCGTAACACGTTTTTAAGTACTTGCCGAGGGTGGAGATTTTCTCGTTAGATGTGGGTATGCTTTAAAGACTAGAAACGTTGGAATTAAGCCGTCAGGGCTCACAGTATCGTTTAGTCCCTTTACTGCCATTTGTAAGCGTGCTTTTGAATTCGTAAAGCTTTCGGTTTCCAACTTAAAGATATTATACGCTCAGCGAAGCAGGGCGTGTGCCTTTTTAACCTTTTTTATGCTTTAATGGGCTTTTACAGGTACTTGTTTGCACTGAATACCCATTATTTTTGCATTTTTAAAAACTTTACCGCGGTAAAGTTAATACTAGTATCGTGGACGACGACGTCACGTAGGCCTAAATACGTGCCAATCCACAGTATCCTTGGTGTTTTTCATATATCTTTGGTGAAAGGGACTTCAAAAATTTAGCTTTGTGAAAAGAAATTGCGTAATTAACAACCTAAAAATTAAGTTTATTATCCAAGTAAAATATATCGATGAAAATTTTGTATTTAAATTTTTTCAATCCTTCTTCAATATTAATTTAAATCTTCGGAGGGCTTGGGTATGCGTTTGACAATGGTGGCAAAGTTTTTCAATAGCTTTTAGAGCAAAGTATTTCATATCATTATACCTAATAAACTTTAAGACTTTATATAGCTTACCAACAGTTAGATGGTTGAAATACCGGTATAGTTGACGTATTTCCGACTTAGTTAAGTTTAAAACCATTATTTCTGTGCCTCAAAGATGAAATTATAAGTGCTTCTACTTAAGGGCGAGTTAAAAACTCTAGTCGTTTTTGACTAGTTCATCTACGTTAACGTCGACATTAACGTCGAAAAGGGTTAGTAGATTTGAGGATGTGAAACGTAATTACTCCCATAATAGTTTAAATTACCGTTGTCCCTAATAACGATAGTTATTTACCTAGTCCAAAGCCAACTTTGGTTTCGCCAGCATCTTAATGATTAGTCTTAGTAGCTATAGTTTTCCCTCCATAACGCAACATTTTTTTTTTTCATTATTACGATGATAGTATTTGCGGTTAATATATTAGCCTAAATCCTAACTTTGTTGGCGTTAACGTTACCTTTAATTTGGGGTCGGTGGGCCGGAATTTAGGCGTTGTGAGCGTCCGTACTTGCGGTCGACGTAATTAACCACCATAAGGTCTTCCTTTTTTACGTCAGAGAAATTTCCGGCTTAGGGGTATATACCAAGCGAGTTTGATGTACGCGTTATTATAGTGGCAAGCAAGGAACGTAACTGGCTAAAAAAAACCTTTGTAAGTGGCATTTAGGCGTTGTAAAGCGTATTCGAATTCGTTAACGCCCGTAAATGCTACTCGTACCTATTCGTATAGTGTAGCTTAGCTAACGTGAGCTTTCTCCATTGCTTTCTAGTATAGCATTAACTTGTTAAATATCTAATTATAGACGTCTATTGGTGTTTCCTCCTTTTTTTTTTCTTTGCCATTATTATAGTTTACTGTATTGTAGCCTAGTTTATGTGGTATTACGTAAGGTGGACGTTGTATTAAAAGTAGCCTTTTATATTATAGTAAATCTCGCGAAACGTGGAAACTTTGATAAGAAAATTCAGGTAATAGTCCCTAGAAAGCCGTGTAAAGATTCCGGGGAATAGTGAGTAAAAATCTGAAGGAAGAACCTTTATCTATTTACAGATAATTAAAAAGGGTATTATTTTAGTGTTAAGGAGGTTGTAGAGATTCCCGTCATACTTTTTAACATCGTTTCAGATTTTAGCGAAGTCCGTAAACCACTTGTAGTTAATGTTAACCATTTTTATAGGTTTTGGAGGAAAGTTGCAATAGTTATCCAAGCCTTAAATGGTGTTTTCTGGTAATTTGAGCTTTGGAGTTTCTAAAACACAGTATGAAGGGTAGTTTCCAGTCGCCTGTGCTAAGAGGTAAAGTCCTATAGTAAGACTCATTGTAGGCTTTCGCACGTAGGTAAACCTAAAGGGAGAAGGTTTTTAAAGGGCTTGGCAATTAAATTACTAAGAGACAATGGGTACTTAAAGGTTATGGGAGGCCTAACGATCTTACTTCATTGGTTAGTGTAAAGCGTCGACATCAATACCTTTGGCCGCGTTGGCGGCTTTTGCTTTACGCGCTCTGCCTCTTTTAAGGGCGTACTTCACGTTATTACGTAAAGGTACTGAATAGTCGAGCGGGTTAATAGGTTCCTTATCGCAAGTATATAAAAAGGCTTAACTTAGCTAAAAGTAAAGGGGAGGTCCCCTACATCGCATGTAAGGATGGTAAGGTTTTTTAAGGCCCTTTCCTTTACGCTGTGGATCTTAAGGGTATTCTTTAAGTTAAGAAAAGTTAAAAGGGGGTCTTATTAGTGTTATGGCGCTCTATACGTAAACTTAAATGCTTTATTCCTTTAATTTGAACTTAAACTTCGACTTAACCCCATTTTAAATTACGTTTCACATATTAATTGTTCAGTCGTTAAAAAAGTTACGGTATTTGGTAAAAGTGCGGTTAAGGTCGAGGCTACCGTTATTATTCTTAACCATAAAGAATTTAATAAAGTTAGTAAAGTGTTTTTCCGTTGGTTTTTTATAGATATTCAGCGTTTAAAGGTCTTCGTCATAAAACTTAGTAAAAACAGTTTCGAGCGCCCTAATTACTTCTTTTCTAATGGGGTTGGTGATTTCTTTAAAATAAGCGCTATCGGTAGATATCCCAACATTCTGGTCTGTGTAGTACTGGGTAGGCGTATAGGGTAAAAGACTTGGTAATCTTTGGGTGTAAAGTTGCATGGATTTTAGCGATTCAGTATGGAGTTACGTGACGTGTTATTCTCAGCGCGACTTGGCGATTATTAGTTTTTCGCTCAAAATAGAAACTTGACAATTAAGTTAGTGTAGGATAAGTAAAAAAAAAAAAGCATGGGCAGAAGTTTAATGTAAAGGGTAAGGTCAAATGTTGTTTTTTATTATAGGTTATTTAATGTAGGGACTTAGTTGTTTTTCTTGTATTAGTAGTACTTGTAATAGTACTCACTTAGCCGTTTACTAACTTGCCGAACTTTAAGACTTCTAACAGTTAATTTTGACGTCTTTAAGAAAGGTTTATAAAGATTTGTTTTTGTTTTTCAATAGTGATACCGTCGCTTACTTCTAGATTACCGTTGGAGACCAACGCAACCCAAAAGTCTTCTATGTTTTCCTACCGTTGGGGACTGGTGCAATACTAATAAAAGCCTTTTCCAGGAATATTTCCTCTACCCTAGCCGCTGTTGTAGACGTAAAGCGTAACCGTAAAGTAGTTTTTTCTTTTACTTATCCAATCTGTGATTAACCTAATAAGAATTGATCAGTGTTCGTAGGTCTTCAGATCGTTGTAACGTTGTCGATTCGAATCGTAGTTGAAGTAATAGTAGTATTGCATTGGTTAAGTGGTAGATATATTGTTCTAGGTTTGGCAGACCGCTAGCCGGTCTACAAAGTAATTTTTATAAACAATTGCTTGGTGCGTGCCTTAGAGTAAATTGCAGCGTACTGCACTCGACTTATATCCAATGCGGTAAGTCCGCACAAAGCAATATACTTGCAGTACGGTCAACTTTACTGTAAGTAAAGTTTACCTACTGCACTGCATGTAATACTATTACAACACTACCAAACAATATACTCAACTTGTAGTTAGTATAGTCAATTTTACTGTAAGTAAAGTTGACTTACTACATTACAATTATTACTATTTCAATACTGGCGGCTTTTGTTTCTGTGCGTGTATGTTGGTATAGTCGACCAATCTTTTCGGGTTACTACTTAATCAAGTTCTAGTCAACTAGCTAAGCCCCTGTCAATTTTACAGTCAAATTAACCCTCATTGTCTCACGGATCCAAGTTCCAACTTCATGAATTCCTAGAAATAAGTTTTCTGTTACAAACTTGTGCAAGCCTCCAATTTGACCGTGCCAATTAAACAAGTCGCCGCCCTTAATTCCCTGGCAATATTTTAGTTTGCAATACTCCTGTTCGCCGGCACATAAGTTTATCTTACAAAGTAGCTTATTAACATAGCCTTCGATACATATAATGAGTTTATTGCTGTCTATAAACCTTTTAAGAGCCTCATTTGGCGACTCCTTCTTTATACAATTGACGGAATTGTTTTTGCGTTAATTCATCGGAATTCATTAATTACTGTGCTTCCTTAGACGTTATGAAGTATTATTACATCGATTATTAGGCGTTGTTCGCTGGTAGTTCCGAGTTTCAAGAGGCACTTAAATAGGTTTTTCGAGTTTATACAGATTACTACTAGAATAGAAGGAATTTTTAGCTTCTTAGTGATGATTTTAAATGGTTTCCATAATGTTATACTTATATTGAAACCGGTCATTATACCGTAGACCTTTATAGCTAGCATGCTTCGTATGTTTTTTTTTTGTATTTAATATAGGTTTAATAGATTAGGCTTTCGACAATACTAAATTGGTTCTTTTGTTTGTTTCTATTGACTAAGGTTGTTAGAAAGCCTATTTGTAACGTTAATTTTGTGCTGTTTGTAAAGGAGCTATTCGTAAAGATTATTAACGTGGCCTTTAACAGGTCGATTGGAACCATATTGATTCCTTGGTTCAAGTTCCGCATTTTCCACTCTAGCATTTTTTTTAACCGGTTAAAGTATTTATCCGTTGGGTTTTGTACTTGTGCCGTAATCGATAGGTTGTAGGAGACCTTCAATTGATATAAGGTGGTAATATATCTGTCATATGCACGTTGTTTTAAGTACCATTATTCTCTAGCTACGATAGTCATATTAATTATGGTTAAATTAGCGTCTTAGCTCTTCTAGGGAAGACTGGAGTAAGTATTAATATTAAGTTTTCGGATTAATGATCCGTTAAAGTCAAATTAATTACCTTTCGCCAGAGTTGCGACAGGTTTGTAATTCTAGAACTTTAAGTATTTAATCGTTTGCTATTCCAATACCATAAATACAGTAGTTTTAACAAAAAGGATATCATTATTTTATATACCCATTAAGACGAAGTTTTATTCTGCGTTATTAGTAAATATGGGTTGTTGGTTAAAGACTTTATTCCTAATTTTAACTTTAAATTCAATTGATAAATTAGAACCCATTAGATACATATTTTGATCAATCCGTATACTAATTTGATATATAAAATTATTATCTCTAAAAGGTAGTTGGCATGTAATCTTTCTGGTAATTTTAATCATACGATTCGTAATATGTCAGTTGTTGATTATATATACATTTACATTATATCGCGGCTATTCAAGATAAAATTCCATTTAGTTTTAACTAACAAACATGTAATTAAAACAATTACCAAGAGTTGGTTGATTTTCTCAGTCGTTGTTAATTACGTAAGGATTCAGTTCTTATATTTATTACCGTATCTTTGAACAATTAGGCGTTATTTTTCGTACGGCTGCTCTGTGGTTTTAATTTTAACCTTGTGTATAATCTTTGACTTAAGAATCGTAATATTTGGGTCTTGAATGTTAAATTCTCTTTGGGGTACAAATTGTACCACTTTTCGAGTTAGAAATCTGTTAATCTTAACTTTATCTTTTCAAAAAAGAGTTTTTAGAGATTATGATAGTGTTTTATACCTGGAGTTTTATTTTTAAGTGTTAATAGTTTTTCTTTTATCAATTAACCTAAACAATATTGTAGATCCGGTTCAATGTATATTCTTCGTTCTTCATGTTTCTCCTCTTTAATGGTTATCCATTCCAGCAGCGTTTTAGTAATTTATCGATTACTGGAGGAGGAAAATCGTATTATATTATTTGCTTAAATTGAATGGTTTGATAATTATTATTAGTTTCCTTTATATAGGGTTTGTTCTAGGTTATATGAAACGTTTAGATGTTATTAGCAATTTTAATAATTTCTTTAGGATTGGCTATACTTAAAATCTTGTATGGGTCATCCTATTTTCCTGGTTTCTAGTATATGAGAACTTTATTTCGTAATGGCAGAGTAAGTATGTTAATTTTCCTATAGCCGTTCCTAGTGTTGAGGATATTATTGGTTTGATGTTGTGCCGATTTTTTTTGTAGTTCTCTCAATGCTTTGTCATATGCTACATCTTTCTTTTGGGTATTTATTAATGGCAGATATTCACTCATTATATGTAGGTATATCTCAAAGGCCATCAGTATTGGTATCAGGCTATCAAGGCCTATAGTATCTTTTAAGTACTTTGTCACTATTAAAAAGCGTATCTCCTAATCTATAAAGCTTTCAATCTCTAACTTAAAAATATCCTACGCTTTGTGGAGTAGCGTATGTTCTTTTTCGACTTTTTAATACTTGATTAAGATTTAATAGGTAACTTTTTATATTTAACTTCTATTATTTTAGTATTTGGTTCAAACTTTGATGTTGTGAAGTTAGTGTTAGTGTCATAAACAACAACATTATTTGGGTCCAAGTACGGGTTAATTTATGATATTTTCATTATTTTCCATGTATCCTTCGCCGATATCGACTTAAAAAACTTAATTTCGTGAAAAAAGGATTTAAAGTTACCAACATAAAGAATAAGCTTGTTATTCAATTGGGATACGTTAATAAAAATTTATAATTGAAGTCTTTATCGTTTTTTAATGTAAATAAGAATTTTCGGGGGGGTTGGGTATGCTTTTGATAATGGTAGTATAGCTTTTAATAGTTTAAAGAGTATCGTATTCCATATCTTTGTGCCTTGTGGATTTAAGGCCTTTTTCTAGTTAGCCGACAATTGGGTAGATACAACGCAAGTATAGCTAACGTATATTGAACTACAGTAAATTTAATACTATTACCTTTCATCTTTAAGAATGAAATCATATATTCCCTTTTTGGAGGTGAAAGGGAACCTTTGGCCGTTTTTAACCAATTTATCAGTGTTGACGTCGACATTTATGATGACGATTTTTATGTATTTTGAGTGAAAAGGAATAGAGTAGGGGATTTTAAAATTTGGAACGTGATCGAATTAATAATAGTTAGAATAACCGTTGTCTTTAGTAATAATAGTTATTCGCTTAAGCTGAAGTCAATTTTGGTTTTTCCGGTATTTTCATAATTGATTTTCGTAATTGTAGTGTTTTCCCCTCGTAGCATCATATAATGAATATAGCCTTCTATTAAGTATCTTGTTGCCTTTGTCTTTGTCATTATATCTTGAAATATATGGTTCACGCAACGAGTGCGAAAGTTAAAAGCTTATAATAGGTTAGGGGTTTAGTTAAGTTAAAGGTTGGGGTTTTCGCTACTTAAATAGTATAGGAAAGCGTGGTAGGCTAATTACTGGGTCGTATTAGGAATAGTATTTTATGCTACGTGATTTTTTTAGGAATATTGGTGTTTTTGATAGTTTTTTTACCCTTAAAGTCTGCGGTATAATGTATGTACTTTTTCCCGGAAGTAATGTAGTATTGAGTGTAATATATTACCTGTTTGTTATTACGTTTGGTCGGAGGGTAACGAATTGACTAATAACTTTATTTTCCATAAATATCATATCCCTTTATATTATTACGATGATGTTTTCCACGGTTAGTATGTCCGTTTAAGTTTTTATTTTCTTTGGCGTTAATATAGTTGTGGGTTCCAATTCGAAGGTTATGAACCAGATTTTGAGCGTTAGGGTCGCCTGTATTTACGATCGACATAGTATACTATTACGCGTTTTTTTCTATTTACATTGCGGAATTTATTAGTTTGTGAATATATACCAAACGAGTTTAACGTGTGTATTATTACGATTGTAAAAGAGAGTTGTAATTGACTCTAAAAAACCTTTATGTGTGGTATCTAGGCGTTATAAAATGTATTAGAACTCGTTTACGCTTGTAACTGCTACCCGTACTTATTCTCCGAAACGTAGTTTCGTTAGTATAGACTTTTCCCATCATTTGTTAGCATAATATTCATTCGTTAAGTACTTAGTTTAAAAAATTTTTGTTGTTTCCTCCTTTCCCCCTTTAACTATTATCGTTGTTCACCTCATCGTAGCCCAGTTCATATAGTATTTCGTAAGTTGGATGTCGTATTCTAACTGACTTTTCATACCGTTATAAATTTCGTAAAAGGTATTTGCTTTTGTGAAGAAAGTTAGGTAATAATCCTTGATGTAGCCTGTGAATATTTTCGGAAATAGTAAGTGAAAATTAGAAGGGGGAACTTCTATTTATTTTTAAATACTTTGAAGTGTATTATCTTCGTGTCGAAGGGGTTATAAGGATTCTCGTTGTTTTTTTTACGTTATTCAAGATTATTGTAAAGTTTGTCAGGAGGTTGTAATTTATATTGACTATGTTGACAGGTTTGGGGAGAAGGTCGCGATAATCATCCTAGTTGTCGATATTATTTTCTACCATTGATTTAAGTTTTGAAGCTTTTGAATCACAATAATAGGAGTAATTGTTTGTTGCCTGGTTTAAGGGGTAAAGTCCTGTGATAAAACTTGTAGTGAGCTCGCGTGTATAGACATATCTACTGTATGAAGTTTTGTTTTAAGGGATTTGGATAATTTAAGGGAATAATTAAGGGGTGAGGGAAACTTAGCCATAGGGAAGTTTTTATGGGACTTGATGGTTTTACTTCATTAACTAATATATGGCGTCGATTTCAATACCTTTTACCGCGTTGACGGCTATTTTTGTACGCGTTTTGTCGCTGCTAAAACTGTACTCCGCGTCGTTACGTAGAGGTGCTGGGTTGTCGAGCAGATCAATAGGTTTTTAATTGTCTGCGTATAAAAAAATAGTATTAGCGGGGAGATTAAAGACTTGATTTAATTGAGGATTAAGGGGAGGTCCCTTGAAACATGTATAAGGGCGGTAAAAGTTCTTAACACCTTTATTTTTTTTTCTTTGTAGGTTCTAAGGATTAAGATGTTAATGGGTTTTTTTTTTGTTGGGTCAATTAAAAGAAGCTTTTTGCCAGTTTTAATGGGTTTTTTTTCTGGGATATAAATATTACAACGAGTAATCTTGTTATGACCCAAGCATTATGGCGGGTTAGGAAGCAAGCCAGCATGCAGCTGAGCCACTTAGAGCCTTAAGTCCAACACATCAGGCGGAGAATGCCTCTCCTTTGTCAGTAGGGAAATAACTAAGCCAATCACATGATTAGAATCAGTAGGATTAGTACTAATCCAAGTGATCCAGGATCAGCGGGCTCAGCACTGATCCAAGGGATCTAGTACTGAAGACGGTATGAAGGTACGGATATATAAGGACACGGTCATCACTACATAGATAGTATTTCCTTCATAGTTCTTCAGTTGTCAATCTAAGTACTCAGTCTCAGTATATTCTGAATAGCCTCACAGCTTTTGATCATTACTTGCACGGTTGCAATATTGTTAACTCAGCACCTCTGCTACCTTCTTGATATTATAAAC
Organism: Anisogramma anomala; assembly: GCA_038502455.1. Taxonomy (NCBI): domain Eukaryota; kingdom Fungi; phylum Ascomycota; class Sordariomycetes; order Diaporthales; family Gnomoniaceae; genus Anisogramma; species Anisogramma anomala. Next base: position 28,979,055 of record JASMMZ010000002.1, on the reverse strand, counting down.
CCTCTGACACCTTCTATATACTTACAGGTATTTAGTGTAATCATTACAAATCTCTTTTTTCAATTTGGCTTTAACTGTATATTAGATAATCTTTCATGTGTTAATTGTTAAGTGGTTCAAGAACTTACAAAAGTCTTAAAAGGTGCGATCGTTAGGGCTGAAGTTTTCGCTGAGATTCATGTCGAGAATGTACTGGCTAACATAATGAGTTAGGTGAGCCTTAATTGAAGACTCTTTGACATCCTTGATTTACAGTTCTTTATCGTAGTGGTTGGCAAAAACAGCTCTGAAGGCCTTCATTGTTTTTATATATTTTCTAATTAGATGTTATTTTAACGTTTTGACTTTTTTACGGCTTGGTGTGGATTGAACTTAGCGATTCAACAGTGTAGGAATTGTGTGTTTTAGTATAAAGTCGCGTAGGAACTTGTTCTTAAGTCTCACGACGTGGCTTTTTTAGCGTGACTTGATGATTTCGCTTGGTATAACGATTTTGACAATTGAATTCGCGCAGGGGAAGGTAAAATTATGAAGTAGAGGGAAAAACTTGGTGTTAAGGGCAGAGGTTGTGTAGAGTATAAAGGGACTCAGGCCGGAGCTGTCACTTAAAGGTTGGATTCTGTCTATAAACCTCGATGAAGAAAGAAAGGAGAAACCCTTGCTAGGGAGCTGCTACAGAGCTGGGGAAGATGGTACAACCCGGTCACGTGACGTGTAGAAGTGTAGTACTACGCAGCTTCTAAACTACTCTAAATTATCGTAAAAACGTATGTAATTACCAGGGTTAGATTCCTAGTAATATTAGCTAGGCATGAGCCTATGATATTACCCACCAGTATATTTCTCTTTTGAAATAAAAAAGAGATTTACCAAATAAAATTATACCTATTTTCACCTTATGAAAGGGTTACGCCGGTAACTGCTTAAGGTTTATTACAAGCTTATAAAATACTTTGAACATAATATTCCGGTTTCGTTTCGCCGTCGTTGCTAATAACGTTAATAACCTATAATTGAAAATTACGGGTTGGTTAGCTTGGGAGCGGATCAGTAGCGGCTCTAATGAATGAATCAATATAAAAATAAATGTATTTCCTTCCCGGAACATGAAGTTTAATAATAGAAAAGTTTATTACACATATTACATGGTAATTTTTGTAAAGTCAGTATAACTTGTTAAAAAATTGTTTAAATTATAGTTCTTTTTTAAAAAAAAATCTAAACGTTATTACCGACTCGAAAACGTTTTAAAGGGTAACTTCGCTTATTAACGGCTTCATTTTTACCTCATTTCGTAATTAATATCACGGCTTATACAAATTTTATAACATCACGAATACGTTAAACAAAATCTTCAACTCGCGTATGTAATATTATAATTAAGATAAAAAAATGTTATACCGGTTATATAAAGTCGATTGAAAAGCAATGGGTTATAAAAAGGGGCTAAAAACGATAGTAATCATATCGGTATTATTTAACGCTAATAAACAATTAGGTAACAAACGGATTTAATTAAGTTAAGTATAAAGGACAAAAACAAGTGAATAGGTTAAAATATTTTAATGAACACGTTCGAATATACCGACGGTTTCGGGGTCAAAGGTAGTACTTAAACGTTACTCCATAGGTGTCAAGTCGTAAAGGCTTTTTTAAAAATTTATCAATCCAATTCAACTCCCGGTTACTAACGATCGTACTAGAAAAATCGTAAAATCTCCAATAACAGCTCAAAAAGATGCTCTACGTAAGTTTCGGCGTTCATAATAGTCATAGACTTAAGGGTAACAACTTTATTTAAACGGTTATTGATAATTATAAGGTAACGTAGATCGTCGGAACGTTTTTAAAACAAGTTATTGTAAAAATCGACAGAAAATTTGCTTTAAAGCCGTTTGGAAACCGGAAAAGATTTAAAAAATATTTTCCGACGGTATCTTTAATACTTTATACGCCTATGAATATCGTAGTTTCTATAAAAACAACGGATTACAAAATATAAGCCGAGTTAAAAGTACGTTTTAAAAAATAACAATAATAATGTCGCGACCAACATAGTAAGTAAAAAGTAAATCATAAGTAATTTAAATTAATATAATAATAAGCGATTTGTAAGTAGGTACCTAAATACGGTCACGAAACCATTAAATTTAATAGTCGTTTAATAAAGAATTAGAAATTGAAGCCTTTAATGTTTAGTTATCGTCGGTACAAATATATGTAGGCAAATATTGATCGCCTATATATATTATACGAACTAGTTCAAAATAAATAGTATCTCGTTTAATAACGGCTTTTTAACAACTTTCAAGATTCATATTAGTAAAAAGTTTACGATACTTCGAAATAAATTTACTGGTAATGGTAAACCGGAAGATATAAAAACTTGGGAGCAGCTCAAAAACGACTCATTTGAGGCGTAACAATTAGCATTTTCGGCCCAAAAAGCGTAAGTTAAAAAGGCCCCTTGAAATATTTCAATTTCGCCGTAATGAAGTATTGAGCGGTATGTAATTTAACGCCTTATTAGAAATTAACCGAAAATAAAACTGGAAAAGATATTTGAACCAGCGGGCTTATTGTTTGGAAAACCGTCCTGTAATTATAAATTATTTCAGGTTTTTATAGTTTGTTAAAATCGTAAACGAGCGTGGCATACCCCAAAACTCTACGTTCTATACCTTTAAACGATTTATAATCCCGAATAACTCCTTGTCATAGATTTTGTAATTATATTAAGTGGGAGACAAAAGATAAGAGTAATATGTTACGAGGCGTAGATTACCGCAGTCGTTACGTTAAAGAAGATAGCTGCCTAAGGACTAAACAGAATAGTCAACTTTTAAGAAGGTGTTACGATCGGGGTTTTATTAGGCGAATACAGGTTCGGAAAAAAGGTTAAGCTTAAGTCGTTTAAAAACGGCTTTTTCTTTAAGCACTTAACGAAGAGGGATACACTTACGGGTTGGCCGAAGTAATAGCCTAATAATTGTTAAGTAATCGTGAAAAAAATGCTAGTAAAAGTTAACGAATTTAAGGAAATCCCGTATACCTAAAACTAACGTAGAAACTAATTACTTCAGAATAAAGTGTAGTTTTTCCGGGTTAATACGGACGTTGACGCTAGCCTCGATAAAGAATCCTAGGTATTTAGTTTTTTAAATACCGAATTCATATTTAGATATATCGAGGTTATGTTTCGCGGCATTCAAAACGTGAAAAACTTATTTAATTTTCGCGTTATAATTCTTAAAGGTATCGATTAAGTAAACCAAAACATTATTATAATGAACGAAAGAAGTAATATCGAAAAAAATGCGTACCAAATTATTGATATATCGTTAAAGGGTAATTGGCGTATTAAAAAAAGCTGAAATACATAATAAACTAATTGAAAAGTCCAAAACGTATACGGAATACGGTTTTTTACTCGTTTCCCTCTTTAATACGGAATTCGTAAAAAGTAATTTTAACATTCAATTAAGTAAACTATTTAACTTTAGAAATATTTTTTAAAACGTTTCCTTAATAAGTAAAAACGGGTAATGATTTTCCTTTATCATAACGTTAAGTCGAAGGTAATCGATATTGAAACGTAAGTCATTTTTAGGTTTTTTAACGAAGAGTACGATGTAATCCATTATGTATCTATTCGCTCGAATATAGCCCTAGTTAAGTAATTCGGTCAACGTCTTTTCTAATACAAGGAGTTTTTTATGCGATATGCCTATATAACAGGCCCTAAAAAACTTACAAAGATTAACCCTGGTTACCGTTAAAAAACCCAATTTTGTAATGTATTTCGAAGCGATAGAGGGTCAATTTATAGCTAAGGACTTTATTGAATAATAGGGTAAACTCCTTAAAAGCTTCGGAAAGCTTGTCGTTGATAAAAACAAGTATTTTCGGAGCGAATATCTTATTAATATCTTTAAGGGAAACGGCTGGGAGCCGTGTAATAGCGGCTCAGTCTTTACAGGCCTTTCGTAAAATAGCGTGGAATGTAATAGTGTTGACCTCTTTCGATGTCTTTTATATAAACGAAAACCCCTGTTTCCAAACGAGATGGCTGCGCGCTCGTCATAAAAGTAATATATACTCCAAAATATCGTAAATAATTTATTAATACTTCATTCAGGATTTATTTTAAAAATTCCGTATTTGTTGGAATAGTATTACATGCAATGCAGTAGGTCAACTTTACTTACAGTAAAGTTGACTGTACTACAAGTGTATTGCTTTGTGTAGAGACTTACCGCATTGGGTGTAAGTCGAGTGCAGTACGCTGCACTTCACTCTAGGGCACGAGCCAAGCAATTGACTATACAAATTATAGTGTAGACCGGCTAGCGGTCTGCTAAACCTAGAACAATACATCTCCCATCTGACCACGCAATACTACTGTTACTTCAAAGACCAATCGAATCGACAACATTGTAACGTCTAAAGTCTACCAATACTGATCAGTGTTTATCTGCCTATTAGGTTAAGTACAGATAAGCTAAGTAGAAGAAAAAACTACTTTCCGGTTACGATTTAAGTTATACGACCGTTGGAGTAGAGGAAAGATTTTTGCGAAGGGCCTTTAATTCTGCGTCGGTTTATACAGCAGTAAGTAAAAAAGACTTCTAGGCTGCGTCGGTTTTCATGGCAGCTTAGGAGTAACGACGGTATCGCTATCGAAAACACTAAGAAATCTTTATTAATCCTTTTTAAAAATCATTGAGATTGAGCGCTAAAAGTCACAAACGATAAGTTGGTAAACAGTTATGTTACTACTACTACGGGTACTACTACTACAAAAACGACTATGTCCCTACACCAAACAACTACAATAAACAACCTTTGACTTCTACCACTACCAATAACTTTCGACTTTATCTTTTACACCATACTTTTTCCCTATTTTAATCTTTTTACTTCCCACGCCACTTCAATCATCAAGTTCGCTGCTTTCAGTGAAAACACTAAGTTACGCCGAGAAAGCCACGTTACGCGACTTCACGCCGAATCGCCAAGTTCCAACCAAGTCTATACGCGACTTTACGCCAAAACACCAAGTTTCCTACGCCCAAGATCACGGAAATCACTTACCCTATACAACTTATATAAGCCGAATCGTTAAAATATCTCAAGTCAAAAATATATGAAAAAAGTTAAAGCTCTCAAATCAATCTTCCTCAACCACTACAACCAACACCTCTGGATTACGGACGTTGATAAAACCTTAACTAAAGCACACCTAACTAACTATATTGGCCAATATATTATCGACGCGGAACTTGGTAACGAATACAATCGTGGTGTCCGCGCTTTCTAAAACTTCCGCGAATTTTTCAGTTACTGGACTTTTGATATATGGAAGATAATCTAACGTATGGTTAAACCCAAGTTAAAAAAAGATTACACGCTGAGATATTTATATTCCTGATAAAACACCGGTAGGACTAATGAAAACCTTTTTTAAACTAGACTAACAGAAGACTACCCCCAAAATCTTAATCCTTAAGATCTTTAAGGAAAAGGAAAAGGTATTAAGACACCTTAATACCCTTACATACGATCCAGAAGACCCACAACTTACCTTTAGCTAATTTGAGCCTTTTTACGCGTTAGCGATAAGGAACGTATTGATCTACTCAACAATTTAATACCACTATATGATAGCGCGGAATACGCTTTTATAGGTGACAGGGCACGTGAAGTATCAGCTGCCCACGCGGCTAGAGTTATTGACATTGGCGCTTTACATCAGTCAATTAAACAAAATCGTTAGGCTTCTCAAAACCTTCAAATACCCATTACCCCTTAACCATTTTCCCCTTAGCAATTCAATCGCTAAAACCCTTAAAAATCTTTTCCCTATAGATTTGCCTACAGACGTGAACCTACCATAGGTCTTACTATAAGACTTTACCCCTCGGGTCAGGCGACTGGCAATTACTCTTAACACCGTGCTTCGGAAGCCCTAAGGCTTAAACCATCAGGAAACACTATTTAAGGCTAGGATAACTATTATGGTCTTTTTCCAAGACCTGTTAAGATATTCAACATTAATTACAAACTTATAACGGATTTCGCTAAAATTTGAAGAGATATAAAAAGTATAACGGGAAACCTTACAATCTTTTCGACATTAAGATAATACCCTTTTTAAATATCTATAAGTGAATATAAGTCCCACCTTCTGATTTTCACTCACTGTTTTCCGTAATCTTTACAGGTTACGCCAAAAACTACTATTTAACCTTTTTAATGAGCGCCACCACGTTTTGCGAGATTTACGATAACATAAAAAGTTACTTCGAACACGACGTCCACCTTGCGTAATACTATATAGACTAGGCTATTATAAGGTAGACTATAATAATAATAAAGAAGTAAAAAGAGGAATTTTTAATGGATATTTTTAATTCAATACTTAACAAGTGAATAATGTGTGAAAAAGCAATAGAAAAGGCCTATATTAGCGAAATTATACTTCGCTAACAGGTACGGGCAGTAGTTACGGATGTTAACGAGTTCGAATACGCCTTCCAACGCCTAAATGCCATTTACGAAAGCTTTTTTAGCCAGTTACGTTCCTCATTTACCACCATAATGTCACTTATAACAAACTCGTTTAATATATACCCCTAAGTAGGCAACTTCCTTAACGTAAATAAAAAATACCTTATTGTAATCAATTTCGTTAACCGTAAGTACAGACGCCCTTAACGCCTAAGGTTTGGCCTGTCGACCTCGGCCCTAAATTAAAAACAGCACTCACGTTAGCGCTAATAAGATACAAGCGGACCTGCTAACTACTAGCACTATCGTTATGATAGTGGTAAAAGATATTAAATTTATAGTAAAACTAGTGACTAGTCAACTCGGCACCCCCTTACCGAGCGAAATAACAAAAAGTTAATATATTACATTCAATATCCTACCACTTCTAAATAGAAATTCTTAAACCAGGTCACAAACTTCGAGGGGTATAAGCCTATTAATAACAATTACCTTAAGAAAATTAAGTAATACGAAGATATTGATCCTAGTACGGCAGCCTATTAACTAGCCGACTATGTCTTTTTATATCGTTTATGTGGTAAAAAATTTTACCTTTACCTTAATTATATCTCTAATCCCTTATATATATTTAACCTTCACGATCGTTACGTGGATTACACATTTTAAGGTATTATATCAGATAACAGGGGCAATAAGGTACTTAACAGGAGAATATTAGCAGTACGTGGTACTACGGAGGGAAAGCATTACAGCTTTTAAAATTAATCGTTACGATACGGGTAAAGCTAAAGTTAATTTTAGCCTAAGCGAATAATTATTGTTATTAGAGACAACGGTAATTCAAATTGTTATAGGAGAATTCACGTTCCATATCCTTAAATTCTCTACCTCTTTCCTATTTTACTTAAAATATATAAAAACTCTCAGTGTTAACGTGGACGTTAACTTAGACGAGCTGATTAAAAACGGCTAAAAGTTTTCACTCGCCTTTAAATGGGGGCACTTATGGTTTTATCTTTGAGGTCCGGAAGTAGTAGTATTAAATCTGACGAAGCCGGAAATACGTTAATTACACTAGCGTTTTAACCACCTATCTATTAATAAACTATACAAATCTTAAAGTCTGTAAGGTATAACAATATGGAATACTTTGCTTTAAAATCTATTGAAATGCTTTATTACTATTACTAAACGTATAACTAAGCCCCCCGGAAATTTAAGTTTACACTAAAAGACGATAAGGACTTTAATTGCGAAATTTTTATTAATGTGTTTTATTTGTATAATAAACTTGGTTTTTACGACATTAATTCCATAACCTCTTTTTACAAAGTTAAATTTCTAAAATTCATTTCGAAAAAAGATACGTGAAAAACATTAAAATTTTTGGGGAATAACACGTCCATGGGTTTAACTGACATCGTCGTCTACTATATTAATACCAACTTTACGGCGACAAAATTCTAAAAAGATATCAAGATAATAGGTATCCAATATAAACAAGTACCTGTAAAAGCCTATTAAAGTATTAGGAAGGTTAAAAGGGTACACTCCCTACTCCGCCGAACGTATAATATCCTTACGTTGGAGATTAGAAGCTTTACAAATTCGGAGGCACTTTTACAAATGGCAATAAAAGGCCTTAATAACACCGTAAGACCTAATGGCTTATTACTAATACTCTTAGTCTTTGGAGCTTACCTACGCTTAACGAGTGAATCTTTGCTTTCGGCAAATACTTAAAAACATATTACGGCTTATAACAAAGCTTTAAGGGAACTGCGAAGAGAATCAGCATGCCTTCAAATGAATAACGCCCTTAATACTAGAAACTGTTCCTTAACAATCGACGTGCTTTCTTTGCCGTTATAAAATAAAGTCCTCGTACAAAGGGAGCCATATAAATGAAAAGTACTATATAGGATATTAAATACTACAAACTTTAAAATAATTATTGAAATTGCTAACGGCCTTATATCTTTTTAAATTACTTAGATTAAGTTATATATGAGGGGTACTAAAAATAAAGACCTTTAATCTTTTCAAATAAAGCGACCGAGCTAATACAAACCTTCTTCATCTGTTGCTAACAAGCCAATAAAATGCCGTTAACGCGATCAACCCCCGAATGAAAAGGGAAACGTTAAAGAGAAAGAATACATACTGGACCACATTTATAATACTACTTAGGTAAAAGAAAAAGAAAAGGATAACGAAAACTTAATAGTAAAATTTAGGGTATAAAGGATTATTAAAATTTCTGGAAACCCTTTAAAAAAAACTATAAGGTCGAAATCAACGGCTTATTAACTTAAGGTGTTATATAATTTGTGTCGAAAATAAACTTCAACCTTTAAAACGCAAACGTTACGATCTTTAAATCGAAGATTATTTACGAGGTTAAGGTTAAAACCACGGGGTAGCCTTACGAAAAGTTTCGACTAATCGCTTAAGGATACGGCGATAGAATTAAAACCTAAATCTTTACGTAGTCGTTAACGATTTAAAAGATTAGCTAACGTTTGGTGGTTACCTTAATAGTAAGTTTGTTAACCAAGTTTAAAGGCAAATTTATATTCAATATCTGTAATATTACGTAAGCTTGTATATAATTAGTAATAGACCTAAAGGATTGTACTATTAAAACTGCTGTGAAAGCTACATATTATCTACCCTTTAAAAACGGTAATATAGTATATTAAATTATTACATAAATTAGTTAAAACAGGTATTCACTAGTTTCTATCTTACCAGTCGTATTTTAAATCCTGTTTAGCGATAAAGTCTTTAATATATGATTCGTACTTATTAGTAACATGAAAAAAGAACTTCGGCATAATAGGTATGTAAATTAACGATACCTTTTTCGTTAAAACGGCTAGCTTTATAACATTGAAATAGCAAACGATCGAGGATTTTAAATTCTAAAATTGTAAGCCGGTAACTATATTAACGGAAAATAACCAACTTAACTTTAATAAATCATTAATCCGTATATTTGGTATTAATGCCGGCCTAAACTTTCGTTAAAAAAGCTAGGGCGCTGTTTTTACTATAATCTACAAAACTAATAAGGTTAAGGTTTAAAGGTACTTGGAATAACGTTTACGAGGTAGTTATATTACTATCTTATGCTAACCGGAGGCTTTTTACGATTTATCTATTTCGGTACGAGAATAAATACTAACGGATAAAGACTTTAATCGACTAAATGAAAAGTTAAAATAATGAATACGAAACCTGGACCGCGGAATTAATATAATATTAATCGACCTTTTAAAAGCTAAACTAATGATTTTTACCTATGGGTTTTTTGTAAATAATATCGACTTATCTTTATGAATCGACTTTTTAATAACCCTCGATAACGAAAATAGGCGGGAAAATCAATTTAGTATTATCGGTAACCTAATTCACTAGACTTTTGTTAAGTCTAAAATAATTATACGAAATGTACTAGCATCGGAAGTCTATAACATAATAACGGGTTTCAATATAGACATAAAACTATGGGAAACCCTTAATTACATTATTAGGTAACTACTGATTCCTCCTATCCCGGTGGTAATCTATACCGACTTAAGGAACCTTTTCAAATACCTTTCAAACCTCGGAACTATTAGTGTAAGGCGCCTGATAATCGACGTAATGGCACTTCGTAAAGCCTACGAAGGGAGGGAGATTGAGGAGTTTCAATAAATCGATGGTAAAAACAACACTACTAATACTATAACGAAAGTATCGCTAAATAAAGCCCTAAAAAGGTTTGTAGATAATAACAAACTGACTATACGTATTGAGGGCTATGTAAATAAGCTGCCCGAAAAGCTTAAGTCACATGACGGCGGACGGGAATGTGTTGGCAGATTGAAAGACTATCAAGAGATTAATAATGGTGATTCGTTTAAGTGGCACAGTTAAGTTTACGAAAGGCTATAGCGAAAAAACTTTTTTTAGGAGTTTATAAACTTGGACCTCGGGGGAAACGGCGCAATTAAGGCCAAATGGGGTCAATTTTCATGTAATTGGGTGCAATTCAGTATAGGAGTCAACTGGAATTAATAGGGATCTAGCTAGTTAATGAGAAAGCAATTCAGTGGCAACCGGAAAAGATTGGTTAGATATACTGGCGTGCGTACACAAACTAAAAAGCCGCCAGTATTGAAATAATATTACATGCAGTGCAGTATGCTACACTTCACTTTAGGGCACGGGCCAAGCAATTGGCCATAAAAATTATAGTGCAGACCGGCTAGCGGTCTGCCAAACCTAGAAAAATACATCCACCATCTGACCACATAATACTACTGTTACTTCGAAGACCAATCGAATCAACAACGTTGCAACATCTAAGGCCTACCAATAGTATTATTAAAAAAGGGACGATATAAGTTTATATATGGTAATGGTATTAATCAATGTCGATATTTAAAAAGGTTATAGAAGAAATAGATCGTAGGGGAAAACCGGGTACGTGATACGTGGCTTCGCCAAGTCGTTGTAATGGAATAAAAATGTATGATAACTTTAAACAGTTAATAAGTTACTTATTTACGGCTTCATAACATTGATAACAAATATTTATCAAAATGTGGATGAAATAAATAAAATCACAAAATGAATATATTATGAACAAAGAGTTGTTTAAAAGCTGGAACGAAGCTACCAGGTCGAATTAAAATCCTGCTAACTTTTATACGCAATTATATATGAAAGTTACGATTTTTCTTTCTAAAAATCAATAAAATTTTCTGCCGAAATATGGTAAATACCTATAATAACCTTAATGTTAAAGCTACTTAGTTGTTACACCATATTTAACGGGCAGATACAAATATGATAACCGTTTGCACCATATCGCAAATACAACCTAAAGTCCTTTCGACGGAAAAGTTTCGAATAATTAAACCAAGCGACGCGCCGTTGACGAGCGGTTCAAAAGGCGCTTACGCCAGTTATAATAACGTTGCCCTAACTATCCCGAACAGGTCTATAGCTACTATTATTCCTATTACGTAAAACCCTTGTAATAATAACATTAGTACCATTATAATGAGTATGAGGTTTATAAAGTCGTTTATTGATTAGTTAAGTGTAAAAGACCTATTCATTTTAATCCGTAGGTATATCGAAGTGGAGAAACGTATTAGTTAGCGTATAGTTAATAGCTCTTTTTAAGATGGCAAGCTTAACAGCAGATTACTAAGCCATGCCGATAACTTCCGCGAATAAAGCCTTCTAAACGTTAAAAAAAACGTAAAATCGTTCGCGAGCTTCCTGTTTTATATTCATAAGCCAAGAGATAACAGATTTAACCTCTTTAGATTCATAGTAATAGGCGCGAAATAAAGCTATAAAAGTATTAGGATCGTTAGTGTCGCTATCGCCTCCACGGGGGTAATAAGTTTCTATAGCGATTTTTATAAAGCCCTTTAATTATTGGAAAATAACGTACAAGTAATCTTTTTAAATACCGATAAATTTCTGTTTTTTACGTAACTTACGTATTATTATGACTTTTTATATTTAAAATCATGTTTTAATATCGAGAAACTTAACCGGTTAGTTAAATAACTTACCTTTAGGTCGTTAACATTTATTCATTAAAGCGCTAGCATCGTATTTAAAATCAAAAGAGTTCGAGATTTCGTTGTTTAAGGAGATAACGCGCTCTCCAGTAAAAAATAACGTAAGCATTACGTTATTTATATATAAAGTGTCGGTAGAACGTTCATATTAAGCCGTAAGATAATCGTATTAAGCTGTTAAAGCGTTTTAAAGTTTTTTAAGCTTATATATCGAAAACCTACTTTAGAGCCTAAGGGTTTGAATTTCAAAAATTAAAAGATAATAATATAGCTTTAGGTTATAGCCGTTAACGAGTAGCTAAGACACTATTTGGGAAAAAATCAACGTTTATATATAAAAGAAGTAAAACCGAAGCTATCGTTTAAGGTAGTCGGATTCTATCTATAAATTTCGATAAAAAAAGAAAGGAGAAAACCCTATTAAGAAGCTATTGCGAAGCTGGGTAAGATAGTATAACCCGGTAACGTAACGTGTGGAAGCCTATTTTCATGCGGCTTCTGGGCTTCTCCAAAGTATCGAAAGAATGTGAACAACTACTAGGGTTGGATCCCTAATAATATTAGCTAGGCATCAACTTGTAACATAGAGAGTAATATAGGAGGTTGTTTATTGTTAGTAGTTGTATGGTGTAGGACTTATTGTTTTTGCAGTAGTAGCACTTATAGTAGTATTGACTTAGCCGTTTACCAACTTGCTGAACTTTAAAACCTTTAACGGTTAATTTTAATGGATTTAGGAAGGATCTATTAAAGATTTCTTAGTGTTTTCGAATCGCGATATCGTTTTTACCTTTAGGTTGCCGTGAAAACCGACGTAACCTACAAGTTTTCTCTATTTATTGGCGTAAAAATCGACGCAGTTTGTAGAGGTCTTTCGCAGAAATCTTTCCTTTACCTTGGTTTTTCATAAAGCGTAACCAAAAAGTAGCCTTTTCTTTTACGTTGCTTATCTGTACTTAACTTAATAAGCATTGACTAGTATTTGTAGGCTTTGCCTATAATAGGCCTTTAGACATTGTAATGTAGTCGATTCGAATTGGTAGAAGTAACTGTTATTGTATTGAGAGTGGTTGATGTTTTGTTCTATGTTTAGTAGACTGTAAGCTTGTCTATACAATACTTTGTATACCCAATTGTTTGGTGTGTGCCTTAGTTTGAAGTGGGCGCATATTGTACTTGACTTTCAGTCAATAAAGTAAACTCATAAAACAATACAATCAACTTGCAGTCAGTATAATCAACTTTACTATAAGTAAAGTTGACTTGCTGCACTGTAATTACTACTATTCCAACACGGTTCAGTTTTACCAAAACAAATTTACGTCATAAAGTTCATTGAAAGAGGTTTTAATATAAATAAAGAACTTATATATGTTGTATATGCTCACATACCCCCTTATTATATAATAAATCGTATTGATTTGTTTCATAATTGGAATATAATATCCATATACATAGAAAAACGTATGTTGTTTCTTGAATTCAATTTTAACCGTTTTCGATATCAACTTCATCGTTGAATACGTCTTAGTTTCAATGGAAGTTAATTTATCGAATTACAAGTGGTTGTGTCGTTTCTAGTCGTTTTTTAATTCAGAAAGGCTACCCCAAGTAATCATCAAGTCGATCTCAAATTATAAAATTCTAATAATAATTCAGGCTCAATCGGACGTACATTCATGTATAACAGCCGAGTCGAAGGCGAAAGTCAATTAAAACGTTAGCAAAAAAATGTTGTAACTGTTTTTCCATCAATACAATATAACTTATAACGTTCTAAAGACGAAATATATCGGCTTATATTAACCTCGGAGGGATATAATGTATACTAGTAAAGTGAGAGGATTTGATATATGCTGATGGCTTATCCTTTCGAGTAACATTGAAATATAACGCGAAATTATAAATATCTACCATTAATTCATCCATTATAGGGAATATCATTTGAAAAAGATGAAAGGAAACCTTAATTATATATTATAGTTTAACTTATAAAGGTAGGCTAAATAGGTATCAAATGGTATTAACAATTAAAGTACTAAGGAAAACTAGAAAAATGTATAGTGGTTTTTCACATAGGATTTATATATACAGCCCGTCTCGTACCCTTTCACATGACGCCTGCGAACCGTGCCCAGACCGCGCCCGGGCTGGGTGCTGCATGTGTACCTTTTGTTGCATGCATAGCTACCTAACCTATATGGCTAATAGCCTAAGTTCGTAATATTACATACCTTAGAATAACAATTCGGCCCCGTTAAGTAACCCATTTTTATAAACCCTCTATCTGCTTGCATTCCTTGCATATAAACAAAAAAAATATCTTTTTTTGCGTGTACTGTAACAACACCCAATTAGTCGAGTCAGGAAGGGTCGCCCGTACAGGACTGACTGACTGACAGACTGACTGACTACCTCTCTCTCCCTTCCTTCCATCGCCAGGTTTTTCCCTCCCGTATGCCCGTCCGACCTGGGGGG
>JASMMZ010000002.1:28924789-28964306 GCA_038502455.1 Anisogramma anomala | reverse complement strand
CGGTGGACGACGACCCAAAAGCCATTCCACAAAAGTATACCACCCAGGTTGCAGCCCGCTGCAAGATGTTGTGAGGTACGGAAATACGTACCCAGCATGGACCTCATTACCGACGTCAGAAATTGGGCAGATACTAAGTAAGATTGGCTGGTGGCCAAGGCGAAGCTTGTGGGACATTGGACATGATCAGTAGTTCTTGGTCTTCGATATGCGTGGCAGAATTGCGCAATGTAACCAACACCCATACGTAGACCAGTGCCTAAATGGGCAGACCGAAGTGACTGCCTATAGAAAAGTTGTGGGAAACTATGTGGGGATCAACCCCGAAGGTTCTTGATTGTTTTCAGAGTCGAGACTATGTACTGTACAATGCTGACTGACACCTACTAGCCGTGGTCGCATCAAAGTCCTACATACAGTAATTTCCTATGACTTAACAAGAGATTGATCAGTGATTGCACCAACGGGAAGTGGTGCATGCATGCGTCACCCAACTCTCGCAAATCACCAGGAGAATCTGCCAAGGCCTAGGCTTTACAGACCGCCAACGGTGCTATCACATCCCAGAAACAATCAGAGGCCCATGCGAACTTCCAAGTAGTGTGTGTGAATGTAATCTTATTCCCATCAAAGGCCAAGTCCCAGGCAGAGAGACCCGCAGCTGCAACAACTGAGCCCCACGGGTGAAGATAGAAGAGCTATGTTCCGTTGTCATCGGGGGTAGCGCCGGATCACATATCATCTCGATCTCTCCTGCTTCGCTAGCTGACCTAGCATGTTTCCCGCAAATCTGCTCTGATCTGTGCCGCCATGTGTTGCCCCCCAGCTCCGAGAGATACCATGGTCGTGCGGTTCACCCTCATCCCCTTGCTCTTTCGTCGTCGTGGGTGACGCCGCAGGTCAAGCCCGGCCTTAGTATTATATAAGTGCTCATGGCGAGTGTAGTTAGTTAACGGGCAGAATATGTGCTCGCCCACAGATTCCATTGCAAAATCCCAGCCGAGACCGTATCCACCTGCCTGAGCCATATCCTGAGAATAATAATTTTGACCCTTGCCATCACCGCAAAATCGGTAACCTGGAAGAAAGCGTAGAAAATAACATGGCTCCTAATGCGGATGAGTATGTAGTGGCCAATCAAGAGGATACACAGCCACATGACATGATAGACTGACGGGAAGAATCGGTATAGAGACATCATTCCGTTCCAATTGAACGAGTTGATAAGCTTCTCAAGACCGTCCTAGACTTGCCGGGTATATGTCGCGAAAACGTTGGAGAACAAAGTTTGATGAATGATGTCGAGAAGTGGCGCGGCAGCCTGTGTATTCCAGAAGGCAACGAAGCTCTCCAAAGTGGAAAACAGGTTCGTGTCCTTCGTATCGAATACACCATCCAGGCTGTGAGGCTCGGATTCCTCAAAAACTACCCATCATCCCTAACCGGGTCATCCTCTTCTCCATTCTCGGCATTGACGGGGCTTGTCCCATGGCATATCCCTTCTGCATGGGTTGTCCCATTCTGGCATTGCCTGCAATGCTGGGTCGTTGGGAGCCCGGAGGTGGACGCATGCCCGGTCTGCCGGTGGCAGCTAGAGGCAAGCTGCCATAACTTCGCTGAGAGTTTTGGGAGCCCATCGCAGGGGTCCGTCCTGATCCTTGGAGTCGTCGAAATGCATCCTTTTCGCAGTATACCTGTCCGTTCATCTCGAAGTAGCCATCGTGAAGTACACGCTGGCATTCGACACAGCGGAAGCATTGAACGTGATGTTTCATGGCGCTCTCGTCCTCCAGGTATTGTCCCTCAATGCCATCCTTGCACGTCCCACAGAGACTGCCGTTGAGCTTGTGATAATGTCTCTTGCAGTAGGGCCTGTCGTCGTGTACGTAGAACTCGGCTGTTGGGAAAGGCTCGAAACAACTAGTGCAATGGAAACAAGCCTTGTGGTATCTGCCTGACAGTCGTCCATCCGCACTCGAGATAGACTTCCCGGTGATGACCTCGCCACATGCCCTGCAGTTGCCACGCGACTTCTGAATGGCTGGACTTTGGCGTCCAGCGGGCGCAGGTGCATCTAAAGGCGAAGGTGTCAGATCTGTTAAGCGTGCCGAGGAACCACTACCCTGAACAGCCGGGTTTTGTCCACCATATTTGTCCCACTTCGAGGGAGGCGGAGAGGGTAGCCATTTACCTTGGAATGCAGGATCATAACGCTCACCACTCCCCCGTGGCAGCCGCTTTCGGTCCTCCTCCAGATCCGTTCTCGGTGGAAAGTTTCTCAGTTGCATGTCAGCCATCGAATTTTTCACTTCGTCTAGCAGGCTCTCATATTGCGAAGGGGGCGAGTCGCCATATGGTCCTCGGGCAGAAGACGATGACCAGGTAGGGCTTGTCCTTGAGCTGGGCTGGCTGGTTTGGCTCGATCCGCGTGATAGTGACGACGCGACCGACGGTGGCGGTGAGTGGTAGGGGTTGCCGGCGCCAAACTCGGCGTCTAGGTTGATACTTGGGTTGTTCGTATTGGCCCTGATCAAGCTTGTCCGGGGTGGTGGTGGCCGTGAGGTGTCTCGAAGCCTGTCTGGTCGTGACCCTGAAGCAGATGGGGCTCGGACTGGCGGCTCCAGCGGTTCCCTGGAAAGAGCTGGATCGGTCTGTGCTCGAGAAGGTGACATGCGTTCTGGATCATCTGTCCCTGGCGGTCCAAAACCACCATAGCCTCTGTTATTCGGCAGCCTGGGTGGCACGGGTGCACCTATTCGGCCCTGATCCATGCTGGGTCGTCGAACTGGTCTGCGTGAAGGGTCGTCTCGCATAGTAGGCATTGTAAAAGGAGGCTTGTCCATTGCATCAGCGTAAGGTCCTACCGAAATGCTTTGCATCGGGGTAAGCAAGTTCGGATTGGGTGTGTTGGAACTCGAAGAACACGCTGGGTCCGAATCGGCGTCACCGAAGCCGCCATAGGCGCCAGGCCTAGTAGGCTGGGCGTAGGTGTGAACATCGTCGATTTTCGGGAAGTAGCCATCGGCGTGGCCCATGATGGCGCGTATACCTGGCGTCCTCGGTGAAACACTCCTCGAACCGCTAGACAAGCTCAAAGGGGTCAGTGGCTGCTGACGCGCATAGCTACGGTCTGGAGAATCTACGTTAGCATCGTGCCCCTGGCTGGCTGGGCCAATGAACAACTCACTGGCCATGTCGGTGTCCACAGGGGGTATGACACCGATCTTGTCGTGCACGCCCTTGCCCAACGGCACAAAGGTGTCAACCACGCCACCAAGCTTTTTTGATATGGAAAAAAGGCCGCCGCCTTCGATAAGTGCAAGCTCTGAAGGTGCAGGCAGCGCATCTTCAGCACCACTGCAGATGTGGTCGCCCATCATTGAGATCTCGACATCGTTGCCGCAATTGGAGCATTTAATGACGGGTATAAAGCTCGATTTTCTCGGAGCTCCAGCCATCCCGCCGGTTGCTGTCACAACGAATCCGTCGTGGAGGCCCTGATTCCAGTCCTAGGTCTGGGTCTATCCGTGCGGTGGAACTGGCGCAGAACACATGTGAGCTCCGAGTGCCGCCGCGCAAGAGACTTGGTGTGTGGAGCTCGGAGCTGCAGCAAGCAGGTACAGTGAGCAATACGATGGGCGTGTGGGCGGGGCTACGAAAAGAAGGTCGTGCAGTTGCGTTCGGTTATTGAAGGGCGGGTCTTGGTGTTTTCGTGTTTTGATTTCGGGGTATCGACGAGTGGTAGTTGGCTGGGAGAGGGAGCAAGAAACAGGTTGACAAGAAGGGTTGTGCAAGACCTAGGGTAGAGTAGCAGTAGGAGAATCAACAGTATTGGAAGCCTGGCGTGGCTGGGGATGGGCGCTAGTGTGACGTGTAGGAAGGTCGATGTCGCACTCGAAACCGAAACGCTACAAACAATGTGTTTAGGTTGGACAATAGACGACAGAAGGTGGCTCGGATGTGTGGTCACGCCTGGGCTGAAACTGGCCGGTCGGCACGGTCGCCGTTGATGGGGGATCGGGGGATGGCCTTGTAGCCTCGGTTGCCGATAGTAGCAGACCACGCTCGCACAAATACACCAGATGCCAGTTTGGCGGGCTATGCGAGAGAAGAAGTCAAGGTGTTCAAGAAGGTGCATGTGTTGTGGATGTGGTTGTGGTTGTGGTTGTGGCGCGTTCCGGGTTGCGGAACGGTAACTGTCTCGAGTAGGACTGGAGATTGGAAGCTGCAGGGCAGTGGGCCCTGCAGTGGGCGCTGCAGTGGGCAGTGGACCCCGAGCAGGGATGGATCATCACCATTCTCCAGCAGGTCCTACCTATGTACCGAGTAAACCGTAGGGCACTTGCGGCTCTGGAGGCCTGCCCCTGGCACCTTCAGCCCTGCGTCGTTGATACTTCTTTCTGCGCCCCAGATAGCGCAGTAGCGGCCCTCGAATCGGTCGCACACGTCGGACGAGATGATGAACATGTGAGCCAGAAGATGCAACAGGTATGCACATTGCACCTGTCTACTGGCTAGAGCCAACTGGCGATCGTCAGAAAGGACCTGCACCTTCCATTCTCCATCTGGCATAGTTAGCGGTACATGCAATACATACAGCCGGTTTCACATGCACATGGAGGGACACATCAACATGTGACTAGAAATACCAGATCACACGGTGCGAAGTTTGGTCCGGCTGATTGTGCAACTACCGTTCGTCCGTAACTAACTGTACGCGGCATTTTCCTTGGATTTGTAGCTTGATGAGGTATCATCCAGTCCGACCCCTGCGGACCCCAGTGTCGCGCTCAGTTTTGCAAGAGGACAGATATACAGATCCGGATACACAGCACTTGGCCACTTGGCCAACTTGCTTCTGCATGAGCGTGCTCTGTCTCAAACATGGCAATGGCAGCCTTGCACCTCAAAATAATAACAGACCACGCCCGGATCCTCGCAGCTTGCGCCTCGGCCCGAGAAATAACGCAGGTTCCCGCCCGATGGCGGCTGGACGGGTCTTTGTACTAATTAATATAGATAGGATCAACGAACTCTCACATCGTGCGCTGATACGTTGTGCTCTGATACAACGTGCTCTGGTACTCTGTGCTCTGTACTCTGGTACTCATATACCACGCAGTCGTCCCCCCAAGTCACTCGACTCGGCCCCCAAACTCAAAATTGAAAGTGGGACTTCTTCCTGCTCGCGCACTCGTTCGTTGCCTTTGGACCTTCTCCACGATCTAGAATCTCGGTAAGGCTTGAATTGTGTGTCAGCTGGACCGTTGTGAGACGTCCTTCTAGAAAACGGTTTAGTGAGTGACGCAATTGGAATCTTTGCTACCTATTCTCCGATAGCAGAGGGAGACAGATGTTCATAGGTCAACTGTGCTATGCGTAGTAGTACATAACGCCGCCGCCGTCCGGCAAAAGGCCTCACAGCCCAGCCACCCAGCATGCACCCGCCAGGCTGACCGGCGAACGACGAGGCTGACCGGCGACGAGGTTGTGGCCATTGGTTTGTTTCAAACAACCATCGAGTCAGCCCACGACAAGGCCGGTCTGACGGGGGTATGCAGCCAATATAGGGAACGGACACCACGTGCTCTGCCTGTGATGGATGCAAAAGCCTTGATCTGCGCTGCTTCTTCTTCATCCCACGGTGGTCCCAGTGCACGTGCGGATGAAGGCTGCTGCAGATCCAACCAGATCATTCCCCCAGCATGAACCCAATCTCCTCAAATTACCGTTGCCGGTACTGCCGGGCCCAAAGCGCCTTCCTGGTCTGCCGATATCCTCTCCGTCTCCACTTGCTGGCGCACGGCGGTGCCTTTTTTTTCTTTTCTTTTCTTTTTTTTAATTTTTTTTTTTGTTATCCCTCTGGGTGGTTGTGGCGTGACACCCGTGCTGTGCATAAAGCTCCTTCGTGGACTAAGGAACGTCCCAGGCCTCGGATTCACGGCTCGGTGAGCTCGCGGGCACAGCATCGAGAATTGGAGTCCCAATAGAGCTCTCTGCCGCCGGCCCATGGGTCACTGGGGGGGCCGCCAAGCGGTGCAGCGCGACTCAGTTGGATTTTTAATTTATCTGAGACCTTTCGGCCGAACCTGACAGGAGGTCGATCAGGAGCGCCGAGGTAGTTCATCTCGCGTGCGCGCCCCGCAAGCCCGCTTTGCCCGATCTGATACCTAGACGCCCACCTACCTCTGGGAGATCAGAACGGCTTGCCACGCGTCTAGTAGCAACTATATTTGCCAGGTTTCCAAAAATAAAACGCGTTTCGAAGTATGCGGGCACTACTTTCCCCATCATCTCCTTCCTAGGCAGGGAAAGGAATTGGATATCAAACGCTATTGTGGAAGCGTTCGTACAATGCATCGGGAACAACCTTCCTTCCAGCTGCCCCTGCGTTGTCCCGGGTGCACAATCCAGCGCAAGTTACATAGCAACGCCACAAGCCGGCCTAAGCAACTGTCAGGGAGGCAAGCCGCTGGCGTCCACGAGACCCCAGTGGCGTTGAGGACGAACATTCCATGCCTCAACTCCAGTAAGTATATATAATACGAATACTAAGCACCTCTGCATTGGTCACCAAGGTCACAAGGTCACGAGGTACAGCGTTGGGCACATGTCAAATACATTCTGGACCACTGAACCTATCGTACTGGTCCGTCAGTCCTCCTTTCCGGGGGCCATGTCCCTATCTTAGTAATCGTCTTGCGGGGGGCGTATTCCTATTCATCTCGGCTGTTTCCGGGTCACGTGAATATCCTCCCAACTACATCCGGCGCCTCTTGGATGAAGGCCCCTTGTCGGCTTCATCGCCATCTTTGCCGTGGCCATCTTTCTTCTTGTTTTCGTTCCCCTTTTCATCCTCGTCATCGCGATCCAGGTCGTCCTCATCGTTCTTCTGATCGCTGTGGCCGCCCATCTGGCCCTGCTGGCTCTGCTGACCGCCGTAGCTGCCAGCACCGGCTGCACCGCCGGCCTGGATGCCGCCGCCCATCATGCCCTGTTGCCATAGTGCTTGAGGGCCCGCCATGAGAGCGCATATATGCTCTTTCTGGGCTGCCGAGAGAAACTGGCCCTCGATCTTGGCCGGTTGCGCGACCTTCTTCGCATCTCCATTGGCCTTCATCAGGCGGTTGTTTCGGCTCAGCACGGAGCTCTCTGTGACACGGCTGCCGGGCGTCATGCGGTTGATCTTCCGCGCCAGTGATTCCTGCAGCTGGCTCTGCGTCCTGTACTTGGACTTCCCGCCCCTCCAGCGCTCATGCTCCGCCAGAATCAGTCGGTCCTCCAGCTCGCTGTAGCGGTGCATCTGGCCCCTGGTGGCGGCGCACGCCCTCTTGCCGTCGGCGGGAGTATCGGACGAGCGGCTGGAGCCAGTGGTACGAGCGGCAGAAGCAGGACGAGGCGGCCCGTCTCCACCGGCGGCCATGGCGGGTGGTGCGGGTGGTGGGGTTGGCGGACCCGCGGTAGAATGGCGCGGGCTGAGAAACGGGTGCGATGGGGGGCCCGCGACGGCATTGGATGGGCCAGCGACATCATGGACGTGTGGCCTGGTCTTGTTGCGCCGGGTGAGCGACGGGTTCGATGGGCCAGCGACAGCATTCGATGGGCCAGCGAAAGCATTGGCGTGTAGCCCGGTGAGCTGCTGCTGGGCGTCTGCGCGCGTCTGGTGGGCTGTACGTCGCGCCAAGGTTAGTCTGTGCCATCCTGACTTGTTGGCGTGATTTCGTCTGTCGCCCACGTGTTTCCGTCTCATGCGAATCGGAGAGTTGCGGGGACGTACTGGTCTGCATCGGCTCGTGCTCCCTCTGCGAGTGCGAGGGCAGTGGCCTGCGGTTCTGCATTCGCGCTCGCGCTGCCCAAGCAGGACTGAGATAGGGTTCGGCGGCGGCTAAAGGTTCCCCGACGGGACTGTTAGTGCCATGATGGATCCTGGAGCACGGGGGGCTTGCGGCGCTGTCATGTGGTTTCACGGTCGCGCCAGTGCGTGGGACGTACCATGGTCGATTTTGCGGCGCTCGCTCTGCGCACTTGGCCGCTCGTTCTCTCCCATCCACTGGCGCGCGTTCTCGGGGTGGCTCACTAGAGGCGCGCAAAGAGAACGGGTCAGCGCCAGCCACGATCCTCATGAGAGGGGACGGAGGCGGTGGACTTACAAGAAAGGTCACTCGCGTCCACGTGGTAGACCTGCGCGAACCTGTCGGCGTCGACGTTCTGCTGTCCGTACTGGCGGTTGGCCCAGAGGAATATGTTCACTGCGATGCTTTGGTACGTGGGGCTGGTGTGGTCCCTGGGGAGCATGCGGCGCGCGATGGCGTCGATGGCTGCCATGGGCTCCTGGGCAAGGAACATTCCCGAGCCGAGCGCCGTTACTTCTTTCAGGATGAAACCCTGAAGGATCTCACTCGCCTCGAATTCAAAATCAGTTAAAAACATTGTGGGCGCTGGCTAAGATCAAAGAGTGTGATGTGTTTGTCATGTCCAGAAGATGGTTGGGTGTTTTTGGGTGTAATGTGTTGTAATGAACTTGGTTTGGTTCCACTTCTGTTGCAGTTCATGTTAGTTGTGTGTTAAAATAAAGTTGAAGGTTCAAGTAATTGGTGGAAATTCTTTAAGTAGTGCAAACGAACAGGTGAAGTTTTCACTTTCAGGGCTCCGGATGGGTGCAAAGGGTCAAGGCTCTGATAGGGGCCGGGGGGCAGAGGGGGTAGATTTTGAAGGGGGGTGGGGAGGGGGGTAGGACTTTGGACCTACCCCCG
This sequence comes from Anisogramma anomala, assembly GCA_038502455.1. Classification (NCBI taxonomy): domain Eukaryota; kingdom Fungi; phylum Ascomycota; class Sordariomycetes; order Diaporthales; family Gnomoniaceae; genus Anisogramma; species Anisogramma anomala. Next base: position 28,955,553 of record JASMMZ010000002.1, on the reverse strand, counting down.
GGGGGCGTGGGCGGTTTAGGGCTTTGGAGGGGAGAAGTCCGGGGGACGGTTTGTATGTCATCCTTATTGTTTTTATAACCGAGCCATCGACTTAAAGCCAGGCCATCGACTTTTAAGCCAGGCTGTCGACTTCAAAGCCAAGGCAACAACTTTGAAGCCAAGGCGTTGACTTTGAAGCCAGGGCATCAACTTCAAGGCCGGGGCGTCGACTTCCAAAGCCGGATGGAAATCTTAAGCTGGAGCATTAGATAATATAGAAGATGGTAAACCTTGCCTAAATCTCAAAACGTAGTAGCATTATATTCTTGCTGCAATATATTGTTTACAAAAAATATATTTTTGTGTTGAGACTTGCTTTCGTCTTAACACCAATGAGGGTAATTCTTCTCTTGATTTATTTAGGTGGCATGATGCCTGTAAATTTAGACAATAAGGTTGAAAACAATACTAACCACTTCTGCTCGCCAATTGGCAGTATTTATGGGAAAACATTGCTTGCAATAAGATCATCAAGTAAACAACTTTGTTTTCTTGTATATAAAAATGAATCATAATTTGAAACTTACACATTGTTGTTTTGATCCGAAGACACGTCATTGTTCTCATGAGAATAACCCTTCTCAGCAACGTTGTTCTTATGAGAAGAGCCTTTCTTAGCAGCGTTTCTATAATTTTCAGACCAGGAGCCTATAAGTGCTAGAGTGCTTCGAAGTTCGAAGCTATTTTTTTGATACGACACCAAAAAACATCAGTATCTCTTAAATCATCCGTGTGCAGAACGGGTTCCTATTGATTGCATTTTTTCATAATGATATTTTGGTTGATATTCATCAAAATCGATGATAATATTGAGTGAGCCAAATTTTTATGTTATATAAGCCTCTGATACGAATATTGTAAAGTTGGATTGTGTTTGAAACTTATCATCTAATGGGGAAAAAGGTTGAATAATAGCATTGATTTTAGTTTACAAGGTGCTTCCAAGTTTGAAGCTGGTTTGTTTTGTACAACCATTGGTAACATCTCAAATGTGATCATTATGCAATAGACTGATAAATGTTGTGGTGACTGTGATTCAAATATTGTGTGTTTAGGTCTAGTCAACTTTTGCAAAGGAACCAGTCTTAATTATAAGCAGTGCAAAGCTAGTTTTAATCAAGTCTAGATCTTGAAGAATTTTAGCTACAGCTAACTTGACTTCAACTTATCTCTATTGAACTTAGATGTCTGTTCAAGGCAAGTTCAAAAGGCGGACAAGTATGGTGATCAATTGAGCAAAGTATGGTAGCTAGTAATTTAGTGTGGCACAACCTCGCAGAGGCGAAGCGCAGTTGCAGGGTTAGGGTGGCAATAGTTCAAAAAAGCAGGGCCGGGGGTATAACGGAAGCGAGACCACACCGCACCAAATTTACTAGCCACCATACTCGCAAATTATACTCATTCTCAACAATAACATCTGAGGTACTGAATTAAACTGCAACCAAGTTGGCCTGCAGTTTTTGGTAGTGAAAAAAAGACCCATAGTTGCTAGGTATATAGTTATATCTAGCCCACTTGAGACAGCTTGTTAACTTTCTATCAACAACATCAATTATTTGGGTGGCTCGCTATAGCTACATCAATGGTGTGGTGAGTATGGATAATAGTGAAATCGTTCAATGTGATGCCCTTTTAGTTTGATTGGTTTTTTCTTTTGCTGACGTTTGTTTGTTCGTTGTTTGTATTTCCGAATACCAGGCACCATGTAGTGGTGCTGTTGCCTAAATAGTTTCTAGATGTTAGCATAACCGATTGTAACCCAAGTGGTCCCAACTACAAGTAACCCTGCCTCCATATTTTGATCAAAAGTCGGTCGCAACTTACTTTACGGGTTTATTCAAGGACAAAAACCTTGGTTGACAGCTGATTATAATTCGTATTTACCTAATGAGGTAGTAGCCCCCTCGTCCCCCCCCCTCCATCAAAATCATTTGCAAATATGTAATTATCAGTAAGCTTTATAATACAACTAATGACATATCCAATTTTTTAACGAAAGATTTTGTTAAAAGCTGATTGCAATCTATATTACTGATTTACTGAATAGACAAAAGCGTATAGAAGTTTGAACCACTTCTTCTACATCTTTAAACTATCGTTTATATTAATATTTTGAAGGTTTTTTTTTTGGGGGGGGGGTTACTTTATGTTTCAATTTGTATTTGAATTTAAAATTTAATACTCAACCCTTTGTGGAGGGACGTTGTAATATCTTTTTAAGTTTTTATACCAGGAAATATAGTGTATAATCAGTATAAGAAATTAATTTTGAATTTAGGTGAGGTTAACCTTAAGTTTCGAGTTTTTCTCGTCATAATTCGCAAATTAGGGGTGTATACCCATTTATTCTTTGTGGGTGAAGCTGTTTATATTACATTTATAAGTAATATAAAGTTAAGCATCTAGAGTTTCTTTATTTATAAACGCGTGGTTATCTCCATCAGCTTTGTTGTTATACTAACAAGCCAATTGTCGAGTTTACCGTGATGTATGAGGTTTACTATAGATAATGTGTATCTTGATATCATAATGCATCAAGGTAATAAAAGCGTCTAAAGTTGTTTTATCTTAATTAAAAGGCTTTCCGACGTAAGGTAGTAGCTATTATCGCTTATAAATAGGCGGGCGTCTATTGTTGTATACATTATAATATAAATGATACGTTCAAAATTACGTTTCAAAATATGTAATATATAGTTGTAGTTATAAACGAAAAACATTTCAGGCTTTGTTATCACATTAAAAGCATCGTTAAATATGTACCAGTTACGTTAATATATTCATAACAAAGAATATATTAGTTTTCGTTAGGTTAAGCCAAGTATTACATATTGTTATGAGGATTTTACCTCAATTTGATCACAAACTCTTAATTAAACTCAAGTTTCCCCAAAAAAAAAAGGATAGTTATTAAATCGATTATTGATAAAGTAAAGGGCTGGGGGAAATAAAGTGAGGGTACTGAGGGTGGGTGTATCTGAAAATTCTGTTCGAAAGTCGGTACTATCAAAATTTATGATGTAGATTCCCAACCTTTCTTAACAAGGTAGTTTGTGAACTCATACCAAGAAATTTGTTTTCAGGTCGAAGTTGTTTGCCTTGACATTATCACGCTTCCTTGTTTCATATTTAGTCTGTTTTTGTTTTGCATTTACATTATCATATAGTTAAAACGATTTGTACAATTACTACTCTGAATTATAGTCTTTTACACTCATATTTTCTGCCGTGCTATCCAAAATTGAAGTCCTTTACTTCAAACTTTCGGCGTATGGTAACATATCATATACTATGGATATATATTTCTTCCTGATACAAATCGAGAAACATTGGGTATTGCAATAAAATATGTTAGATGACTGTCTGGCCTCGAATAACAAAAGCTTAGGCTCGTTTTTTCTGCAGAAAATAGGATCAAAGTGTGTGGTATTCAGATCTATAAAGGTTGATAGTGGAACTGTTAGTTTCTATATATACTAATAGACGATTTAAATAGTTATACGCCAAACTATTTGGTCACAAACCACACTATATAATAACAAACCACACTATATAGTGACAAACTACACTATTTATTCTGTTTTGCTAATCATAAATTATTTGGTGTTGGTAGGTCATTGGATATTGCAACGAGTTTTCAATTATAATTGTAGTTAAAGTAATATATGATATAGAAAAGTTAGGTGGTGGATGTAGGATTAAAGTTGTATAGATCGCCAACTAGTTTTTATACTGATTTATATAAGCTAAAGCTTAGTTCATACCTTATATTGAATGGGTACCTGATAATCAACTTGTTGCCATTTTAATTAATTATATCACAACATTAACGACTTTTTATTTTTGTAATACTAGGATTGGTAGGTCTTTATCGTTGCAAAGTAGTCGATTCGAATTACTATAGTCGAAGTTACTGGTGCTGTATTAAAATTGGTTCTGGTGGGTTGTAATTCCTAAGTTTAGCAGACTGCTAGCCTGCTTCATACTAATTTGTATAGCTAAATGCTTTAGCCTTTGCCTTACTTCGAAGTGGGCACTTACTGTACTACACTTGCAGTGCATTCCCACAACCAATACAGTCAACTTACAGTTATTATAGTTGACTTATCCATACTGTAATTGACCTGCTAAAAATAGCAGTTAATATTGTTCCAATACTAGCAACTTTTTGTTTTGTGCCTGTACGCTAGCATGGCTAACTATTTGATTGCGGTAAGCCCTAAATTCCCTCCTTAATTCACCTGCCAGACCCTTGTTAATTTGTCCCCAAATGGACTCCAATTAAGGCCCTTTACCCCACGTTTCCGAGTCCCGCATTCTTTAACTCCCGTACCCAAGTTTTTCGCCACAGACTTATACGTATCATAAACTTATACGCTACTAATTGCATACCCTCTGTCAGTAGGTCCAATGATATTTTTTATATTTCATTACTGCTATTGTTACCCTAACCGTCTTATATTTTGTTAGGGTATCCTTGTTACTTCACGTAATTTGGAATTTGCCAGGTAGCTTTGCTACGTAGCGTTTCAATTAACGAACGCTTTTAGTGTGTATATCTCGACCTTAATAAGCTTTCTGGACCTGCCGGCTCTGCTAGGTTTGCTAGGCCTATTACACTTGTTGCGCTTGTTGCGCCTGTTTTTCAGCCTTTCGAATGTTTTAGGCTTATAGCATCTGTATCTTATCCTTTTATTTCATTACTTGGCTAGTTTATTAAAGATCTTTAAAGGATAGAATTAAAAAATTTAAGGGTTTTCAGCTTCGTTTCGGGGGGAGGTTTCGTTTTGAACAGTGTCTTCATCTTAAGAGTCTTTTAGATTTAGTTTATTAGAAGGATTTTCGTCTTTTAAAAGGTTTTAGAAACATAAGTTGGTGAAAGCATCTTATGTTAACAGGTTCGGTAATCCATTAAGAGCTATAAGGAGTTCGAATACATTTTACAATGCATTGAAGCCACTTGTGATGTTTTTTTTTTTTAGCTATTTACGTTTCTTGTTGGCGAATGTAACAGTTATAGTCTTTAACTCAACTAATATATACCCTAAATTTTCATAATTCACTAACGACAAAGAAATTTTTCCCTGAACATATTACATTAATCGTAAGTACAAAAAGCCTAGTTAGTACGACTAAAGGGTATATAACTGGGGCCATAACCAACAGGATACGTAAGGAGGAAAATTTTCAGGACCTTCAAGTAAATTCATTTTAAACGCTAAAAGATATTGGATTTACAGTAAATAAAGCTACTGGTAAATACGTTATATTATTACTAAACATAAAGATAAACTGGTGAAGTATTATATGTAATTTCTTCTTGATTTTATTGATTATTACCCAATACCATCGAAAACCATAAAGGTATTGATGTTAAAAAAAAAAAAGGAAAACAAGCCGAATACTATCAGCTGATACGAAGATACTGGTCTAGGCCTTAAATTAATGTAATAATTCGCTGACTACGCTTTTCAGTACCGCCTAATAAATAAAGACCCTTACCGCCGATATAATAATAAAGACTTTGGTTTTATATACCTTTTTACTATTTAAAATCGTAATGTAAAACAGGTTTTTAAGGTATTATACCGGACACTATGGTGGCAAGTTACTTAATAAGAGGCTATTCGTAATAGGTCATGTTACAAAAAGATGCTAATACTAATACAAAACTTAACTATACAGATATTGGTAAAGTTAAAGTTGGCTTTGACCTCAAAAAAGAGATGTCTTCATTAATATTGACGGCGGTTAAAATTATTGTTAATCTTATTGTTTTCTATATTTTAGAATCTCTTACACTTTTCCCACTTTGACTTAAGGATATGAAAAACCTCGATGTTAATGTTTTATGTTTGGACTAATGAGTTAGTCTAAGTTAAAAGCGGTAAAATGTTGTCATTTAACCTTGAATAATGGTATTTATAGGTTTATCTTTAAGGTTTAAAATCAATAGTGTTAAATTTAAAGAAGTCGAAACTTCGTTAATTATATAGTAGGTTTCATTACCTAACGACTAATAAACTTTATAATGTTTTAAAGCTAACTAGTTATGAAAATATAAAGTTATTGTCGTAAAAAAGGTAACTGGTTACGAAAATATGAAGTTATTGGCGTCAAAAGAAATTGAACAGCTCTGCCACTACAGTTAAATCTATTTCAAACCCCTTTAACGTTTAATTTTACGTTCAGAAAAGATTAAATTTTTAAATTTAAAGTTTTTGTAAACGTGTTTTAATTGAACGGTAAATTAGTACTTTATGTTATAGATTCCATCACGACTTGTTATGGTGTTAAGTTTTTTTTAAAAATTATTACAACGAAAGAAATATAGGATAAATTGTGTATTTTATGGATTAGTAATTATTTTAGGCTACCAAATATGTTCAATTACGATACCGATATTAATTTTATTATGATAAAGTATTAAATTAATATAAAGTTGATGGGTATTTAGTTTAAATGAGGTTTAGTTACAGATTATTAGGGTATTAGTAAAGTTGAAAAGGCTTACATTTTTTATGAAGGTCTTACGATATTCTTAAATTGAAAATAAAATGTTCTACATGTTAAAAAACACTACTTTAAATAGCTGTAAAAGGTTTTAACGATACTGTTAACCTTAATGGCCCTGTATTAAATTTACTGGTTTTTGGTCATAGTTACATATAACGACTGAATTTTCATCATCGCTAAATACCTAGAAACGTGCTGTAATATATGGCAAAGCCTTAAAGGAACTGAGAAAAGAATTGATATATTATCAGGTTAATGATACCTGTAATATTACAAACGGACAATTGATAATAAACATATTATCCCTTTTCCTTTAAAGTGAAATCCTTACGTAACTAAATTCAGGAAAATGTGATAAGTCGATTAAGATTTTTAATATTACTAACTTAAACGTGGTAATTAAAACTAATAACGGTCTTATTACCTTTCTAATTATATAAGTTAAGCTGTATAAAAAGACTTTTAACTCCGATAAAGATTTTAACATCGATAACCTCCAAGCCGAATGGATTATTAAATAGAATCATCCCGAGCCGATCGTTAATAAGTTAAGAGAATTTTGACGGCATAAAAACACCTAAAAGAAGGATATACATTAAAGAAGATTATGGTAATAAGGACTGTAGGCTTATCAAAGCATATATAATGGCTTAAGTATCTTAAAAAAATCATAAAGGAAAAATTACATGTGAATAACGTATAAAAGATATAATTAATATACTGGGTAAAATATTAGAAATAGGCAATTAGGTGAAATTTAACGGCTTTTTATACCTAGAGTTATTTAATTTGTATTGTTAACGTAATTTTAAGGCTAAGATGTTATTATTTTTAAGTCGAAGATAGTTTATAAAGTTAAGGGTAAAACTTCGAAGCGAACATACTGAAAATTACAATCAATCGTTTAAGTATACGGTAATAAAAGTATAACTGAAATCCTTACTTAATCGTTTATAATTTGAAAAAATAATGAATGTTCAATCTTTATAATTACTACTAGTTGAACTATTAGTATAAAAAGTTAGTTTACATTTCAGATCTGAGACATAATATAAATAAACATGTAATTCACAACCGATTTTTAGCGGATTATATTATTGAAATTTCCAAAAAAAAACTAAGAAATAAGTTCCCAACCGATACGGTAATACTTTATATCAAGTTTTTATACGTATTAGCCAAGGTAGGTGCTTATTAGGTCTTAATTCATTGGGCGTATTTTGAAAATAGTCTAGGTATAAAGATTTTAACATTTAATTTGTATTCATTAATAACGAAACGTAAAGACTTTGGTATTATAGGTATATAAACTAACGATACCCTTTTTCTCGTAAACGCTAATTTTATAGAGGCAAAATAACGTATTATTGAAAATTTAGGCTTTTAAAAGCATAAATTAATCTAAACGTTAATTAAAGATATATAACTACATCTTAATAAATCGTTAATCTATATATATAATATTAAAGCTAAAAACGGCACTTATATTAGTTTACGATCAAAAAGGGAAATTAGGATGCTAACGCCTACCGATAAGACCGATGAGGTAAGATTACAAAGATACCTAAAGTAAAAGATACGTACGATCTACATTGGTACGTTATATTAATTGAAGATATCATACGATCTTTTTATTATGGTATAAATATAATATTTATAAGATAAAGACTATAATAGATTATATGAAAGGGTTTTATAATAATGAAACTATTTAAAAATAGGAATTATTATAGTTTCAGTGTATTTAATAAAAACGAAGCCCATAGATTTTACAAATCATTTATTTACTAATAATACTAACCTTATATTATAAATCGGTTTTTTAATAATACTCGTTAACAAAAAAAATTAAAGGTAATTTATAATTAACGGAAACCTTATATATTTAGTATCTGTCAAATGTAAGCATATAATACGAAGTGTTAGAATAGTATTACATACAGTGCAGTAGGTCAACGTTACTTATAGTAAAGTTGACTATACTGAAATGCAAGTTGAGTGTATTGCTTTGTACGAACTTACCGCATTGGGTGTAAATCGAGTGCAATATGTTCCATTTCACTCTAGGGCACGGGCCAAGCAGTTGTCTATACAAATTACTATGCAGACCGGCTAACGGTCTTCCAAGCCTAGAACAATACATCTACCTCTTGACTAATGCAATACTACTGTTATTTGGACCAATCGAATCGACAACGTTGCAACGATCTAAAGACCTGCAAACACTAATCAGTGTGCTTATTAGGTTAAGGATAGATAGGCTAAGTAGAAGAAGAAGCTACTTTCCAATTAAGCTTTATGCCAATAATGGAGGCTAGGATAGAAGAAAGATTCTTACAAATAGCCTTTATTAGTACTGCGCCAGTCCCTAATTACAGGAAAACAGAGAAGACTTTTGGGTTGCGGCAGTCTCTAACAGCAATCTAGAAGTAAGCGATTATATTGCTATTGAAAAACACTAAGAAATCTTTATTACCATTTTTTGAAGATGTTGAGATTAACTTTCAGAAGTCTTAAAGTTCGGCAAATCGTCAAATAGCTAAGTTAGTACTACTGCAGGTACTACTACTGCAAGAAAAACGACTAAGTTCCTACACCAAATAACCTACAACAATGAACAACCTTCGACCTTACCCTTTACACCAAATATTTGCCCTTACTTCACTATTTTAACTCCCTCACGCCAATTCAATTGTCAAGTTCGCTTCTTTAAGCGAAAATACTAAGTCTCCAAGTCGCTAAGTTTCTACGCGACCTCACGTCAAAACACACAATCCTTACATTCAAGATTACCAAGTCTCTCACCTTACACACACTACATGTCCTATATAAGCCAGAACGCTAAGATGTCTACCGCTAGCGTTTAGTTTGAAGCTATCACCAACTCCGTTAGAAAAAAAAGCGATTGGGGTGTTTGGAGCTGCCTTCACCAAATACTACAACTGTGACTTTTGGGGGGAAGACATTAACGAATACTTAACCAAAAATCACCTAGTAAACTTTGTCGGCAACTATATCGTTAAGCAAGACGGCGGCGAAAAACGTGACCGCAACAGCTGTGGTTTTTGCAAATATCGTAATTTTTTCGACGACTAGACTATTAATATATAAAAGAAGATCCAAAATACTAACAAGTTTAAATTCAAGTACGAATTTAAATGCTGAAGGATTTACGTATAAGAAAAGAGTTTTATTAAGCTAACAAAGACTTTCATTTAACTTAGCCTAACTTAAAAAAATATCTTTAAGATCTATGGTCTAAAGGAAAGAGTGTTAAGGAACTTTATTGCCCCTATAGGCGATTTAGGGGACCTATCGTTTACTTTTAGTTATATTAAGCCTTTTTACGTGTTGGCGATAAAGAACTTGTTAACCTACTCGATAGTTTAATACCTTTACGTGATAGCACAGAGTATGCTTTTAGTGGAGGTAAAGTGCATGAAGCAAATGCTGTTAACGCGGCTAAAAGTATTAACGTTGGCGCTTTACATCAATTAATTAAGTAAAATCGTCAAGTTTTTCAAAGTCTTTAGGTACCACTTTACCCTTAGTATTTTACTTGAAACCGCTAAGCCCCTTAAAAACCTTTTCCCTTTAGGTTTGCCCACGCGCGAGAACTAATTACAGGTCCTACTATAGGACTTTACCCCTCGGGCTAAGCGACCGGTAATTACCTTTAACACCGTGCCTCGGAGTCTCTAAAGCTTAAATTGCCAAAAAAAAAAAAAAAACACTACTTAAAATTGAAATAACTATCGCGACCTTTCCCTAACGACTGTTAAGATGGTTGGAATTAATTAAAAGCTGCTTACGGATTTCACCAAGATGTGAAACAACGTGAATAAATATAACGAAAAGCTTTTATAATATTTTCAACATTGAAATAATGCCTTCTTTCGATATTTATAAGTAGATGGAGGTTTTAACTTTAGGTTTTCACTTATTATTCCCCGAAATTATAATAAAGTACGCTAATAACTACTACCTAACCTTCCTTACTAAAGTTATTACGTTTCGCGAAATTTATGATGGTATAGAGAGTTACTTCGAATACGAAGTCCACCTTACATAATATAATAAAAACTGGACAATTATATAGTAGACTACAATAATAACAAAGAAAAAAAAGGAGTAAACACTAATAAACGTTCTCAATTAGATGTTTAACAAATTAATGTTATGTTAAAAAGAAATAGGGAAAACACATATTAGCGAAACTACTTTTTACGAGTAGGTATGAGCAGTAGTTACGGGCGCTAACGAGTTCAAATACGCCTTACAACGTTTAAATTCCACTTATAAAGGCTTTTTTAGCTGATTACATTTCTCATTTGCCACCATAATAACGCTTATATTAAACTCGTTTAATATGTACCCCAAGCCAGCAATTTCTCTAACATAAATAAGGAAGACTTTGCAATGATTAACTACATTGATCGTAAGTACGGGCGCCTATAACGCCTAAAATCTAGCCCACCGGCTTTGGACTAGAGGTAACAATTACTTTAGCGTTAATAAGGCTAAGATTTAGATAAACCTGTTAACCGTAAGTATTATCATTGTAATAGTGATAAGAAGTATTGGATTTGTAGTAAGTTTAACTATTAGTTAATTCGGCACCCCCCTGCCGAACGTAATAACAAAAAGGCAGTATATTACGTCTAATACCTTATTACTTTTAAATAGGATTACTTGGATTAAAACGTAGACTTCGAGGGTGACGAGTTGATTAACGGCGTTAATACCCTTAAATAAATTAAGTGACACGAAAATACTATTTTTAGTACGGTCTAATTATTAGCCGACTATGCCTTCCTGTACCATTTAAGTGGTAAATACCTTTATTTTTACTCGTATCAAATTTTCGACCACATATATACCTTTAATTTTCGCGATCTTAATGCGGACCATATATGTTAAAGTATTATGCCAGATATTGGGATAATAAGATACTTAATAAAAGGCTTTTCGTAATACGTAGTATTACGAAGGGAAATTATTATTAGTATTAATATTAATCGTTACAATACTAATAAGGTTAAAGTTAGCTTTAAATTAGGCGAATGAATATTGTTATTAGGGATAACGGTAGTTTAAAATATTGTAGAAGCAGTTACGTTTTATATCTTTAAGTTTTTACCCCTTTTTTTCTTTATTTTGTGGATATTAAGACTTTTGGTGTTAACGTCAATGTTAACGTAGACGAATTGGTTAAAAACGGCTAAAGGTTTTTATTTTCTTTTAAATAAAGGTACCTATGGTTTTATTTTTGGGGCCCGGAAGTAGTAGTGTTAAACTTAACGGAGTTGGAGATACGTTAACTATATCGGTATTTTGATTATGTAACTATTAATCGGTTATATAAAGTCTTAAAGTCCGTAAGGCATCACAATATAAAATATTTTGCCTTAAAAGCTATCAAAAAACTTTTCTATTACTGCTAAATATATACCTAAACCCCGCGGAGATTTAAGTTTATATAAAAAAACGATAAGGATTTTGAATGCAAGATCTTTGTTGATATGTTTTACTTAATTAATATGTTTTTCCTTTACGTTATTAATTTAGTACCCTCTTTTTACGGTATTAGGTTTATAAAATCCCTTTCAGCAAAGAATACGTAGAAAACATTAAGGATACTATAGATTAATATGTACCTAAACTTACTTAACGTCGTTTTTTTTTTTACAATACTAATACCAATTTTGTTGCGGTGAAATTCCAGGAAAATGTTAAGATAATGGATATTTAATGTAAACAAGTACTTGTAAAATCCTATTGGAGTATTAGAAAGGTTGAAAAGGTATACGTTTTACTTCGCCGAATGTATAATATCCTTATGTTGAAAATTGAAAGGTTTATAGATTCAGAGGCACGTTTATAGATAGCAGTAAAAGGTTCAAATAATATTATGGGTCTTAATGGCTTATTGCCAACGCTTATGGTCTTTAGAGCGTATCTATGCTGGACAAATGAATCTCCGCCTTTAGTAAAAACTTAGAAACATATTACGGCCTACAGTAAAACTTTAAAGAAGTTACGAAGATAATTAGCACGCTGCTAGAGTAATAACGCCCTTAACACCAAAAAACAGCCTTATAATAATCTACGTATTTAATTTGCCGTTATAAAGTAAAGTCCTCATATAGCAGAAGCTGGGTGAATAGAAAGGCATGTATAAAATATTAAATATCATAAACTCTAAAGTAGTTATTGAAATTATTAACGGTTTTATAACTTGTTATGACACGAACTGCAGTTGGATCCTCTGACGCTGCATGTTCCCCACTACGCTTACAAAGCACATTTCCCATGTACGGCACGGCAATTGGACAACGGATGACTCAGAAGAAGTCACGTGACCTGGATCACTTGGATCACCTGGATCACCGGCTCACTTGGATCACTTGGATCACCACCAGTGATCCCGCAAACCTCATACTGGAGCACCCCCAGTATGGGTAACAACTGAAGGAACTAGATATAAGGACATGGTCATCACCACCTTAGATAGCTTCATTAGATAGTTCTTCAGTTGTCAATCTAAGTATTCAGTCTACACACCTGAATAGCCTAACGGCTTCTGATCATCACTCGAACACAGTCTTGATATTGCACCTTTGTTACCTCTGCTACCTTACTGCTAACATAAACCCTCTGAACACCTTCTACATACTCACGGGTATTTAGTGTGATCATTACATAACTTTTCCAATCACATATATTAAACCTTATATTAGGGTAATTAACGATAAAAACCTTTAAACTAAGCGACCAAGTGAATACGAACATCCCGTATCTGTTATCTACAAATTGATAAAACGTTATGGGTGCGGACGATCCCCGAAGAAAAGAAACGTTAAAGAGGAGGAATATATACCGGGTTGCATTTAAAATACTATTTAAGTAAATAGAAAAAAAAGGATAACGAAAACTTAATACTAAAGCTTCGAACGAAAGGGATTATCAAAACCTTGGGCAAACCCTTTAGGGAAAGCGACAAAGTCGAAATGAACGGTTTATTAACTCGAAAGATTAAACAATTCGTAACGAAGACCGATTTTAACCTTGACGACCTAAACATTATGATCTTTAAGTCAAGAATTATTCATAAGGTTTAGGGTAAAATCACGGGGTAACCGTACGAAAAATTACGTTCAATCGTTTAAAGATACGGTAATAAAGATAAAAACTAAATTTTTATGTAATAATTGAAGATTTAAAGGATTAATTAACGTTTATTGATCGTTTTAATAACAAGTTCATTAACTAAAACTAAAGGTAAGTTTACGTTTAATAGCCATAATATAACCTAAGTTTATATATAATTAGCAATATATTTATAACGAATCGTATTATGAAAATTGCTATGAGAACTCCGTCTTACTTACCATTTAGGTACGATAATGCGTTATATTAATTTACTATACGAATTGAATAAAATAAACATTTATTAGTTCCTAACTTACCAGTCGCACTTTAAATTACAACTAATGATAAAATCTTTAACGTATAATCTGTACCTATTAGTAACGTAAAAATTAGATTTCGGCCTAGTAGGTATGCAAATTAACGATACTTTTTTTTAAGGAACGGCTGACTTCATAATATTAAAACAATAGACGATGAAGGACTTTAGGTTTTAAAATTAAAAGTTAGTAACAACGTGAACAAAAAACAGTTAATTTAATTTTAATGGATCTTCAATCCATATACTTAGTGTTAATACCAGCTTTAGCTTTTGTTAAAAGGGCTAGAGCATTTCGTTGACTACAATTAATAAAACTGACATAGCTAAGGCTTAACGGTATTTAAAATAGCGTATTTGAAGTAGTTATATTATTACCTTATATTGACATAAAGTCCTTTACGACCTATTCATCACCGTATAAATATAAACACTAATAGATAAGGACTTTAACCAGCAAAACAAAAGGTTCGAGTGTCAGATACAAAACTTAAACCGAGAAATTAATATAATTCTAATCAGCCTTTCGAAGGCCAAGTTAATAATTTTAACGAATAGGCTCTTTATAAATAACACCGAATTATCTTTTTAAATCGACTTTCTAATAACCTTTGTCAATAAAAACCAACGGAAAACCCATTTCAATATTGTCGGTAACCTAATTTACTAAACCTTCATTAAATGTAAAAAGATTATATAAAGTGTATTGGCTTCAGAGGTTTACGATATAATAGCGAGCTATAACGTAGACATATTAATGTGTAAACCCCTTAATATTATTACCTGACAGCTAAATATTCTTTCTATTCAGGTAGTAATTTATATCGATTCGAAAATCCTTTTCTAATACGTGTCAAAACTCGAAACCACTAGTGAAAAACAACTAATAATCGACGTAATAGCATTCCGTAAAGCTTACGAAGGGAGAGAAATTAAGGAATTCCGGTAGATTAACGGCAAAGACAATTGTGCAAATTCTATAACAAAGGTAACACCGAATAAGGCCCTGGAAAGGTTTGTAGATAGCAACAAGCTAATCATACTAATCGAGAGCTACGTTAATTAGCCGCCCGAAAAGCCCAAATCATGTGATAGTAGACAGGGATATACCGGCAAACTGAAAAATTGACAGGAAAGTGGAGGAATTAATAATAACAACTTGTTCAATTAGTCTGGTTAAAGTAGAAGCTTATATCAGTTCATGGCAAAAAAAAACCTTTCTATAGGAGTTAATAAATTCGGACCTCAGAGCGACAGTGCAATTAAGGTCAAATAGGGTTAATTTGCATGCAATTGGGTGCAACTTAGTATGGAAATCAACTGGAATTGACAAGGGTCTAGCCAGTTAATATAGAGGCAATTTAGTAGTAATCTGAGAAAATTGGTCAGCCACACTGGCGTACGCGCACAAACTAAAAAGCCGTTATTGTTAGAATAGTATTACATGCAATGCAGTAGGTCAACTTTACTTATAGTAAAGTTGATTATACTGAACTGCAAGTTGAGTGTATTGCTTTGTGTGGGTTTACCGCATTAGGTGTAAGTCGAGTATAGTATGCTGCACTTCACTCTAAGGCACGAACAAAGCAGTTGGCCATACAAATTACTGTGCAGACCGGCTAGCGGTCTGCCAAACCTAGAACAATACATCCACTACTTGACCAATACAATACTACTATTACTTCGACCAATCGAATCGACAACGTTGCAACAATCTAAAGACCTGCGAATACGAAGCGTATTAATTTTCAAAGTTTACGATATAATGGCAAACTTTAATATCGGTATAGTAATTAACAATATACTAAGGATTATTTTTCAATAGCTGAGATTGCTTGAGATACTTATAACAATATATATCAACTTTGGAAACCTTTACGAATAGCGATTGAAGTTAGATACGACTAATAAAAGAAGTTTAATAATAAATTACATACCTTTAATGGAGGTATATAAAGCTTGAAAAATCGATAAGTTCCGTTGAATTAACGGTAAAAATAACACTGCTAACGTTATAACTAAAGTCATACCTAATAACGCTTGAAAATGGTTTGTAAATAATAATAATACGCTAATTGTATGAATCGATAGCTATATAAACCTTTCAGTACGTAACATAAAGAAGTAGTGTTGCCTTAGTAAACTTGAAAATTATTAGGTTAGTAATTTTAATAATAACGGTGGTAAAAGTAGCGATACTTATAAGTTAAACTACTAGCAAAATGTATGCAGATGGTAAAATACGTAAAACGCATAATTTTGTGGCAAAAAACCTGTATACTGGAATTAAGGAATGGAGATCTCAAAGGAATGGAACAAAAGGGTTACGAAAAGCCGTAATTAATGTTAATTTCAGTATAGATTAATTGGAATTAATGTGGGTTTGGTTTGTTGTTGGCTTGTGGATTAAGAAGAGATTTCAGAGGTTGTTACCAATTGATAGCAAGCCAAGCTAACGTGCAAGCATAAAATAAAAAGCCGCCAGTGTTGGAATAGCAGTTAAATACAGTATAGTCAAGTCAACTTTACTTACAGTAAAGTTGATTGTACGTACTGCAAATTAACTATAGTTTATACGATTTGAATACACTGTACTACAAATGTAGTGCAATGAGTGCACACTTCAAAGTGGGGCATAAGCCAAAGCGTTTGGCTATATAAATTATTGTGCAGACCGGCTAGTGGTCTGCCAAACTTAGAACTTACCATGTACAATCAACTAATTTGAATGAAGCACCAGTTACTTCGACCACAGTGATTCGAATCGACTACGTTGCAACGATAAAGACCTACCAAAAAATGGAAATTTAATATTAGGTAGATTATATAACTTACCGTTATACTCTTCTTCATTATCATAAATCTTTACAAAGGTTGTACTTATTGTATAATTCGTATCTATTAGAATAGTAGTAATTGCAATGCAGTAGATCAGTTTTACCTATGGTAAAGTTGACTATACTGACTGCAAGTTAAGTGTATTTTTTGTGGGTTTCCTGTATTGGCTGAAAGTCAAGTACCGTATGCGTCCACTTCACACAAAATCAAGGTCTAAGCAATTGGCTTCACAAATTACTATGCAGACCGGCTAGCGATCTGCCAAACCTAGAATAATATATCTGTTACTTAATCATTGTAATAATAATGTTACTTCAACCAATCGAATCGAAAACATTTTAAAGTCTAAAACCTTACTAATACTGATTAGTATTTATTAGATTAAATACATATAAGTCACTTAGAAGAAGAAATTACTTTTTGGTTATGCTTTATGAAAGACTAAGGTAGAAGAAAGATTTTTTCGAAAGGCTTTCACGAATTTCGTCGGTTTTTACAGTAGTTTGGAGGTGGCAATGGTATCTTTATTGAAAATACCAAGAAATATTTATTGAATTCTTTTTGAAAAGCGTTAAAATTGATCGCTAAAAGTCTTAATAAACAAGTTAGCAAACGGCTAAGTTAGTACTATTGCGGGTGTTACTACTGTAAAAATGATTAAGTTACATAGCTTACAACTTTAAATATTTATTTTTTATTAATAATAAAAAATCTTCAACTTCTTCCTTAATATTAAGTTTTTGTCTCTAATTTACTTTTTATTCTCCTTTACACTAATTTATTTGTTAAGATCGCTGTTTTAAGCGATAATATCGAGTATTAATAAGTTGCGTTAAGAAATCTACATCGCACGACTTTACATTGAATTACTTAGCTTCTATGTTCCAAATTACCGATTCTTTCATTCATTAAGCTTTACATAAGCCAGAATTTCAAGATGGAATCGAGTTCATAATATGTAAAAGTAGTTAAAAATTTCGTAACTGTTTTCGCTAACTACTAAGATAAATAATTGTAGTGTTGGTAGGTCTTAGACTTTACAACATTGTTAATTCGATTAGTCTTCGAAATAACAGTAGTATTGTAGTAGTCAGATGGTAGATATATTGTTCTAGGTTTAGCAGACCGCTAGCCGGTCTACACTGTAATTTGTATGACTAAGTGTTTAGCCCGTGCCTTAAAGTGAAGTGCAACTTACTATACTCGATTTACACTCAATACGGTAAGTTCGTACAAACTAATACACTTGCAGTACGGTTAAGTTTACTTACAGTAAAGTTAACCTACTGCACTGTATGCAATACCATTGCAATACTATTCCAACACTAGCAGCTTTTTGTTTTTGTGCCTATACGCTAGCGTAGCTTGCCATTAATTGGTTGCAACCTTTCAAATTTCTCCTCAATCCACAAGCCAGATCCCTGTCAATTTTAATCAATCTATACTAAAAACAACCTCAATTACGGCCCCTTATAGCTCTTTTGCTTCACCCCTTCGAGGCCTTCGTTCCCTTAAATCCCGTGTATGTATCCTTCGCCACAAACCTACGTAAATTAAGTATACCACTACTTACGTACCTTTTACCAGTAGTTTAAGCTATTTCTATTGTTACCATTACCCTAGCGGTCTTTCAATTTGCCGAAGCTACCTTGTTTCTTTACATTATATGCTGGGCGATCCACGTATCCCTCGATTCGTATAGTCAGCGTACTGCTGTCCACAAACTTTTATAAGGCGCTATTGAGTGAGGCCCTGGTTATAACATTGGTAGGATTATCTTTGCCATTTATTTACCGAAACTTATCGATCTTCTGAGCTTCGTATTCCTCCCTTAACGCTATTACGTTTATTATTAGGCGTTTTTTATTAGTTGTATCTAGTTTTGATAGGTATTCGTAAAGGCTTCGGGAATCGGTATATATCATTATAGGTATCGGTGGTAAACCCAGTTATTTGGTAATAATTCTTTATATGCCGTTAGTTATTATACTGATGTTAAAGCCTGTTATTTTACTGTAAACTTTAGAGGTTAGTACGCTTTAAGTTATATGTTTATACTTAACAAATGTTTAATGTATTAGGTTTCCGATGATTGTAAATTTCCCTTTAAACCTATCCTCGTTAACAAGCATTATTAAAAGGCTGATTTGCAATATAAGGTTAGTATTATTAGTAAATAATCCGTTCTTAAAAATTATTAGCTTCATTCTCGTCAGATCTACAAACACCATATTGATTTCTCTTTTTACATAATCAATTTATTACTAAATCCGTTTATTTAACTTATAAAAGTCTTTATTCTACGGGTCTTGTACTTATGTCGTAATGGAAAGGTCGTACGATGCCTTCGTTTAATATAGCGTGGCGATATAGGCTGTATGAGCCCTTTGCTTTAGGTATCTCTGTGACTTTGCCTCGTTAGCCTTATCGATAATCTTCAAGCTCGTGGCTTGCCCCTTTTAATATAATCTGATGTAAGTATCGCTTTTAGATTTAATATCATAGATACGGAGTAACGATCCATTAAAGTCAAGTTATATACCTTTAGCTAACGTTTTAATTAGCTTACACGTTTAAAGGCCTAACTTTTCGATAATACGTTGCTTTGCTACCATAAATTCAGTATCGCCGAGGAAAAGGGTATTATTGATTTATATATTTACAATACCAAAGTCTTTGCTTTTTGTAATTAATTAGTATGGGTTAAATTTTAAAGTTTTTATATTTAACTTGTTTTTAAAGTGTATTTGGTACGTTAAAACCCAATAAACGTTAAAATTAGCTAATTTGTATAAAAGCTTAATACAATGTATTATCGTATTAACCAGAAACTTATCCTTTAGTTTTTATAGTATTTTTAGCAGTATAATCCGCTAAAGATTGGTGGTAAATTTTGTATACGCTTATGTAATATCCTGGCCATTAAATATAAACTACCCCTTTATACTAGTAGTTAACCTAACAGTAATTAAAACGATTAAACGTTAGTTAATCTTCTAAATTGTCGGCTATTAAATAAGGATTTAGTTTTTACCTTTATTATCGTATCCTTAGGCAAATAGCTGTAACTTTTCGTATAGCCGGTCCGTAGTTTTGTCTTTGACCTCGTAAACTATCTTCGACTTAAAAATAGTGATATTTTAGCTGTTAAATTGCGTTAACGGTATAAATTGTATAATCCTCGTGATAGGCGGCCGTTAATTTCGACTTAGTTACTTTTCTTCAAAG
Source organism: Anisogramma anomala (assembly GCA_038502455.1). NCBI lineage: Eukaryota > Fungi > Ascomycota > Sordariomycetes > Diaporthales > Gnomoniaceae > Anisogramma > Anisogramma anomala. Next base: position 28,935,464 of record JASMMZ010000002.1, on the reverse strand, counting down.
GCTTACCCGGTATATTAATAATGCCTTTAACACGTAGTTTAAAGGAAAGTTTTCCGTTAAACTTCTCCTTTTAAGACACCTTTGTCGTTATATATATCCTGTCAGGCTTATAGTCTCTATCTTCATCCTTTTTAGTATGTATCCTCCTTTTAGGTGGTTTTCTACGCCGTCAACGTTTTATCAGTTTTTTAATAGTCGGCTCGGAGGCTATCGACGTCGGGATCTTTATTAAACTTAATAGATCTTTTATACCGCTTAACTTATATAGTTTGGAAAGTTACGGAGCCGTTAATAATTTTAACTATTATATTTAAGTTGGTAATACTTAAGATTTTATACGGCTTATTCTATTTGCCTGATTTACGCTACGTAAGTACTTTACTTTAAAGGGGTAGTAAAAGCACGTATATTATTAAAGGTCCGTTTTGAGTGTTAAAGGTATCGTTGACCTGGCAGTGTGTCGATTCCTTTTTTTAGTTTCTTTAGTGCTTTGTTATATTCCATAATACGTTTTTGTGTTCTTAACAAGGGTAACGACTTAGTTGTTATACATAAGTAAGCTTTAAATACCAGTAAAATTAGTATAAGTTTGTTGAGACTAATAGTATCGTTGAGATCTTTTTCCGCTATTTTAAACCGTGTCTTTTAATTTTTAAAACTTTCGATTTCTAATATAATGATATATTAGGCCCTTCGTAAAAGTTCGTATACCTTCTTTATTTTTCCAATACCTTAGTAAGATTTTACAAAGACTTGTTTATATCAAATCCCTATTAACTTTAAATTAGTTTAAAACTCCATTGTAGTAAAGTTCATGCCGGTATTTTAAATCAATACGTTTAGTAAACTAAGGTACGTGTTAATCTATAAAGTATGTAGTATTTTTTATATTTCCTTCGTTGTAATGGTTTCAAGGAACTTTACGTTATAAAAAGCCGTAATGGAGTTTACGACGTATAGTATTAGCTTTCTATCTAAATAAAATACGTTTACGAAGATTTCTGAGTTAAAGTTTAAATTTTTCTTCAAAATAAACTAAAACCTTAAAAAGTTCTGAGAGTATATTTATTAGTGGTGGTAAAGGCGTTTAATTGCTCTTAGTACTGGTAAATCTATATTTTTGTAACTAATTTCCTTTAAAACTTTATAAAACCTATTAGTTACCGGGTAGTTAAACTTACAATATAATTAACGAAGTTTTACCTTCATTAAGTTTAATATCATTACTTTTAGTCTTTAATAATAAAATCAGAAATACCTCTACTTAAGGTTAAGTAAAAACCTTTTACCAGCTTTAATATATGTTAGCTTATTAATATAAATATTAACGTTATCGTTGAGGTTTTTTATGTCTTTAAGGTAAAAGAGGAAGGGATTACGGGATTTTAAGATAAAGAAAATAATAGGGCTAATAACAGTCTTTACTGTCATCGATCTCAGTAAAGATATTTTTTTCCTAGGTTTAAAGCCAAATTTAGCCTTATCAGTATCCGTGTGGTTAAGTTTCGTAGCAATATTCGGATTCGTCCATAACACGATGTATTACTAATAACCTCTTGTTAAATACCGTATTAACCTTATATTCAGCATGATTTCTTCAAAGACTTACTTCACGTATTGGTCTTAAATGGTAAAAAGGTGTGTAAGGCCAGAGTTTTTATTATCGTAGCGGCGGTAGTGGTTTTTACCTATTAGGCGGTACAGGAATACGTGATTAGTTAGTTATTATATAATTTTTGGGTTAATACTAGTATTAGTATTGGTATTTTCGTATTAGTCGCTAGCCTTCAGCTTGTTTTCCTCCTCTTTAATTTTACTTCTTTTAAATTGCATACTACGTTTTATATAATCCCACTTTAAAGTAAAGGGGTAATACATATGGTATATTACACATTTTATGTTGCGTTTGGTGGCAATATAACGTGTTAATCAATAGCCTTATTTATCGTAAATTTAACATTTTTAATGTTTAAGTTAAAGTTACTTAGTCGATTCAATGACCTTAAAAAAGGTAAATACCCTTTTTCGTGGGTAAAAGTCCAGACCCTTTATTAACCGTATTTGCCGGGTTGTCAGTACCGTCGATTAATGTAATACGAATTAAAAAGATCTTTTTCGTTACTAGATTCTGGAGCTTATAGGTATATACTGGTCGAGCCGAAAACTCGAGTAGTTACAGTCGCTAACGAGAAACGTAGTTGATTAAAAAAACCCTTCATAAGTGATATTAAGGCATTACAAAGCGTATACGAACTTTTTATAACTTATAACTGCTTGTCAGACCTATTGGCGTAAGGTTTCTTCGTTAGCTTTCACGTTTTTAATTACCTATTAGAAAAGTATTAACCTGTTACGTATTTAATTTAAAAGGTTTATCTAATTTTTCGACTCTTCTTTGTAATTTAACATATAAGACTATTTGATGATATTTTAATCCATATAATATTAAGCGAGGTTAATATCGTATTCGAAATAACCCTTTATACTATCGTAGATTTCGTAGAAAGAGGTATAATTCGTAAGGTATCGGAGGTAATGATCCTTAGTTTAACCGGTGAAGATATTAGGAAATAACGAGTGAAAACTTAGCAACTTAACCCTTATTTAGCGATAAATGTTAAAGATTAAGCGTAACTTGATGTCGAAGAGATTATATAGCTTACCTTTATACTTTTCTTTTCCTTTTTAGATCTTGACTAACGTGGTGATTACCGTATAGTCCGTATCTTCTATAAGGATGCGTTGAGGGGGAAGTGTAATGTATTGGTCGTAATCCTCACTTAGTTAAGGAAAAGATTAAGGTTCTGACTGGTATTAGTAGGTAAGGTAGTTACCTTTAGCTAAATTTAAAAGGAAAAGCTAGTAGTCGTACCCATAATAGGTTTAAGTGTAAATCCTATCTTTTTTTAACTTGGCTGCTAAAACTAAACGTGTTAAGAAGTTTGGGAGAAATAGGCTTGGTGGTGTTCGTCGCGGGAAGGTCGGCGATAATTCTTTTGGTGTTAAAGGGTTCGGCAAGGCTTTTACTTAATAAATTAGTGGATTTAAAAGCTTAAGGTGTGTATATTTATCGGTTGCTTTTGGGTAGGTCTTTACGAGTGTTTATATGGTTGTTGTAAGTTATTGTTATTAGTAACCTTTTTACCTCTAGCTAAGGTTTATTAGGGGTTTTCATCTGTAACGTACTCTTAAAGTACGTTTACGAGGTTGCCGTTTTTACCGACCTTTAAAGGTAGTGAAATCCCTCATTGGCGTAAGTTAATCTTTAACTTAAATTTAACCGACTTCTTTATTTTTTTTTCTATATATATAAACTCCAGTCTCTAAAAAACACGATATAGTCGTAAAAAGCTTTAATGCTCATGTCTTAATCATTATAAACGACGTTAAAGATAAAGTGGTCGATATAGTTAGTAAGGTATTCGGGGGTAAAGTCTTTAGTAACTTCGGTAAACTAGAGTTTTTCATCGTAATATTTTTTGAAAGTACTATTAAGAATTTTAATTACCTCCTTTTTAGTAGGATTGGTAATATCTTTAAATTGGGCATTGGCAGAATTCATCTTAGTGTTCTGGCTGGTATAAGTCTTAGTAATCTGGAGGCGTGTGAATTTGGCGGTTTAGGGCGCATAGATTTGACGATTTAATGTGGAGTCGCACGATATGGCTTTTTTGGCGCGACTTGGTGTTTTCGCTCGAAGTAGCGAACTTGACGATTAACGTGGCGTAGGGACTTAAAAAGAGTGAAGTAGGGTAAAAGTTTGGTGTAGGAGGTAAGGTTTAAGGTTTTTGTTAGTGGTGGAGGTTCTTTATTGTTTGGCATAGAGACTTAGTCGTTTTATTTTTTTGCGGTAGTAGCACCCTCAATAGTATTAACTCAGCCGTTTGCCAACTTACCATACATTAAGACTTCTGACAGTCAATTTCAACGTCTTTAAGAAAAATCTGTAAAGATTTCTTAGTGTTTTCTATGATGGAAATATCGTTGCCACTTTCAAGTACCTGTGAACAGCAGACGCATTTAAAAGTCTTCCTTTTGGCTACCTGTAAACAGCAGACATAGCCTTGGAGCCTTTCGCAAGAATCTTCCCACTACCTTACGCAATTGCAAAGCGTAACCGGAAAGTAGATAATTCTTCTACTTAGCCAATCTATGCTTAACCTAATAAGCATTAATAAATATTGGTAGGCCTTAGACGTTACAACGTTGTCGATTCGATTGGTCTTCGAAGTAACATTAGTATTGTAGTAGTCAGATGGTGGATCTATTATTCTAGGTTTGGTAGATCGCTAGCCGGTTTGCACTGTAATTTGTATGGTCAAATGCTTGGCCCATACCCTAGAGTGAAGTTCAGAATACTATACTCGACTTACACTTAATGCGGTAAGTCCGCACAAAGCAGTACACTTGCAGTACGGTTAACTTTACTTTCAGTAAAGTTGACCTACTACACTGCATGCAATACTATTGCAATACTGTTCCAACATGTAGATTAAGGATGTTAATAATATCTTACCTAAGGCTTTTCTAACTAATTATATTATCTAGTATATTTTAGACGCGGATTTTGACGAAGATTACAGTCGTAGCACTTGTGTCTTTTAAGACTTCTGTGAGTTTTTCAATTATTAGATACTTGATATGTGGAAGATGATTTGGCATACGGTTAAAGCTAAACTAAAAAATGAGGTTACTAGTCATAGTATCTACATCTTAGAAAAGACCCAATTAGGATTAGCTGAAACTTTCTTTAAATTATATTGATAAGAAAACTCCCTTTAAGATCCTAATCTTTAAGACCCTCAATGGAAAGAAAAAGGGACTAACGATTTCTAACGCCCCTTTATGCGCGTTTTAGGGGACCTCCACTTAGCCTTTTTTTTCCAGAATCGACAAATCCTTTAAGGCAAAGTTTCTTATAGCAAGTATGTCTATACGCGTGAATTTATTACAAGTTTTATTATAAGACTCTACCCTTTTGGATAGGCGATTGACAATTACCTTTAACATTAAGATTTGGAAAGCCTAAGTCTTAAATTAACATGGAATACTAACCACGATTGGGACGACTATCGTAATTCTTTTTATATGTTTTTTAATATAGTTAATATTATTTATAAGTTTTTCACGAACTTCACTAAGATTTGGAATAACGAAGAGAAGTATAAAGGGAATCCCTATAATCTATCCAATGCGAAGATGATACCCTTTTTCAACATTTATAAGTGGATAGTAGTCTCTCCTTTTGGTTTTTACTTTCTATTCTCCTGAATCTTTACAAAGAACGCTAAAGACTATTATCTGACCTTTTTAATGCGGATACGAACTTTCCACAAGATTTATGACAGCATAAAAAGTTACTTCGAATAAAACGTTTAACTTACATAATATTACATAGACTAAGTTACTACAAGGTAGATGATGATAATGAAGAAAAGGATGAAATAAAGATGGATATATTAAATTAAATTCATGATAAACTAATATTATATTAACATGAAATAGTAAAGGCTTACTTTAGTGAAGCTATGTTCCGCGAATATGTACGGGTAATTGTTACGGACGTTAACGAGTTTAAATACACCCTACAACATTCAAATGTCACCTATAAAGGCTTTTTCAGTCAATTAAGACCTTCGTTTGCGACCGTGATAGTACGTACGCTAAATTCTCTTGGTATATACCCTTAATCTGATAAATTTCGCGATTCAAATAAAAAAGATCGCGCGTTGATATATTACTTCGATCGTAGATACAACATCTCTTAGTGCTTGAAATCTGGTCTAATACTTTCAAATTAAAGGCTAAAACTACATTGGCATTATTAAAGGAAAAATTTGGGGGAACCTTTTAACTGTGAGAATTATCGCCACAATAGTAGTAAAAATATTGTATTTTTGGAAAATCAGGCTATTAGTTAAATCATTACCCTTCGTCCGAATATATTGATAAATAGGCAATATACTATATTAAATACATTTTAATTTTCGGGTAAAATTACTTAAATTACATTACAGATTTCGAAGGTAAAGAGACTATTAACGATAACGATACCTCTAAGTAAATTACGTGGTATAGAATACCATTTTTAATACGGAATAGTAATTAGTTGACTACGAATTCTTGTTTCGTTTAAGTAGTAAAGAGCTTTACTTTTGCTCCAGCTAAGCTTCTAAGCCCTTAAATACTTTTAAGCTTTGCGATCGTTATACGGATTATAAGTTTTGAGGTATTATTCCAGATATAGGGGCAGCAAATTACTTAATAGAAAGTTATTCGTAATACGTGATATTATAAAGCGAAAGTATTATTATTACCGATATTAATCGTTAAAATACTAGCAATATTAAAGTTGGTTTCGGTTTAGGTAAATAACTATCTTTATTAACGATAATAGTAATTTAAATTATTATTATGTTGATTAAATTTCATATATTTAAATTCTTTACCCTTTTTTGCTTATTTAGAATATATAAAAACACCCAGAGTTAAAGTAAATATTAATGTTTATAAGCTTATTAAAAACGGTTAAAGGTTTCCTTTCACCTTTAAATAAAGGTATTTTTAATTTCATTTTTAATGTTTAAAGGTAACCATGTTTCATTTAACGGAGTTAGTAATGATTTAAATATATCATTGTTTTAATTGCCTAGCTATTAAAAGGCTGTATAGAGTCTTCAAGTTAGTAATATATAAAGATATCAAATACTTTCCCTTAGAAGCTATATAGTAGATTTGTCATTATTACTAAACGTATGTCTAAGCATTTCGAAGATTTAAGTTCGTAATGAAAAAAGATAAGGATTTTAACTACGAGATTTTTTAACGTGTTTTATTTGGATAATAAGCTTGTTTTTCACGTTGTTAATTTTGTAGACTTTTCTTTATAGAGTTAAGTTTTTAATTTTTTGTTGTTAAAGGATACGTGGAAAACGTTCAACATTTTGTGAATTAATAAGTATTTCGGCCTGCTTAATATCGTCGTTTAAAATACTAGTATCAATTTTACAGCGGTAAAATTTTAGGCAGATGATAAGATAATGGGGATTTAGTGCAAATAGGTATTTTTAAAGGACTATTAGAGTATTAGAAAGTTTTAAAAATCGTACGTACTATTTCACCAAACGTACGATATTTTTATGCTATAGATTGGAAGCTTAACAGACTAAAAGACACGATTTTAAATGGCGGTATCCTTCTTAAACTATATTTTAGGCCTCTATAGCTTGGTATTGACGTTGTTGGATTTTAAATCGTATTTACGCCTTACAAACAAATCTCTATTATCAGTAAAAAATTAAATGAAACCTATAACTTTAGGTAAAATACTAAAAGAATTAATGAAGGAATCGGTACAGCGTCAAGTTAATAATACCCTTAATATCAAAAAAAATTACACGACGATTAATTAATTTGCTTTACTTTTGCAAAGTAAAGTTCTTGTATCATAGGAACTGGTCAAATGAGATAGTTTATATAAAATTTTAAATATTAGAAATTTTAAAGTAATTGTTAAAACTATTAAGGGACCTACTATATTTCGTATTACCCAGGTTAAATATTATGTTAATACGACTAAGAATGGCGATAAAAACCTCTAACCCAAGCGATTAAGCTAATACGACCCTTTTTCACATATTAACGACAAATTTATGGGATGTTGCCAACGTGAATGATTTGCAAAAAGGACAAACGTTAAGGATAAAAAAAATACACCAGGTCTTATTTATAATACTGTTTGATTAAGCAGGAAATAGAAGGATAATGAAGACTTAGCGTTGAAGCTTCCGGTACAAAGCGTTATTAAAACTTCCGGCAAACTTTTTGAAAAAATCGATAGGGTCGAAATTAACGGTTTCCTAACTCAAAGAATTATATAATTCGTATCTAAAACCGACTTTAACCTTTGTAACCTAAATCTCACGATTTTTAGGTCTAGTATTATATATAGGGCTAAAGGTAAGATTATAGGGCGATCATATGAAAAGTTACGCCTAATCGTTTAAGGATATGATAATAAATGTAAAGATTGGATCCTTATGTAGTAATAAATGATTTAAAATATTAGTTAGTATTTAGTGGTCGTTTGAACGGAAAGTTTATTAGTTAAGACTAGAAGGAAGTTTGTACTTAATGGCTATAATATAACATAAATATACATGTACTTAGTGATCGACTTATAGCGCATCGTATTACTAGAATTACTATGGGAGCTACGTGTCACGTATCCATTGAGTACGGTAATACGATATATTAAATTACTATACGAAATAGTTAAAATAGACGTTGATTAGTTTATTACTTACCAATTGTGCTTTCAATTATGATTATATATAAAATTTGCAATATACAATTCGTATTTACTGGTAACACTAAACAAGGATTTTAGTTTACTCAGTATATAAATTAACGATTTTTTCTCTGAATTTCTATATTTGTAATATCGAATAACAGACGATTCAAGACTTTTAGTTTTAAAATTGTAAGCCAGTTACAACTTTAACAAAAAGCAATCAATTTAACTTTAACAGATTGTTAATCCATATATTCAGTATTGATATTAGTTTTAGTTTCTGTCAAAAAGGCTAAAGCATTAACTTTGTTATAATTGATAAGATTAACATAAATAAGGCCTAACAATATTTGGAATAGCGTGTCTAGAGCAATTGCATTACTATATTATATCAATTATATACCTTTTACGACCTGTCAATTACAGTATAAGTTTAAAACTCAACGGATAAAGATTTAAACGGTTTGAATAAATGGTATGAATAATAGATACGAAATGTAAACCAAGGGGTTAATATAGTTCCGATTAATTTATCGAACGCTAGGTTGTTAATATTTATGGATAGCTCCTGTATAAATAACACTAACTTGTTTTTATAGATCGGCTTCCTAATAACAATAATTAATTAATATAGAAAAGAAGACTAGTTTAGTATTATCAGTAACCTGATTTACCAAAACTTTGTTAAATATAAAAGAATTATACGAAGTGTGTTGACTTTAATGGTTTACAGTATGATAGCTGGCTTTGATATAGGTATAGTATTGTGGGAAACCCTTAACGTTATTACCGGGTAATTAAAGATTCCCCTTATTTTGGTAATGATTTGTACTTATTCGAGGAACCTATTCGAATTTTTTTTAAGTCTTGAACCATTAGTGAAAAGCGCTTGATAATCGACATAATGGTATTTTATAAAGCTTACAAATGCAGGGAAATCAAGGAGTTCCGATAAATTAATGGAAAAGATGATTCTATTAATATTATAATGATAGTATCACTAAATAGGGCCCTTAAGAGATTTGTAAACAGTAATAGACTAATTATACGTATTGAAGATTACGATAACAGGCTACCTAGCAAAGTTAAGTCATGTATTAGCAGATAAAGATATGTTAGTAAATTGGAATACTATTAGGGGAATAGCGATAACGACTTTTTTAAGTGGTACGGTTGAATTGTGGGTAGCAATGAGTTAATTAACTTATGTAGGATAAATAAAATTAAAAGGTGATTTAATCTACGTTAGTTAAGATAGTTAGTGGTAGCATGGGTAATAGTGTTAGTAATGGCTTATTTAACTTATATGTGTTACTTAAAAAGATAGACGGTTTAACTTATGTATGTTAAAAAAGTTAATGGTGGTGGTGGGCTAATTCGTGTAAGTTTGTAGCGAAGGATTTGTATATGAGAATTAATAAAGTCAAAATTCAGAGCCGTGGGGTAATTAAAGATAATTGGAGCTAATTTGGGTATAAAAGTTAATTGGAATTAATAGGGGTCTAGCTAATTGATGAGGATATAATTCAGCGGTAACTGGAAAAGTTTGGTCGACTATATTGACGTACGCATACAAAATAAAAAGCCGCTAGTATTGGAATAGTAGTAATTGCAATGTAGTAGGTTAACTTTACTTATAGTAAAGTTGACTATATTCACTGCAAGTCGAGTGTATTATTTATGGGCTTACTGTATTGACTGCAAGTTAAGTACAGTATGCGCCCACTTCACACTAGGGTATAAACCAAATAATTAGTCATACAAATTACTGTGCAAACCGGTTAACGGTTTGCTAAACCTAGAATATTATATCCGCCACTTGACTATTGCAATACTACTGTTACTTCGACCAATCGAATCGACAACATTACAAAATCAAAAGTCCTACCAATAGTATCTATTATAACCGTTTTTAAAGCGAATAAGTGTTATATTTATTGTATAGCTTATTCAGATTTAAATCTTTGGTTGAAGTGTTTATCAATAAGATAAATACTTTTCAAAGACTCTAAAAAGGGCAAGATACGAATTTGACGAAAATTGATAAAATCAACGAGGTAAAATCGTAACGATATCTTAAATGAAGGGCTTAAACAACTTATATGGTCACATTATACCAACCGAAGGTATTAATATAGTATCGGTGAATTTATTTGAAAACCTTGCCATCAGTACCTAAACTCTCTATCCAGGGCCGGGATGGGTTACAAGCCTTCCAATCACTGCACAAGGCAACAGGAATTAATTAGCCTCCCCGTTCTTATCCCTGTTCAAACCTTACGTCAAGTCAACCTCGGGGAACTGGCACACATCCAAACCGCAACCGACAAATCGCCACAAGATGGCTCCCAACAGAGGAAAACTCAACCCAAGGGTACGATG
>JASMMZ010000002.1:28845646-28924464 GCA_038502455.1 Anisogramma anomala | reverse complement strand
ATTGACACTGGGTTTTGACTTGTTGCTTGCTTGCCAGATGGACCCGGTCTTCCATCCAAGCCGCCAAGGTCAACCGGGTAAGCAGCGGGCCAGAGACCTTGTCCATTTTTTTTTTTTCCCCCGTGGGACACCTCCGGGTTTTGCTGACGCCGCGTGACAGCAGGCACGCGTGGCGCGGGAGTGCGAGGCGGCGAAGAAGAGGCCGGGCCCCGAGGACCGCGGGGCCTGATGGAGGGGGTCTGCGAGCGTTCTTGGTCTGCTGGCACGCGTCTGCTGCTGGCATGTCCGGCGAGGAAGCATGGTCTCGGCGTCGGCAGCCAGTGCAGGAGCCGCCCCAACTTCGCAGCTGTCTTGGGAGTGACAAGCCGTCGGCGGCAGCTGGAGGTAGACGAGACGCTGATGGATGCTGCAAGGTCTCACCCTCAGCCTACGTACAGAAGATATCACGAGGATCCTGCGGCCATGCATTCAATGGGGCTTGGGAAGTAAGGCGTTGTTAGACGTCTAGAGAACATTCATAGCCTAACACACGACATCGCACCAGAATCCTACCGGTCAGGGTGTGTGGCACTCACTGTTATTGAGAGTGTGGGGGAGATGGTCTTGGTGCTTGATCATGGTCTGCTCGTTCCTGAGCACCAGTACGCATACAATTTGTCTTATGACTGGCCTGCTGCCTTGACCTGGGCACCAACCTCGCTTTCATCCCATTCAACTCATCGCCAGCTCCCTCAAGCACCTGACCTTGGCCCATGCCACAGGACCATGGCTTATGCAGTCGATAGTTATTTCCTTGCCTTCGGCATCTTCTTCTCCTCCATGGCATCCAACTCATGCTTCTTGTAGAAATGCGGCGCCAGTTCCCGCAACCACGCAACCTCAATCGGGAGACAGCTCCGCATGTACTCCTTGGCCGTCTGCACCAGCTCGTTGTAAATCACAGTCTTCGGCGGCGGGTCGACCTCCTTCAACACACTGCTCGGATGCACCCAGACGGTCGAGTTGTTCTTGAGCGTGCGATAGCCGTCGCCGCGGCGGTCCATCCTCGTCGCATTGCTGAAGAAGCCCGCGGTGAGCGCGCGCTGGATCGGCCGCAGGCTGCCCGCGCCGCACGAGGACAGCTGCACCTCGACGCGGTCGCACAGCTTGGCGAGCTGCTCGCGCACGTCGCGGGCACGGGTCAGGGAGCGCTGCTGCAGGAAGTTCTCGCGCGCCCAGATCGGCGAGAAGTCGCTCTCGACCCACTGGTTCCAGATGTTGAGGAGCGTGAGGTGGTCGCCGCCCTCCTTGACGGTGAAGCGGCGCCGGGCGGAGTCAGCGTGGATCTTCTTGTCCTTGGGGCGGAAGAAGAGGGCGGACGCTTCGTCCAGCATGGCCACAATGCTGAGGACCTCTTCGACGGAGCCTTCCTTGTCGGCGGCGATGACGGCCTTGGCGACTTCGGGCGCGGTGGGGAACTCGGCCATCTGTCGGCCCAGGCGGGTCAGTTCACCCTTGTGGTTGAGCGCCTGCAGAGCGTAGAGGTTGTCGAGGGCGGAGATGAGAGCCTCGGTCGGGGGTGGGTCGATGAAATCGAAGTCGAGAAGCTTTTCGATACCAAGAGATTTGAGTTGGAGGACAACGCTGTTGAGGTTGGTCCGTTGGATCTCGGGGGTAGGTGACTCGTCCATCTCGTTCATGTAGGAGAATTTGGTATATAAACGGAAGCACTTGCCCGGTCCAACACGTCCGGCGCGACCACTCCTCTGGTTGGCGGCAGCCCTGGAGCAGGGTACCACGTTCAGAGACGACATACGAGTCGCAGGGTTGTAGTAGTTCTGCTTCTCATAGCCCGTGTCGATGACATAGACAATATTGTCAATCGTTAAAGACGTCTCCGCGATGTTCGTTGCCAGGACGAGCTTGCGAGCATTGTCGGGAGTCGGTTCGAATATCTTGGACTGCAGTTCGCTCGGCAAGTTTGCATAAATCGGACATATCACCAGCTCCTTCACCCGGCTGCCCAGTTTCCTCGCGATATCGCCGACTTGCTGTTCCGCGGCGTCGATCTCGTCTTGACCGGTGAGGAACACGAGAATGTCGCCTCTGCCTTGGGTTGTGTGAATCTGGAATACAGTGGAGATCATGGCCGCGACGTAGTTACTTTCGGGTTGCGGGGTGTAGTAGATGTCGACGGGGTATCTGCGGCCAGGAATGTTGAAAATGGGTGCATCATCAAAGTAGCGGGCGAATTTGGCTGCGTTCATCGTAGCAGAAGAGATCAGAATCTTCAGATCCGGCCGTTCCCTTGCCAAGTCCTTCAACAAAGCCAGCAGGATGTCCGTGTTCACACTCCGCTCGTGGGCTTCGTCGATCATGATGGCGGAGAAGTCGGTGAGCATGGGGTCGGTCATGAAGTGCCGCAGCAGCATACCATCAGTCATGTATTCGAGCACTGTCTTGCCTGAGACGTTGTTCTCGAACCGGATGGAGTATCCGACTTCCTGGCCCAGCTTGACGCCCATTTCCTCGGCCACACGAGCAGCTACACTCATGGCCGCGACTCTTCGAGGCTGTGTGCAGCCAACTCTGGTCTCGGGCTTGACATATCCACCTTCCAGGAGGTACTGCGGTAATTGGGTTGTCTTTCCAGATCCTGTTTCACCAACCACGACAAGAATCTGGAACTCCTTCAAGGCAGCCAAGAACTCTTCCCGGTAGGAGTAAATGGGCAGGCTCTTGCGCGTCTCCTGGATCGACAGCTGTTTTTTCTCGGCGGCGTCGATTTGTGCGGCAAGATAGACTTGCTCCTGGGTCAACTTCGCGTCAGTACCGGCCAGCTTAGCATCCTGGATCCACTTGACATATTGCTCGTCGTCGAAGAGATGTTCGTACGTGCCGTCATCTTCCAATTCGGGTCTGAGGATCTGCGCCTTGGCCTTCTGCGCCTGTTCCCTCTCCCACTCCTCATGCTCTGTGACGAACTTCTCCTGTCCGTATTCGTCTTTTTCGACATATCTCTTGTATAGCGCCTCCTCTTTCTTCTTCCTGTCGATTTTCCCTTGTTGAGTGATGTAGTCCTCGGGTATGTAGTATCCTTCCCTGTGGTCGTCGATTCGCAGTCTCTCCTCGGCCAGCCGCAAGAGTTCCCGGTTCTTCTTAAACTCGCGCCGCTCTTTTTCGGTTAGTCGCGGGTTGTTCCTCTCCTCTTGCATCTCATCGGAGACCTGCTTCCTCAACAGCGCGATCTTCTCTGTCTCCCGCTTCTGCATGTACTCCTGCCGCGAGCGGATCCGAATGTCCTCGATATCCCGCAGCTCCTCCGCGCGACTCTTGGCAAAGGTATCGCGCTTGCTGCTCCGGCCACCGCCCCTGTCCTTCTCCCTCAGCCGCTTGTCCAGCGCGTCACGCTCCTCCCTGTCGCGCCGGGCCTCGAGCTGCTGGCGCGCACCGTCCGACAGGTCCGCGGGATCGGGCTCGCGGCCGTCATCGTGGCTGATCTTGACGCGCTTCGAGGCGGACTCCCTGAAGTCGTTGGCGTCGTCGTCTTCATCCGCGGCTGACTCGTCAGCCCATCTGTCGTCGAATTCTGCTGAGCGGGAGCGGCGCCGGCGGTGGTGGTGAGAGGACCTCGTCTTGCGGTCGTGGCGGTCCTTGCAGTCTTTCTTGGATCCGCTTTCCGGAGGCGCTTCGGAAGGGTCGTCCATAGGGACGAGGGCATATTTCTTGGAAGCCATGGCGGGCGATTCCGTCGGAATGGTAGGACACCGTAGTTGGGCTATGTGGTGGGCAAGACGCGCTGCTTGGGAGCAAGCTCGAGCAAGCTCGAGATGGTAGTGATATCGCTTTGCAAGGATGTGTTGCGCCGGCTGGCCAAACTTTCTAGTTGTCAGATGCTCCTTGGGCAGACAAGCACGCACCTAAAAATCTCGGAACATCATTATGAGTCTTCAGGAACGGAGAAGGAGAAGGTGGTTGATTGTGCTACTGCGTAAATGATAGACACTGAATAGCAGGGTTGAATTGCAACATTCCTCACAACCTTGCATGTCGCTTTATAGTTGTAGGTAACCAACCCCATATCAAAGGTAGCATGGTACGGACCCTGGGTACGGTCCTGGGTGCCTGTTAAGAGATAGGTGGAAGTAGTGAGGGACCACTAACACCCAGTATCCCTGCTGTCCTGGAACTCGATATCTGGCCCTTTGAAAGTGCCTCCTCTTCCCAAAAAAACTAGCCAACCTGTCCTCACTCGTCGTCATTCTTTCCAACTCGTCCCTTTGGATTTCCTGCTTGTCACCATATTTCCAGCACGACCTTGAAGCCATTAGCTCACTGACCACCACGCACAATGTTTCTCAAAGGGGCAGCGTGGCTGCTCCTGCTGGTGTTCATCCAGGTCGCCCTTTGCGCCGAGGACTTTTATAAGGCAAGCTGTGCGAGTTCCGTGCTCGCCAACTTGTACTAACGATTCTCCAAGGTTCTTGGTGTGGATAAACAAGCCTCAGATAAACAAATCAAGTCGGCCTACCGTCAATTATCCAAACGGTTCCATCCTGATAAGAACCCGTACGTCCATTCCCCCCCCGCGCCACTCCTCTTCCGAACAACACCCGCCTCACTCCTCTTCCGAACAACACCCGCCTCACTCCTCTTCCGAACAACACCCGCCTAACTTGCTTGCTCTCACAGTGGGGATGGTACCGCAAAGGAGAAGTTTGTGCAAGTCTCCGAAGCATACGAAGCCCTGATCGACCCTGAGTCCCGCAAAATCTACGACCAATACGGCCATGAGGGCCTCAAGCAGCGCCAGCAAGGCGGAGGCGGCCACCACCACGACCCCTTCGACCTCTTCGGCCGCTTCTTCGGCGGCGGTGGCCACTTTGGCGGCCACGGCGTGCGCCGCGGGCCCAACGTGGAGGTCAAGATCGGCATTTCGCTGCGCGACTTCTACAACGGCCACACGACCGAATTCCAGTGGGACAAGCAGCAGATCTGCGAGGCGTGCGACGGCACCGGCTCGGCCGACGGCGTCGTCGAGACGTGCGGGCACTGCCACGGCCACGGCGTGCGCATCACCAAGCACCAGCTCGCGCCCGGCATGTTCCAGCAGGTGCAGACCCAGTGCGAGCAGTGCGGCGGCCGTGGCAAGACCATCAAGCACAAGTGCCCCGTGTGCGGCGGCGAGCGCGTCGTGCGCAACGCCGTCGTCGTGCCGCTGACCGTCGCGCGCGGCGCCGCGCGCGACTCCAAGCTGGTGTACGAGAACGAGGCCGACGCCAGTCCGGACTACGAGGCGGGCGACCTGGTCGTCACCCTGGCCGAGAAGGACCCGGATCTGGAGCAGGACAACCCCGACAGAGTGGACGGCGTGTTCTTCCGTAGGAAGGGCGACGATCTGTTCTGGAAGGAGGTCATCAGCTTGCGCGAGGCGTGGATGGGCGACTGGCAGCGCAACATCACACACTTGGATGGTCACGTCGTTAAGCTCGGCCGCAAAAGAGGCGAGGTCGTTCAGCCAGGCCATATAGAGCGCATCCAGGGCGAGGGGATGCCCAAGTGGCATGAGGATGGCGACAGCGTATACCACACGACCGAGTTCGGCCAGCTCTACGTCGAGTATGTCGTCGTGCTCCCTGACCAGATGCAGAGCGGTATGGAGAAGGATTTCTGGTCCCTATGGGAGAAGTGGAGAAAGAAGATCGGTGTCGACCTGCACGCTGACAGTGGGCGACCAGACAAGGTCCAGCTGACTGAAAATGAGCGTCCACACGAGGACTTATAAACGATAGACGGCTGCTGTCATACCTTGGGCGCCAGGGCTTTCAAAATTTAGATCTTGAGTACACAGGGACGTGTGTCGCCCAACGAATCCTACCTGGACCAGCCCTGTCCCATGAGCCTGATGGCAACGAAGTTCCCATACAGGTACAGGACGGCTACCTGAACATTGCGTTGGACGGTCCAGGTCCGGTCACATGCGATATCGAGATCAGAGGAAAGGTACGTGTTTATATTCGTCACAGCAGGCTGACCTCGGACCATCGCCAACCTGCCGGGCGTTGATGATCACAAGTACACATAAATCTACGACGACGAGAGAATATAGTACCATACTGCTGTCCAATCCATCCTGCTCAAGAATCAGAACCAAATCCCATGAGCCGCGTCGTCCAGTCCCCACCACCCCGACATACGGCGGACTGCCCACACGGTCGCCCAATTTCCCACAACGCTGTCCACCTCGCTTCTCAGCCTCCGCAGCTAGTGTGGGCAGAGGACCCGTGGGGAACTACCAAGGGCCCGAGGGGAGCGGAACTCCCGAGGGGGGCACCGGAAACGGCCCGGTCGGGACCGGGCCCGAAGGGAAGGGGCCGGGGGCTCCAGAGGGCACGCCATGGAATGAGCCCGTGGGGAACGGGTCCAAAGGCAGCGGAGGCCCTGTCGGGATGCCTGAGGGCCGTGGCGGGCCCTCCTGGTGCCGAACGAGGTCCTCGTCCTCGCGGCCGTGGCCGTCGCCGCCGTGAGGCCCCTTGCCGTGGCCGCCTTGGCCCTTGCCGTTGCCCTTGCCGTTGCCGGTTGGGAGGGGCCATGGGGCGCTGCCGGTGGGTGGCGGGGGCAGGCCGGTTGGGACCCCGCTGGGAAGGCCCGTTGGGGACCAGAGGGGCAGGCCGGTGGAGAAGGGGCCGGTGGGGTGTGGGAGGCCGGGGCCGGTGCCGGTGCCGGTGCCTTTGCCGTTGCCGTTGCCGATTTGGGGCGCGGCGAGGGCGGTGGCGGCGAAGAGCAGGTGGACGCGGGAGAACTTCATTCTGGCGATAGCGGTGGGGTTGGTAGCAGAGGAAACAAGCTCAAGAAGGGTGCGAGAAGCGAAAACCGTCTCAAGACGATCGATGGTGCTGCAGCTGGTCGGAAGGCTGGGAGATGGACTGAGAGCCTCCAAGCTGTGGATGATGATGACGAGGGAAGCTCCCAGACGAGCAGGAGGGGAGAGGTCGATGGAGGTTTTTAATTATACGCAAGAACGGGCGGCCAACACTGTCGATGCTCCACACTCGCCACGTCGTCCTGGCCCCATCGTGCGCGCCTGTTGCGTGGCATCTCTTGCGCGGCGCCGCCGCTCTGCGGCCGATTGCTGATGAGGTGAGCCGGTCGCAAATGGAAACAGCACTCCGACTGGGCCGTGCTACCATCAGCCAGCTTCGCAGTGATGAAGCGTGTACTAATCGCATCATTCCTGTGCGGTGGTGAGCCACGGGGGCATACGCGGCCTCTGGCCCGGACGTCCGGCGGGAGAAACGAGACAGCTCCTTCGACACGTTTGGCTTGGAGCCTCGTCCTCCGAGACCCCCAGGAAATAAAGGACATTCGCCTGGTACTACTGCCGTACTAGTTTTTTTGCTTGCCTGCTGCACCGCCGATTCTAGAGGCCTCGAACGACGGAGACACTGCTACGGTATCATTCCTCCATCTGCTGTGGGACCAGAAGGGTTGGCGTACCACCATTGAATACTCGACGGTTTATTTGAGATCAATATATCCTAGGTAGGCACGATGGAAGAATGGTTGCTCGCGTGCGCTGTTGTGTGCAGAATGTAGGATACATATACGGTATGTATATATGGGTCGCCAGATTGTCCCGGCTTTTGCCTGATATCCCTGACGACCACTGCTGATGTGGCACACTGCTAGGCACAGTACGCACAGGACGCACTGACACGGTCAGACATGCAGTGTTTGCGGCGACGCTGGCGCACACGGTGGTGTTGATGGTGTTTGTTGGTGTTGTGTCGCAGAGCTTGGGCAGCCGTTGCCAGTGGATACCTACATAGTGAGACACTGTGCTGTTAAAGAAGGGGCAGGCGTTTCCTCCTCCAACATTCGGACGTGGATAGTCGAATTGCTGATCTCCCCCACGACTACTACTACTATATGGACTGTCCAGTCGAGGTAGGGCGGGCGTGTCTTACAGTAAGCGCCTCATGGCCGCGTGGCTCGGGGTAGACTTGCACCAGACCTTGTGCAGCCAGCATCTATCTGCCTTCTCTATCTTGGCCCTTTCCACTGTGGTGAATTCTCTGCCTTTGGTCTTCCAGCTTTGCTGGCCTCCTTGTCTCTCGTTTTAGGCCTCACCGTCACTCCAGGGCTGCAACGGGGCAAGCACGGCGCTGAACAAGGAGAATATGTGAGCCAGGCAGCAGGCTAGGGCCTTTCATTATCGAATTCACGGTGCCACCCATTCCTTAAGAGGGATTCATATTCACTACGACAGGGCCCCACAGGGTAGGGCTACCTGCGACGCAGCCCGCATATCGCCTGGCGTTTCGCGAACCTGCCGCTGCATTATTCCGTGGAGGCAATTGGTTACCATGTCATGTTTTACTGTAGAAAGCTCAACTAAGTTGCCAATGCCGTGGCGATACAAAAACTTTGCTGTGTGTACGTGAATCGGAATCATTTTGGTAAGGAAAGCGTAATCTAGAGATTTTGGCATGCCAGTATCACATGAGCAATACCGTACCATATGTACCCACCCCCACTTACAAGTTACTTTTCGTCGCAAACGTAGTGCGACGTGGGATATGATTAATATTGATATTTTGTATGGAACGTCTTAACATGTTCGATTACCTATATCGTCTGCTATAGTAATCGACCTTCCTGTTATTTTGAACCTCGTCATCGCCACCAGTGAAGCTGAGTCGAGGGTGAAGGAGTAATATTGATATTGTTGCCAGGACTAAACAGACTTGCCGAGGCCGGGAAGAACACATCACATACCCGGCATCCGCCGACCGTCTCCCACCACCACACCAGCTACACCACCACCCCGCCCACTAGGAAAAAAAATGGAAGGCGAGCCATGCTATATATCTACGTAAACTATTTGATCATGCACAATTGCAACGACACACCACCCCATCCGGCTGTTTAAAGAGATTATATATTTAGTAGTTGTGCTCCATAAATCCTGAGACTATGCAGTCATAGTGTTGGAATAGTAATACCTGCAGTGCAGTAGGTCAACTTTACTTACAGTAAAGTTGACTATACTGACTGCAAGTTGATTGTATTGTTTGTGGGCCTACTGTATTGGCTGCTGTTGAAATATACAATAGGTACAGTCACACAGCACACAACTCAACAGCAGGGCCAACAGGGCCAGTCAGTACTTGGTACAGACTTCAAGTACTAAATACCTCAACACCAAAAGATGAGGAATTCACCGGAGTTGTAGATATCTCCACCAGCACTAGTGTTTTACTAGTGCAAGTACTAGTATTGACTAGTACGGAGGAACAGCACGGAGATGCTGCCTGGGCTAGTATTTACTAGCACGGAGAAACTAGTATTTACTAGTATACACTAGTATTGACTAGTAAAGAAGTCTCGATCCTAATCTAGATCCTTGTAAAGATATGCTTAATTATATATCAAGTCCTTCATATTAGATTCTAAAATACTTCAATTTACAAGCCTATACAATATCTTCTTGTATAGTACCATTGACACATTAATAGTACAATTGTATACTACTATTTATGAAATTAGTGACTTCTTTTTACAAAGATTAAAATATGTACTTCTTTGGACTATCCAATACCTTTAAGGATGCCCCTTTAGCATTTCCAGAACGTGGCTTGTTTCCGCTACTAGAGCTATCTTATAGCAGTACTAGTGATAATAGTTCTTCTTTATAGAGGACTATTATTGTTTCCGGTTCTTTTGCTCTAATTAAATTTCTATCCCTTCGTTTCCTACGCTTTAGAGCTACTCTCATTGCTTCAGGGGCTTTGGACCCTAAAGCTCTGTTAAAGAAAACAAAAAAAGGAAGATCGTGATACTCGTACAGCTAAAGCTAAGTAAGAAATTTAAGTTATTAATATTAATGATCTTGCTAATAAAGAAGTAGAAGTTAGGGCTAAAACTACTAGTTTTCCAGAATCAGTATGGCTTAAGTTAATCATCGACTTATACGAAAGGCTATTCATTAAGTTTAAGAAAATCTTTAAAACTCCGGAATAACCTAAATCGATAAGTACTATTACACCAATAAAAAAGGAGGAGGAAAACATTAAAAACCCCTTGTTTAACATCAAAGAAAGAAAACAACTTACAAAACCTAAGTTACAATTATTAAAAAACTTTTAAACGTTAACATTTACAAATATTAAGGTCTAGCTAACAGCTATTAATAGCTATACTATTAGTGATAACTGTTTTAAAATCTTGAAGGATATCTTAAAGATTAAGATAAATATAGTCCTTACAGAAAAGGATAATATTTACTTATTTACTCTTATCGATTACAATTTTACAAAGACTTTAAAAACTATATGTACTCGGATCTAGGTTTATAGGATAATTACTTTTTATTACTTTAAACCTTTTAGCCATTATCGTAGGTATTAAAGACACGTATAAGTTTTTATTAAAGTTGATTGTTATATATTAAAGTACTGAACCGATTTACTATTAAGAACTTTTCAAACAACTTCGTTTTCTTCGTCCTTAACATTATTTAGCCTTAGATTTTTTGTAACAAGGTTTAAAAATAACAAAAAGAACTTAATCTATTAAGGCCGTTAGGTTCGAGATATCAAGTATTCCATACAGTTTTTAACCTATATTAAACCCAAGTTTTCAGTTTAGATAGTTTGCATACGAAGTGAATTATGGAAAGTCGTTCCTTTATTATTACTTAAATTATGATTAGATTTCCAAGACGAAAACCTACTTTTCTCCGAACAAGAAACGTTAAATTTCATCTTTTAAAGAAGACCAAAAAACAAGTTACTTGTTAACTATAACCAGCGTATTTTTTACTATAAGAAAAACTGCCTTATAGGCTCTTACAAGGGCTATTCAACACGGGTTTATTGGGTATTGTATCCAAATTTACGGCCTTTTAATACTGGTAAATCTATTAATAAGGAAGAAATGCGGACTTTATTACTATTAACAATGGTAAAGTAAAAAACCTCGGCTACTTATAATATTATAACTTTATAGTATTGTTATAATGAATTACGTAGTTCATTACATAAAACTCTATATAAGACTTTGTACCGGAGAATTTTAGATAATTAAAGGCCGTATTTTATACAGGTATATCCGTTGTAACGTATTTACTTTTTACGTTAAAGTCTTTACTTTCAATGTTAAGAGCTCCACTTTTTACATCAATCCACCAAAACGACTAATTAAAGGCCGTAACAAATACAAGTATTGCTGTAGTATAGGCCCCACTTTTAACGTTAAGTTTTTAAAACTTAATATTGAATTTTAAGTTTTTTCCTTTATGTTCCACACCATGATATTATTTCGTAATTGATAAACTCTAGTTTCGAAACTCTATTATAGCTGATTTAGGCTTATTTTTTTATATTTTAATAACAAGAACTGGTTTTTATATTTCGAAATATAAGGTGAAAATTACCCGTGATTACAAACTGAGGGAAATGTTATTCAATCTATTGACGAAGAAATAGTTTCGATATCGGTTATGTTTTAAAAAGATTATAGTTTGAATACCCTAAATTTTACAACTGTTCTTATTATCCTAAGTTTATTGAAACCTTAATTGGACCATGAGAGCTTTACAAATTGAGTATTAAAGTTAACAACTTATCGTTGGTTGACTTTAAAACTAAGGAAATAATTACTATTATAACCAGCGACTATATTATTACTTAAACTACGTAACAGTTTTATTGTGATATAATTTTTACAGCTTTCACTACTTCCTTCGATACTTTTCTTTAATATATCAGGTTTGGTTACGCCAGTCTAAAGTTATTGGATAACTTAATTTAATTGTTGAAGATCCCAAAATAAGATTGGGAAATGAAGCATTTCGAACTTATTGAATTATTATATCCCCTGGTAAAGAACCAGAAGCCGTTTATTACATATTAAACGAAATGATTAAACGTATGGAGTATATAATGAATTTTTTAATATTCGACGGAGGTAATTAGTTTATCAACTATTTAGTTAGAAAGATATTTATCGAATTCGTTTTTCCTTTGAAGTTTTTTTCCTATATACACTTTAAAACTTCATTTTCGAACGTTTTAATAAAGTAATCTTAGAAAAAATAAGGGCCTAAATTATGGTCGGAAAAGTACCATATCACTTATAGACTTATATATTTTAAATAGACGTTGTCATATCCAACTTGATGGTTAATAATAGGAAGGTAATCTAGTACACCATGCCCTATAAGGCTCTTGACGATAAAGTAAAGGGATATAGGGGTTATAAACCTAATGTTAAGTTTACCTTTACTCTCAGCTTTACATTATCTTCTATATACTCTTTGTAAGACGAGTAAAGGGTTAAAAGACTAATTTAATAAGAGAAGGAAAAATAATTTTTTGTAATAGTTTTCTCATATTACTAAGCCTTAGTTTATCTTCATGGTCTATTTACCAAACCAGTCCAGGAACTCGACGAGAAAGATTGTTAGTACTTTTAATCTAATAGTTTTTAAAATAACTATTACGGGACCTCGTAAAGTAATTGTAAGGGAAAAAGATATCAAACATATTAAGGTTAATATCCCTTATAATAGTATAACGGTAGCTTCAAACTCCAAGCTAAAAGGGAGTATTCTCCAAATAGTATAGAAAATAGGAAATAGCTTAATGATAAGTCTATTAGCAAATGTTGTTGCTAATGAAGATATGGTTTAGTTTGTGTTTTTAGTTAGAAAACTAGAAAAATAACTTACTATAAGGGAAGATTTAAAGGGCCTAAATGTAAAACACTGAGAGAAGTCTCTCTATAGTAAAATATAGAGTTTTTATCATTTAAAGTCTTTAAAGCGATTGAAAGGAATGCTACACGTTATGCCCTGACAGTAAAAAAAGTAATTAAGGTTAAAACTAATTATAAAGGTAAATAGAGAGATAAAACGTCAAAATCGTAATTCGAAGATTTAAGTAAAAGTATGATATTAACTATACTAAGACTTTTGTTACTATAGTAAAGTTTTATACGTGGAGGATTCTTGTCATACTTATTGCTTTTTACAAATGGGATATCAACTAAATCGATATCAACTCGGCTGTTTAAGGGGTAACTTGAAGAATGAGTGTTAATGAAGATCCTGAATATTATTGAGGACTTTTTTCAAAAATATCTAGATGAAAATATTATAATTTTTTATTTTATAATCGACCAAGTCTTT
Source organism: Anisogramma anomala (assembly GCA_038502455.1). Taxonomy (NCBI): domain Eukaryota; kingdom Fungi; phylum Ascomycota; class Sordariomycetes; order Diaporthales; family Gnomoniaceae; genus Anisogramma; species Anisogramma anomala. The sequence continues at coordinate 28,911,293 of JASMMZ010000002.1, read as the reverse complement.
TAGCTATTCTTTTCGCTTTACGGGCTTAAGCAAGCTTTATAATAATGATTAAAAAGTTGAAAATGAGTATTTAATACACATAAGTTTAAAATACAAAGATTTGATAACGCAGTACACATTAACTATCGTTATTAACTTATCATATATACTTACATTAATAACCTTCTAATAATAGGCTTTAACCCAAACTCTATTAAAAACTTTAACATGGATATTGGAAAACATTTTAAGTATAAGGATCTGTAATGGGTAAAACACTTTTTAGGGGTGTGTATATTAAGTAATAGGAATGCACATATGATTATTTTGGTATAAGATGTATATATTTATAGTGTATTGAATTCAAAGTCAGAGTAATTGAGTAAAAGTCCGGCCTATATCCCTATTACAACCGTATCCATCGTTTATTCTATGTTATATAAAGAGTAAACTGATATATTCCAAGTTAAGAAGTATTGGTTATATATAAGGGCTTTTTGCTATATAATATATCATACTAAGCCGGATATCGCCTTTTTTATATTAGTACTTTTATTTTTTTGCTATAATCTTTTACATGAAAATATTACATTTGTTAGTTACAATTTTAAATACTTTTAATAATACAAAGACTATGAATTACAAGTGGGTGGTGAAGAACCTTTAGTAAATCCGTATCAAAATGTTATAAACTTTGGTTAAGATTACTATAAAGACATAGAAAAAATTTAATCAACGGCTAGTACGATTCCTACTAAAAGAGGGATAAGGCTATTAGAAAGTCTATTTACGGATATATAGTTTAGATCGCTAATAATACGATTAACTGGGTATTTAAAAGGGGATTCAAAGTGTGCCTCTTTTTTGTAGATATTGAAAGTATATCAGTAATGAGGGTTATTCAAAACACTCTTTTATAAAAAGAACTTATTGAAAAAGCTATGTATTCCTACTATTGTTACGATATACTATGATAATAAGGGAGTTATTAAGTTGTTAAAAACCCAGAGCATTACTAACGAACTTAATATATACTCCTTAAAGAGCACTCTATAAGGGATAAAGTAAAGCGTGACATAATACGAATCAAGTGGATTCTTACTAATAAACAACGGACTAATGGGTTAACAAAGCTATTATCAAAGGTAAAATACGAAGTAATATTGTAACAGCTTGGCTTAGTTAACCTGGACTTAAATTAAATTAAGGTTTTATTAAGCTTCATACTCCAATTTACATTATGGTTTTACAGGTATAATATAATAAAGTCGTTTTAATATAACCTTGGAATATTAACTAAAAAGATACTAGAAAAGTTATCGGTTGAAATCGGATTATACAGGTTTTTTTGCTTTTTACATTTACGAATGTTTCCTTTTTCTGCACTACACTTCCTCTCATTCACCCTTTACCTTTTGTTTTCATTTCTTTTTTTTTTTTTCGAGTAAAAGGTACCTYTTAAGGGAGGGAGGGGGGGGGGTTGAAATATAAAATATGTATAGTTATATAATACACAACTTAACAACAGAGTCAACAAGGGAGTTGTAGATATCTCCACTAGCACTAGAGTTTTACTAGTTCAAGTACTAGTATTGACTAGTATGGAGAAATAGCACAGAGATGCTACCTGGACTATATTTACTAGTACGGAGGAACTAATATTTACTAGTATACACTAGTATTGACTAGTAAAGGAGTCTCGATCCTAATCGAGATCCTTATGAGGATATGCTTGATCATATATCAAGTTCTCCATGTAGATTCTAGAATACTTGAAACTACAAGCCCACACAATATCTTCTTGTGTAGTACCTTCAACAGCTGCAAATCAAGTGCAGTATGCGCCCGCTTTACACTAGGGCACGGGACAAACAATTGACCATACAAATTACTGCACAGACCGGCTAGCGGTCTGCCAAAACTAAAACAATACATCCACCACTTAACTACGCAATACTACTGTTATTTCAATCAATCTAATCGACAACGTTACAACTTCTAAAGCCACACCAACACTAATCAGTGCTTATTAAGTTAAATAAAAATTGACCGAGTAAAAAAAAAAGCTACTTTCCGGTTACGTTTTGTAAAAGACTAAGGTAAAGAAAAGAGTCTTTCGAAAAGCCTCTACTACTACGTCTGCTTTTACGGCAGTAAGTAAAAAATACTTCTCGGTTACGTCGATTTTCATAACAGGTTAGAGGTAATGATGGTATCGCTAGTGGAAAACACTAAAAAATATTTACAAAATATATTTTTTAAAAACATTAAGATTAACTATTCAAAGTTTTAAAGTTAGGAAAGTTGGCAAATAGATAAGTTAATATTACCACGGGTACTACTACTACAAAAAAACGACTGAATTCCACGGCCTACAACTTTTCAACTTTCGACCTTTATTACCAATGACAAACAACCTTCAACCTTACCCTTTACATTCAAATTTTACTCCTATTTCACTTTTTTCTCGTTCTCTACGTCAATTTAATCGTCGAAATCTCTGTTTCAAACGAAAATACCAGGAAAAACACCAAGTCGCGCTAAAAAAGCTATGTCACACGCTTCAACACCAAGTCGTTAAGTTTTTATACGACTTTACACCTACAAATCACTAAGTCCCTCACCCTATACCCTTTATATAAGCCAAAACCTTAAAGTGATACCTAATTAAAAATACATAAAGGCAGTTAAAAACCTCGTCACTATTTTCGTAAATTAATATAACGAAAAACTCTGAATTATATATATTAATATAACCTCGACTAAGGTTTATCTACCTCATTTCATTGGTTAATATATTCTCGACGCGAACCCAGGATAAGATTATGACCGCGTCACCCGCGACTTTTAAAATTTCTGTAAGTTCTTTAATTACTGAACTCTTAATATATAGAAAATAATTGAACGTTTGGTTAATGCTAGGGTAAAAAAATAGGTCACCCTTTATAGCATTTACATCCCATAAAAACTCCTATTAAGACAAGCTAAAACCTTTTTTGAACTGGTTCAACGAGAACCCCCCCCCCCCCTAAAAACTCTAATCCTCAAAACTGTAAAGGGAAATACAAAGTCGTTAAAGGCCTTTGATGCCCCCATATACGTTTTAGGAGACATTTACTTTATCATCAATTAAATTAGGCCTCTTTATACGTTAATAATAAAAAACCTATCAATCTACTCAATAATCCAACACCTTTATGTAGCAACGCGAAATATGCTTTCAACTGAAACAAGACACATAAAACAATAACTGCTAACGCGGCTAAATGAATTAACATTAACGCCCTCCACCGTTTAATTAAAAAAATAGTTAACTTCTTTAAAACCTTTAATCCTCTATTACTCCCTAGCCCTTTAATTACAATCGCTAAGCCGCTTAAAAGTCTTTCTAGGTAGGTTTAATTACACGCGCGAACCCACTATAGGTCCTACTATAAGACTTTACTACTCGAGCTAAACGACTGACAATTACCCTAAAAACCGTATTTTGAAGGCTCACAGGCTTAAATTGCTAGGAAATACCAATAAAAATTAAAATACCTATCACAACCTATCCCTAAAACCTGTTAAAACGGTTAATATTAATTACAAGCTTTTTACAAACTTTACCAAAATTTAGAACGATAGAAAAAGTATGAAGGGAAGCTTTACACCCTCCTCGACACGAAAATAATACACTTTTCAAACATTTGTAAGTAAATAAAGGTTTCCTCTTTTGGTTCTTACTTACTATTTCCCAAAATACTTACAAAGCACGTCAAAAACTATTATCTAATCTTTCTAACCTAAGCAACCACTTTTTGTGAAATTTTCCATAATATAAAAAGTTACTTCGAATACAACGTCTACTTTACTTAATACTATACAAATCGGGCCAATACAAAATGAACCACGATAATAGTAAAAAAAAAGAGGGAAATACTAATGAATATATTAAATTAAAACTTAACAAGTGAATATTATATTAACAGGCAATAAGGAAAGCTTATGTCAGTAAAGTCACACTTTGTGAACAAGTATAAGCAACCTTTACAGGAATTAATAAGTTTAAATACGCCTTATAACACTTAATACCACTTACGAAAGCTTTTTAATCCAGTTTCTCTTCTTATTTATAATTGTAATAACGCTTAAATTGAACTAGTTTCATATATACATCTCAACTGGCAATTTTTTAAACGTAAAAGCAAAAGACTGTACGGTAATTAATCATATCAACCGTAAATACGGTTATAAACGCCTTTAACACCTAAAATCTGGCCTAAATACATTAGATTAAAGGTCATACCCACGTTGGCTTCAACAAAGCTAAAATTTAAACGGACTTATTAACCTCAAAAACAATCTTTTTAATAATAATAAGGAATATTGGATTTATAATAAGTCTGACTATTAGTTAACTCCTCACTCCTCCGCCGAACGTAAAAACAAAAAGATAATATACTATATCTAATACCCCACTATTTCCGAACAAAACTACTTGGATCAAATTGAAAACTTTAAAGGTAACAAGGTAATCAATAATGACGATAACCCTAAGAAAATTAAGTGATATAAAAATACTACTCCTAATGCGGCTTAATAACTAGCCGAGTATATATTTCTATATGGCTTGAACGGTAAAAACCCTTACCTTGAACCTAATTAAGCCAATAACCCCTTACATACCTTCAACCTCTACGATCGTTACGCGGATTACACGTATCAAGGTATTATACCAAACATAGGGACAAAAAGGTACTTAATAGAAGGCTATTCGTATTACATAGCGTTATGGAGGGAAAGCACTATACCTCCTCAGGTTAATTTTTACAATAGTAACAAGGTCAATGTTAGCTTCGGACCTAGTGAACAACTATCACCACTATAGATAACATTAATTCAAACTGTTATTAAATCGATTACATTTTACATCCTTAAGTCTCCTACCCCTTTCCTTCTTTACTTAGTAGAAATAAAAACCCTCGGTGTCAATATCAACGTTGACGACAACGAACTAGTTAAAAACAGCTAAAGGTTTTCCCTTGCCTTAAAATAAAGGCATCTATACTTTCATCTTTAAGGTTCAAAGGCGGTAATATTAAACCTAACAAAGCTAGAAATACGATAGTTACACCGGAGTTTCAACTATCCAACTATTCACAAGCTATATAAAGTCCTAAAGTCCATAAAGTATAAAAATATGGTATACTCTACCCTGAAAGCCATGAGAAAGCTCTGTCACTACTACTAAACGTATATCCAAGCCCTCCAAAAATTTAAGTGTATACTAAAAAACAATAAAACCTTAAATTATAAGGTTTTCATTGATATATTTTCCTTCGATAATAAGCCTTTTTTCTACATCGTTAACACTGTAGCCTCTTTTTACGGGATTAAATTTCTAATATCCGTATCGATAAAGGATACGTAAAAATCGTTAAGGATACTATGAATTGACATTTATTGGACCATTTAAAACCGTTGCCCATAATACTAACGCTAACTTTACAGCGATAAATTTTCAAAAAAATACCAAAATAATAGGAATCCAGTGTGAACAGGTATCTATAAAGGCTTACTGGAGAATTAAGAAGGTTAAAAAGGAATATGTACTACTTTTCCGATCGTACAATATCCTCACGATAAAAATTAAAAGTTTCACGAATCTAAAGGCACGCCTCTAAATAGAGATAAAAGACATAACCGATATTATGGGCCCTAACAGCCTAATACCAACCCTACTGGTTTTTAAAACGTACCTATGCCTAACAAGTAAATATCAGTCATTAACAAATACCTAAAAGCGAGTTATAACCTACGTCAAAGTATTAAAGAAACTATAAAAATAATTGATACGCCGCTAAATTAACTATGCCCTCAACACCAGGAACGGCTATTGAATAATCGATGTACTTACTTTGCCATTATAAAATAAAGTTCTCGTGTAACGGAAGCTAGGTAAATAAAAGGGATTATACAGAACCTTAAGTATTATAAACTCTGAAGTAATTGTTAAAACTGCTAATGGCCTTATAACCTTTCGAACTACCTAGATTAAGTTCTATATTAAGTTATCCAACTATAAATACCCTTAAACCAAACGACCGAGTTAATATAAACCTCCTCTACCTATAATAGATAAACGAATAAAATTCCGCCAGTATAAAAAACTCCCCAAAAAGAGGAATATTGAAAAGAAAGAATATAAACCGTGCCTTATTTATAATACTACTTAGTTAAGTAGAAAGAGAAAATGATAAAGAAAACTTGGTACTAAAGCTTCGAGTAAAAGGAATTATTAAAACCTCTGGAAAATCTTTTAAGGAAAACGACAAGGTCAAAATTAACGGCCTATTAACTCGAAGAGTTATACAATTCGTATTAAAGTATAATTTTAACCTTCATATCCTAAATATCACGATCTTTAGGTCGATAATTATTTACGAAGTTAAAAGCAAGAATATGGTGCGTTTGTACGAAAAGTCACATCTAATCGCTTAAGAATATAGCAAGAAATGCAAAGACTAAATCCTCATCTAATCACTAACAATTTATAGGATTATCTAAAGCTAAATGATTCTTTTGGTAACAAAATTATGAGCTAAAACTAAAGGCAAATTTACACTTGATAGCTGGGATACAACGTATATATATACGTAATTAACAATCGACCTATAACGGATCGTCTTATCAAAGTTGTCACAGGAATTACGTACTATTTATTATTAGGGACGATGATAAAATATATTAAATTACTATAAAACCTAATTTAAATAGGCCTTCATTGGTTTCTAATCTATTAATTGCGCTTTAAATTACAACTAGGTATACAATCCTTAATATACAACCCATATTTACTAGTATCGTACAAAAAGAACTTCGACATAATAGGTATATAAACTAACGATACCCTTTTCGTTGAAAAGGAGGGCTTTATAATATCGGAACAACAGGCGATCAAAAACTTCAAGTTCTAAAACTATAAACCGGTTACGACATTGGCGAAGAATAACCAAATTAAATATAATGGGTCATTAATCCGTATACTTGATAGTAATACTAACCTTAATTTCCGCTCAAAGAGCCAAGGCTCTAACTTAACCACAATCAACAAAACTAACGTAGCCAAGGCTTAACAGTACCTGGAATAACGTGCCCGTAACAGCTATATCACCATCTTATACCAACCGAAAGCTTTCCATAACCTATTCATTACGATACAAGTATAGAACCTAACAAATAAAAACTTTAACCGGTTAAAAAAAGGCTTAAATAGTAGATACGAAACCTAAACCGAATGATTAATATAGTTTCGATCAACCTATTGAGGGTCAAGTTAATAATCTTTACAAACGGACCCTTCGTAAACAACACCAACCTATCTTCACAGATCGATTTACTGATAACCCTCGTTAATAAAGATAGGCGGAAGTATCAATTCAACATTATCGGCAGCCTGATTTATTGGACCTCTGTCAAATATAAAAGTATTATACAAAGCGTACTAACTTCAAAAGTTTACGACGTAATGATAGGTTTTAATATATATATAACATTATAATAAACCTTTAATATTATTACCGAGCAATTGCAAATTCCTCCTATCACAATGGTAATCTATACCGACTCGAAAAGCCTATTCGAATACCTTTTGAAGCTTGGAACCACCAGCGAAAAACTCCTAATAATCGACGTAATAATACTATACGAAGCCTACAAAAGGAGGCATATTAAGGAGTTCCGGTAAATTAACGGAAAAGATAATCCTTCTAACGCCATAACGAAAGCATCGCCGAACAAGGTACTTAAAAGGTTTATAAATAACAACAAGCTAAACATACGAATCAAAGGTTATATTAATAAGCCACCCAGCAAAACCAAGTCACGTAACGAAGATCAGAGATATATTATAGAACTATAAAACTGCCATAGGACTTACAATGACAACGTCTTTATTTAATACGGCTAAATTCAATATTTACATTAACCTATAGGGGATTTTATTTTGTAAGATTCGATAAAGTCGAACCTCGAACCCATGAGCCAACTAAGGGAAAATAGGGTTAATCTGAGTACAAATTAATGAAATTTAATGTAAGACTCAAATGAAACTAATAAGAATCTATCCAGTTAATGAGATTGTAATGCAACGGCTCTTGAAAAAAAAATTAGTTAACTATACTAATATATGCACACAAACTAAAAAGCTGCTAGTATTAAAATTGTAATACCCATAATACAATAAGTCAACTTTACTTACAGTAAAGTTAACTATACTAACTACAGCTTGATTGTATTATTTATAGACCTACTTTATTGGTTGTGAAACGACTGAAATATACACACACTTTATACTAAGGCATAAGCCAAACAATTAGCCATACAAATTACTACGTAAACCGACTAGCGGTCTTCTAAAACTAAAACAATACATCCATCACTTGACTACGCAATACTACTATTACTTCGACCAATCAAATCGACAACTTTGCAATGTATAAAGCCATACCAATACATAGTATATTATACCTTAGTTGAGCTATTGAAGTTTACGCTAAGATGGGTTTCAACTTCAGGATTTTAACCAAATCCTGAATTAAGAACGCTAACGTTGAAACGTTTGCCGAACTCTCTTTTATAATATAATATATCTTTTATACTGTCAGTGTAAATATTAAAGCTAATATATATGAATATATATTGATATATCTGTAAATTAGATATCATTAACAAAAACAATTGAATAATTGTTGATAAACTTTTGGACGTTACAACATTATCACTTCAAATCGTGATCGAAGTAACAGTAGTATTGCGTGGTCAAAGGGTGGATAAGTTATTACTTCTAAGTTTGGTAGACCGCTAATGGTTTTGCACACTACTTTGTATGAGAAATTACTTGGCCCGTAACCTACATGAAATTGGGCAATCTCCAGAAATTAACTAGAAATAAAACAGTTGGCTTTGATTGCACTATATTTAAAAACTATTTTAACAATAATGGCTTTTAGTTTCTTAGTATTAATACGTTTTATGGGGAAAGTTTCGGCAGTGTGAATGATTCCCTATATCTTCCCTAATGTCATTTATATCGCCCTTTCATTTCCTAATACTTTAAATCATTGAAACAAATTTTATATGACTATTGAAATCCAATTCTTTAATATATACATAATTATACACTTGATTCAATCATACTAGTCAATTAAATCCGTATTACTAGCACCTTAGACAACCTAGTAATTTTTCAATTAGCTAGGGTACCCCTATTTTTCTTTTTTACCCCTATTATGTAAATCCCTATTAGGAAACCTCTAGACATAGCCTATTACCATCCACAAACCTTCCTAAGACTTTATTCGGCATAATCACTGTTATAGCATTAAGCAAGTTATCATAAATATCGATTTATCAAAACTCTTTAATATATCTTGTTTTATAAACTTCACGGAAATTTTTTACGTTGATCATTCAACGTTTTTTTATTAACCATTTCGAATTTGAAAGGGTACTCGAACAGAATTCCAAAATTGGTACAAATAACAACTGGAATATGTTAATTTATAAACTATCTAGTAGTGATATTAAATATTTCCCATATTAATATACCTATATTGAAGCCGAACATTATACTATAGACTTCGAAAACAAAGATGTTTCGTGTAACTATTTTACACATAGCAAAGATTCGGTTAATTATATTTATAATATTAGCGTATAAGTTATCCTATCATCTATCCTCCTTAACGATTATTATAATGAATTCAATTTTTAACAATAAATTGGTGTTATTAGCGAAGGAGCCGTTTGTAAAAATAATCAACTTAATCTTTGATAGGTTAGCAAGACCTATATTAATCCAACGGTTCAAATTATTATTCTACCATTCCAATCGCTTGTTTAATCAATCGTAATTCCTACCAGCTGGGTTTTAAGTTCCTACCGTGATCAGTAGTTCATATGATATATTTCATTATTATAAGGCTGCCATATAATTGTTACAGGCACGTTATTCCGAATATTTTTCAATCTTTGCTTCGATATTCCCATGAATCTTAGCCGAACCAGAATTTAAACCGTTTTGATAGAAATTGAGGTATTGAAATTGAACGTCATCAATATAATATATACGGATTAGGTATATATGAAAGTCTAAATATCTGTTTTTTATTAAATCTACAATCAGTATTCAAATCTAGAACTTCGAATCATTAATTGTATGCTACTTTGTTTTAAGAAGCCAACACTTCCGATAAAAGGTGTATCATTAATCTGGATACTCACCATACCGAAATCTTTATCCTATATAATCAGAATACAAGAATTGTAGATTAAGGATTTCATACCCGTTTTGTATTTTAAAATCAACTAATAAATCAAAAACCAATAAAAACCTACTTTAATTAGTTTTTCCAATGGTTGAACTCATTATATTACAGTTTCTGATAGGTACTTATCGTGTATTTCTGAAAATAACTCAAATAAAATAATCCCTTGTAAATGAGTCTCCATCTTGATTAACGCTTAAATAATATCATGGCCATTGAACGTAAACTTCCCGTTAACATTGACTACTAATTCAATCGCTTATAAAACTATTCAACGTTATCTGATTTACTGAACTATTCACGATTACGTAAATATTTCATCTTTACCTTTATTATAGTATATTTAAACGATTCGACGTAAATTTTCATATAGCTTATTTATAGTATTCCTCGCATATTCGTAAATAATCTCTACCTAAAGATTTCAAAATTAAGGTCACCAAGATTAAAGTCGCATTTAAATACGAATTATACAACTTCTTGTATAAAGAGTTCACCAATTTGAACCTCGTAATTTTCTTTAATAAGTCTTCCTATATTCTCAATAATTCCTTATTCATAGAGATTAAAATCAAAACTTTGATTTTAGTTATTTTTCCTGTTCAACCAAATAATCATATAGGTACGTCTCAATATATATTCCTTATCTTTATCCCCAGTATTTTTCTTCCCTACTGGTGAACTTTGGTACTTTCACTTTATCGTTTTATTAATCTAGAGGATAAGGTTTATATTATTTCATTCAATTATTTCAAGAATCTTCATTGGTGTTTACTCTGATATAAGGTTCAACTTAAGTTATGCGAAATATAGTAAACTAGTTAACGGTTTTAACAACTACTTCCGAATTAGTAATACTCAAGATTTCAAATAGGATATTTTTATCATAGGCTAGTATGTGAGATAGTAGTTGCCAAAGATTTAGCTTTAGCGATTAATAAGTTCTCATGATGCTATTATATTGCTCGCAAGCGTGTCTATACCACGTAACTAATTATATAACCAGACTATATCATATCACTAGCTCCATAGTACATATATAATAAGGGCTTTTTATTTCTTTTTTATAGAGAATCATAAATAGTATCCGACGAAATTAAGCTTTAACTTTCATTTGATTTTTCTATATATAATCCTCGTTTTTTTTTTTCAACAGTGTTTTAGTTATTTTCGAATCGTTGTAGCCTAAAATTATATTTTTCGATCACCTAAATTTAGATAGTTCAGCTTGAAAGAAGTTCTTTAGCGCGTGCATCTAGGATTTATTATAAGTTTTATTAGTCGTATAATGTAGCAAATCAATCATTTGATAAAAAATGTTAATTGAAACCTTATAAAAGAATTTTATCAAGTGGAACCATACCGTTCGAAAATAGGTTATACGAATGAAGTGAAATGATTTTCATGTGTTAACCATGCTTATACATATAATTCAACAATGAAAAGTTTCAATTATTACTTCTAAGCTACTAAAGTGATTTTTTTCACGAGAGGGAGCCTTTACAACGTAATTTACGTAAAATAAAATCCCTAAAACTATACAAATATACTGTTTGAACTATTACTTATTAGAAGTCGCATCGATTTACCTGACGACAATAATACCTCCAATTCCTCCAATTTCGATTACGAATACAATAATGAGTCACACAGCGTTGATTATTAAGCGGGATAAGCATAAACCTCTGAGTGAACCAATATATTTTTCATACATTAATTGCGTTGTTTCATATGGAAAATCATGATAACACGTAAGTTATGTAGCAATTAAAAATTTATCAATGTAAAAAATCATTTTTATGCTATTTTTAATAGTTAAAAGGAATAGTCTGGACTGTTATGCAACGTTATTACGCCCATGGAAACAAAACTGGTAATAACAACTTGAGTATTTTTTAGAACGATACCCTTTACTTATTATTACAAAATTATGCTATACGGGTTATTATTAGTTAGTCAAAAAGTTTTAAACAATGCATTCATAAGATTTTTCACGTTTTGCTTAATATTTAAAAAGCTTCATGAACCCAAGTTAAAGATATATTTTAGAAATCCATTGTTATACTCGTTCATTTCCAAAAAAAAAAACATTCAAGATACCCTAGCTTATTCCTTGCTTTTATTCTATAGACTAGAGAAATGAGCCAAATGGGTAGCTCGTGTTTAAATTGAGAAAAGATTTTTAGAATTTTCCATTTCATTTAACATTAATAATAATGTTAAAAGTTATATTGGTAGTTATAATAACCGCGGCGGTGACCATGGTGGAGCTAATAGCCATCATATATCCGTATGCGATAGTAAAAGAAATATTGTAAAATAGGATTTAACATTTTGCAAACCAGTACTAAACGACGTGTTATCTAGATTAATCAAACCGAATTTTCTCTTCATAAAAATACAGATTGTATTTAGAATGTGGCGCGAATAGCTACCTAATTAGAACCTTTCCTTTGAATCTTGTTGAATTCCCGAACAACTTTGGTATAAAAACTAGTACAGGAATTTATCTTACTATTATCGATAACTTTATGGACTTATAAAAAGAAAAAGTTTAGCTTCTATAAATAATCGTATATAATATTTATGTTGTAATAGAAGTCGTATACAGTATAGTCAAGTCAACTATACTTGTAGGTAGTTGATTGTACTTACTGAAAATTAACTGCGGTTTGTAGGATTAACTGAAAGTCTAGTGCAGTGGTTGCCCATTTAAAAGTAGGTCACGGACTAAATCATTTGACTATACAAATCAGTGTGCAGACTGGCTATCTGTTTTCTAAACTTAGAACTTACAACTCATCAACCAATTTCAATGCAGCATTAGTTACTTCGACTACAGTAATTCGAATGGACTATGTTGTAACGATAAAAGCCTATCAATACTAATTAATGTTCATTAGGTTAAGTAAAGATAAGCTAGATAGAAGAAGAAGTTAGTTTCTGGATACGCTTTATGTAATTGTAAGGTAGATGGAAGATTTTTATGAAGGACCCCCTTTTACTACATTTGCTGTTTATAGGTAGTAAAGAGTAAGACTTTTTAAGTGCGTCGGCTATTTAAAGGTACTTTAAAAGTGGAAATGGTATTTTCATTACTAAAAACACTAAGAAACTTTTATTAGATTAGTCTTTAAAAAACGCGTTGAGATTAACCACCTAAATGTTTTAAAGATTACCAAGTCATAAGGTCGGCGAATGGCTAAGTTAATATTATTGCGACTACTATTATTGTAAATTACAAATCGTAACATCGACTAAGTCCTATACTATTAAACTATTAATGATCAACAACCGCTGGCCTCACCTTTTACACCAAATTTTACCTTTAATACTAAGTTTTTCTCTTTACATTCTTTTTTTCCTTCTTTACATCCTAAGATTATTGCCTTAAGTGAAAAATAACAAGAATCGCTAAGTCGCGTGGACAAAGATACATCGCGTGACTTCATATTAAATCATCAATCCCCATACTCCTGAGTCTCCAAGTCTACCACTAAATCCTATATTAGCTAAAACGTTAAGATAATTACTGAAAACGCTAAGATTAACATCGTTAAAGACCCCGTTAAAATAAAAGTAATTAAAACCCTCGTGCTTACGTTCGTTAAGTACTTTAATAATGATTTTTAATTTACGGGTGCCGACGAAAACTTTACCCTTAAATACTTACATAATTATGTTGAACGTTTCCTCCTCAACGTTAACTACGATGACCAGGTCTCTGATATAAAAGCTTACCATGATTACGTTAACTTTTTTAAGGATTGAGGTTCAAATATGTAAGAAATTGTAAAAATACAATTAAGTTTAAACTAAATGGTAAATTATATAAATAAGGAATCACAATACCATTAAAACTTAGTTGAAAATAAAAAAAAACCTCTTCAAAATACTATATAAATACTTTACCAATAAAGATCATTAACGGGAATAGGAAAATAAAAGCAAAGGAATCGCTGGCGATAGTATTCTTTAACGACTTTGGACGCGTTTCCAAGGTTATAATCAAGCCTAAATATGTTCCTTGAACCCTTTTATACAAGGTGTTATCGAGCTAATGTTATTATCCGTAAGGAATTAGTTAATTTACGCGTCGTAAGCCCCCACGTTTACCAGTAAATTAACAAAAAACCTCGACGTACATTTAAATACCAAAAGGATTATTACCAAGTCCCTTATAAAATTTACCAAATTTCTATCCTCCAATCCCTTAACATATATAATTTTAGTAGCCAAATCAAAAAAGGAACTACTTCACGCATAAACCTATTATAGGCATAACTACTGGATTTTTTTCTTCAAATTTAGCCAAAGGTAACTATCTTAACTATCCTACCTACCAATACCTTCCTTAAAACTGGTCGAGGGATCTAAAGGGTTCATACTACCAGTATATCACCCTTTTCCCTCGATATATATCTATAGTAGATACGAGTTACACAGTCATTATTACATTTGTAAAGATTTGGAGAGAGAAATAGAAGTATAATAGTTAGCTGTACAATCTTCTCGACGTTAAGTTACGCTAGTTTTTTAATATTTGCCGTTGGATAAAGGTGAAAATATTAGGCTTTCACTTGATATTTCCCAGTATTTTCATTAAATAAGCCGAAAACTATTACCTTCGGTATTTAACGAATGGTTATTTTTTTCCTAACGATTTACAACGGTTTTAGAGGTTATTTTAAATACGATATCAAACTCGGGCAATATCACATAAACTGGAATATCATTAAAAAGTCTTACATATTGAGTTATAAAAAAGATACGGAAAGTTAGATAAACCTCCTTAATTAGATATTTAATAGACTGATACTTTACCAATAAGCCATGTGGACTATAGGAATTAGCGAAGGTATATTACGTTAGCTGGTCCAGCAATCCATCACGGACCACAAAGAGTTTGAATACGTCTTATAGTACCTTAACGACATTTTTAAAGGTTTTTTGTCCCGTTATGGTCTTCGTTTACGAACCTAATAATATAGGTCTCGAATTTGAATAATATGTACCCTTAAGCTCCAAAGTTTAATGACGACGAAGAAAACCCTTTTTACGTATATTATATTAACGGTAAATATAGAAAGCCCAGTTAATACGGTTAATAGAAAGGGCGGACCTAGGGACGAAATTATTAAGCTACGTATAGAAAAGGGTATTCTTTTTCGTCAAAATCTTTAAGTTACCTACGTAAATTTACTTAAATATTAAAAAATATTTAATTCGTAATGATTCCGGTTTTCAGTTAATTCGTTACCCTTCGGCTAAACTTCATAAATAAAAGGCGACATATCAATTTTAGTACCCTATTTTTTTAATGATTTACCATTGCCGGAAATTGCCCACTATATAGTTTGTATAGTGTGACACTTACTAATGTGAAATACATATATATACCGGCAGGAAGACTCGAAACTCAAGTATTTCTACCCACAGCAACCACCATATTCTAAAATTCCTGTTGATTTTAAACTTTATCGTGAAATTCGTTGAATAAACCATTGAAAGCATTCCCAACTGAACAAATCTATAAGGTTAGAAACCTAATCCTATATACTTGTGGCCAATTTTGGGAGAATATGTTGTACATATATATTAAATGCCGTTGGAGTTTTATGATTAACCATATTCGTCTTTATTACATATTATAAATTTATTACAGCTACAAATATGAATCATATTTGTATAAGTTTGTCCACGTGTTACGTAGAATAAGGAAGACACTACTAGGTGTTTCGGAAAATAATTTCAATCGAATATACTTATAAAGAAGAATACGACGCTCTAACCTTCATTTAAAAAATGAAAAGAAACAAAAACAAAAAGGAAAACCTTCCAGAAATCGAACATTAAGCTAATTTTATAATCTAAGCCTTAATGTAATCCTATATCTTGAAGACCCATAAAACGGGTTTAAAAGTTGTAGCTTTGGACGGGCCATATTACACGGTTATCTTAATCCCCTCTCGATGCTTACTCGTATTAAGGATCTAATAGCGGTGCTAAAATAGTAAATGACCTGTAAAACACATATATTTTGGTTAAAAGCCCGCGGCAATAGAGAAGTTATACTTTATAATTTGGTAAAAATCGTATTTTACAACTCGGTAGAAAAATTACGATTCGAGCCACCTTTTTACCACGGACCGTAAACCTAGGAAGTGTAAAAGAATCATGAAAGGTTATACAACTAATAGGGTAGTGTACTGTAAAAAGTCTTTTGTAAATAGAAAAAGGCATTTAAAATATGGTCGAAGGCCCCGTTAAGCGAGCGGGGTATCTGTATAGGTAACGACAACTTAAAAATAAATAAATAAATAAAGATGTTACGTGCGAGCGCTTATAATAAAGGTTTCTGTTGGAATAGTATTACATGAAGTGAAGTAGGTCAACTTTACTTACAGTAAAGTTGACCGTACTACAAGTGTATTGTTTTGTGGAGACTTACTACATTGGGTGTAAGTCGAGTACAGTACGCTGCACTTTACTATAGGGTACGAGCCAAGCACTTGGCCATACAAATTACAGTGTAAACCGGCTGGCGGTCTGCTAAACCTAGAACAATACGTCCACCATCTGACCATGCAATACTACTGTTACTTCGAAGACCAATCGAATCGACAACGTTGTAACGTTTAAGGCCTACCAACACTGATCAATGCTTGCCTGCTAGGTTAAGCACAGATAAGCTAAGTAGAAGAAGAAGCTACTTTCCGGTTACGCTCTGCGTTTATCGCTAGGTTAAAGGAAATATTCTTATAAAGGGCCTTTATTAGTACTGTATCAGTCTTCCAACGGCAGGAAAACAAAGAAGACTTTTGCGTTACATCAGTTTTTCAACGGCAATCTAGAAGTTAGCGAAGGTATCGCTATCGAAAACACCAAGAAATTTTTATTAATCCTTTTTAAAAAGCGTTGAGATTAACCGCTAAAAGTCACAAAGACAAGTTGGAAAACGGTCAAGTTGGTACTACTGCGGGTAATACTACTACAAGAAAAACGACTAAGTCTCTATGCCAAACAACCTCTACCATCAATAACGACCTTCGACTTTACCCTTTACACCAAATATCTGCCCCTAATTTTCTTTTTTTCACTTCCTATATCATGTTAATCATGAATTTCGCTACTCTAAGCGAAAAACACCAAGTCACGCCAAGAAAACCACGTCGCGCAATCTCACACTAAGTCAATAGATCGCTAAGTCGCCAAGTCCCTACGCGATTTCACGCCAAAAACACTAAGTTCCCTACGTTTAAGATCACCAAGTTCCTCGCCCTACACTCCTATCAAGATATCTGCTTCCAGCGCTAAGTTTGAGGCTATTAACAACCCCACCAGGAAAAAAGCAATTAAAGCGTTCAGAACTGTTTTTAACAAGTTTTATGACGAATAACTCTAGACTACGGATATTAACGAAACCTTTAACGAAGATTACCTAACTAACTAAGTTATCCAGTACATCCTCAAGTCTAATACCGGTAAAGAGTTTGGTTGCAGCGCCAACACTTTCCAAGAATTTCGCGAGTTTTTCAACCGCTAGATACTAGACATATAAAAGACGATTCAACATCACGTTAAGGCTAAGTTAAGTATAGAAGTCAAAAGGCTTAGAATTTACATATTAGACAGAGCTTTAAATGGAATAGCAAAAATCTTTTTTAAGTTAGCCCAGCTTAAAAAAATGCCTACAAAACCCTTAAGAAAAGGGTAAAGCCGTTAAGGAACCTTAACGCCTTCAAACACGATCCAAAAGACCTCCCCTTCATTTTTGGCTAAGTTAAGCCTCTTTATACACTAACAATAAGGAACCTATTTCAGTATCACCACGTAACAACGCGGAGTACGCCCTTAGCGGCGGAAGAGTATGTGAAGTAAGGGCTGCCAACGCAGCCAGAGGTATTAAAGTTAACGCTTTACACCAGTTAATTGAACAAAATCGTCAGGCTTTCCAAAAACTATAAGGATCTATCGACCCTTAACATTACCATTGCCAAGCACCTTAAAAACCCTCCCCCTTTAGATATTCCTACGTACGTAAACCGACCACAAACCCTACCACAGGACCTTACCCATAGGGCCAGATGACTGGCAATTACCCTTAACATCGTGCCTCAAAACCTCTAAAATTTAAGTCGCTAGGAAATGTCAACTAAGCCTGGAATGACTATTGCGACCTCCTTCCAAAACCTATCAAGATGGTTAACATTAATTACAAACTAATAACGGACTTTTTTATGATCTGGTATGATATAAAAAAGTATTACAGAAATATTTATAACCTTTTTAATACCAAAATAATTCTTTTTTGAATATATGTAAGTAAATAAAAGTCCTACCTTCTGGTTTTCATTTACTGTTTCCCAGAATCCTCACAGGTCACGCCAAAGACTATTACTTAACCTTTTCAACAAACCCTACCACGTTTCGCGAGATCTACGATATCATAAAGGGGCACTTCGAATATGACGTTCACCTTGCGTAATACTATACAGATTGGGCTACCACGCAGTAGACTACAATAATACTAAAAAAGAAAGAGGAGGAATCACCAATAAATGTTTTTAATTAGATATTTGACAAATTGATAATGTGTTAAAAGATAATGGAGAAGGCTTACGTTAACGAAGCTATATGTCGCGAATAGTTACGGATATCAGTTACGGGCGTTAGTAAGTTCGAATACGCTTTATAACGCCCAGATGCTACTTGCGAAGGTTTTTTTAACCAGTTACGTTCCTCGTTTACCACCATAATGGCATGTATAGCAAATTCGCTGGGTATATACCCCTAAACCAGTAATTTCCTTAACGTAGATAAAAAAGACCTTACGGTAGTTAATTACATCGACTGCAAGTATAGACGTTTATAACGCTTAAGTTTTAGCCCATCGACCTTAGCCCTAGATTAGAAGTAGCACCCATATTAGCGTTAATAATATATAGACGAACCTGTTAACCGCCTGTAATACCATCATAATAGTGACAAAAGATATTAGATCTGTAGTAAAATTAGTTGCTAGTAAACTCGGCACCTCCTTATTGAGCGAAACAATAGAAAGATAATATATTATATCTAATACCCTACCATTTTAAAATAAGAATACTTAAATAAAGTTATAAATTTCGAAGGGGATAAGCCTATCAATTACAACGCCCTTAAGAAAATTAAGTAATACGAAGACATTACTACTAGTACGGCATTCTAGTAACTAGTTGACCATGTCTTTTTATATCGTTTAAGTGGTAAAAACCCTTACCTTTACCCCAATTATACCTTTGATCCCTTATACATCTTTAACCTCCGTAATAGTTACGCGGATTACATATTCAGGGTATTATACTAAATACAAGGGCAATAAGATACTTAATAGAAGGTTATTCGCAGTACGTGGCATTGCAGAGGGAAAGCATTATAGCTATTGAGATTAATCGTTACGATGTTGACAAAGTTAAAGTTAACTTTGGCCTAAGCGAATAACTATCCTTACTAAAGATAGCGATAATCTAAACTATTGTGGGAGTGATTACGTTTCATATCCTTAAGTCTCTTACCCCTTTCTTACTTCACTTAGAAAACATAAAGACCCTTAGCGTTAATGTGGACGTTAACGCAGACGAGCTGGTTAAGAACGGCTAAAGGTTTTTACTTGCCTTTAAGTGAGTGCACTTATGGTTTTATCTTTAAGGTCCGAAAATAGTGGTATTAAACCTGATAGAGTCGGAGATACGTTAACTATACCAACGCTTTAACAATTCAGTTATTAATAGGCTATACAAAGTCTTCAAATCCGTAGGGTATAACTATATAGAATACTTTACCTTAAAAGCTATTAAATGGCTTTGCCATTACCACCAAATACATACCTAAGCTCCCTGGAAATTTATATTTACACTAAAATACGATAAGGACTTTAACTATAAGATTTTTGTTAATATGTTTTAATTAAATAATAAGCTTATTTTTTATGTCGTCGATTGAAAAATTTCTTTCCACGGAACTAGCAAAGAATACTTGGACAACGTTAAGGATTCTATAGATTAATACGTATTTAGGTCCACCTAAAGTCGTAGTCTATAATACTAGTACTAACTTTACGGCGGCTGAGTTTCAAGAAGATGCCAAGATAATAGGTATCCAGTATAAATAGGTATCTATAAAAGCCTATTAAAGTATTGAAAAGGTATCTATAAAAGCCTATTAAAGTATTGAAAAGGTTGAAAGGATATATACTCTACTTCGCCGAACGTATAATATCTTTAAGTTAGAGATTAAAAGCTTTATATATCTAGAAGCACGTTTAAAAATAGCAATAGAAAGCCTTAATGATACTATAGGCCCTAAGAGCTTAATACTAACACTCTTGGTCTTCGGAGCGTACCAACGCCTGACAAATAAATCTCCGCCCTCTGTAAGTATTTAGAAACGTTCTACGACTTATAATAAAGCTTTAAGGGAATTACGAAGGGAATAGTCACGCCGCCGGATCAATAACGCTTTTAATATTATAAACGGTCCCTTAACGATCAACGTGTTTACTTTGCTATTGTGAAGTAAAGTCCTCATATAACGGAAGCCAGATAAATAGGAAGGGCTATATAAGATATTAAGTATTATAAACTTTGAAGTAATGATTAAAACTATTAACGGTTTTATATCTTTTCGAACTACTTAGGTTAAGGTTTATATTAGAGGTATTAATGATAAAAACCTTTAAGCCTTCCAAGTAAAACGACCGAGTTAATACGACTCTCCTCTACCTGTTATTAATAAGCCGATAAAACGTCGTTAATTCAGGGGACCCCCAAAGAAAAAAAAAACGTTAAAGAAGAGGAATATACACCGGGTCGTATTTATAATACTACTTGGGTAAATAGGAAAGAAAAGGATAACGAAAACTTGGTAGTAAAGCGTAGAATATAAAGGATTATTAAAACTTTTGGTAAACCCTTTAAAAGAAGCAACAAAGTCGAAATTAAGGGCCTACTAACTCGAGGTGTAATATAATTTACATCGAAAACTAAGTTTAACTTTTAAAACTAAACGTTACAATCTTTAAGTCGAGGATTATTTACAAGGTTAAGGGTAAAACTACGGGGAGGCTTTATGGAAAATCAAGACTAATCGTTTAAGGATACGGAGATAAAGGTAAGGATTAGATTCTTATATAATCGTTAACGATTTAGAAAATCAGCCAGCGCTTGATAGTTTCCCTAATAGTAAACTTGCTAACTAGAACTAAAGGCAAGCTTATATTTAAAAGGTGTAATATTATGTAAACCTATATATAGTTAGTAACATATTTGTAACGAATTATATTATTAAAGCTATTATAAGAACTCCGTGTTATTTACCTATTCGGAATGGTAATACGATGTGTTAAACCACTATATAAATTAGTTAAAGTAGGCGTTTACTAATTCCTAATTTACTAGTCGTACTTTAAGTTCCGTTGGCGATAAATTTTTCAATATAAGATCCATATTTATTAGTAACGTAAAAAAAGGACTTCGGTATAGTGGGTATATGAACTGACGATACCTTTTTTGTTGAAACGGCTGGCTTTGTAGTATTGGAATAATGAACAATCGAGGACTTCAAGTTTTAAAATTACAATCCAGTAACGACGTTAATGAAAACCAACTAACTTAACTTTAATAGATAGTAAATCCATATACTTGGTATTGATACCAGTTTAATCTTCCGCTAAAAAGGCTAAGGCGTTGTTTTCACTATAATCGACAAACCTAATAAGGTTAGGACTTAACGGTATTTGGAACAGCATACATGGGGTAGCTATATTACCATCTTATGCTAACTGGAAGCCTTTTACGATTTATTCATTACGGTATAAGTACAAATACCAACGGATAAAGACTTTAATCGACTGAATAAAAGGTTGGACTAATAGATGCGGAACCTGGACCACGGTGTTAATATAGTATTAATCGAACTTTTAAAGACTAAGTTAATAATCTTTACGAACGGATTCTTCGTAAATAATACCTACTTATCTTTACAAATCGACTTTTTAATAACCCTTATTACCGAAGATAGGTGGGAAAATTAGTTTAGTATTGTCGGTAATCTTATTTACTAGATCTCCGTCAAGTGTAAGAGGATTATACGAAACGTGTTGGCTTTGGGGGGTTACGGCATAATCGAGAGCTTTAATGTAGGCATAGAGTTATAGGAAACCCTTAACCTTATTATTAGGCAGTTAAAGATGCCTTTTATCCCGGTGGTAATTTATACCGACTCGAGGAGTTTTTTTTAGTACCTATTAAAATTCGGAACCAATAGCGAAAAACGTTTGATAATCGATGTAATAGCACTTCGTAAAGCCTATGAAAGAAGGAATATTAAGAAGTTCCAATGGATTGATTGCAAAAATAATTCTACAAATGCTATAACGAAAGCTATATTAAATAAAGCCCTGGAAATATTCGTAAATAACAACAGTTTAATTATATGTATCGAGGGTTACGTTAACCGATCACCTAGGAAGCCCAAATTACGTGATGGCAAATTAAAAGACTGTTATGGAAATAAAGGCTGCGATAGTAACTTACTTAATTGGAATAGTTAAAATGAAGGCCTATAGCGGAAGAACTTTTTGTGGGAGTTGATAAACTCGGACCTCGGAGAGACGGAGCGACTGAGGTCAAATGGAGTTGGTTTGCATGTAATTGGGTGCATTTCAATGTAAAGGTCAACTGGATTGATAGGGGTATAGCTAGTTGACGAGGAGACAATTTAGTGGTAACCGGAAAAGATTGGTTAGCCACACTGGCGTACGCGCATAAACTAAAAAGCCGCCAGTGTTAAAATAGTATTACATGCAGTGCAGTAGGTCAACTTTACTTACAGTAAAGTTAATCGTATTGCAAGTGTATTGCTTTATGAAAACTTACCGCATTAGGTATAAGTCGAGTGCAGTACACTGCACTTCACTTTAGGGCACGGGCCAAGCACTTGGCCATACAAATTACAGTGCAGATCGGCTAGCGGTCTGCCAAATCTAGAATAATACATCCACTATCTGACCACGCAATACTACTGTTACTTCGAAGACCAATCAAATCGATAACGTTGCAACGTCAAAAGTCTACCAACAGTTTCTCTTTAAGACCTTGAAACATAAAAGTGATTAAACTTATATTATAGTACAAGTTTAAAGCTAAAGGCTCAGTTAAGCGGACAGGGTATCGGTGTGGGTAGCGACGCCTTAAAGATAAATAAATAGATAAATAAATAAATAGCTAGATAGATAGAAAGATAAATAGAGCCGTTAAGTATGAACGCTTATAAGGTATTTAGTTGGTACCTTAAAACATCAAAGTAATCAAACTTGTATTGTAATTGCAATATAAGTTTAAGTCTAAAGGGCCATGTTCGTAAAAGTAGCAAGGGATGAAATCGATAGTTATAAGTGCTGTTCTCTGGATACACCGCTACGCAGGCGATACGCCGAGCCAACGACAATCTTTATAGCTAAAGAGGGGTTGCCGGAAAAGATTCAAATTATTGTAAAGCCGATTAAAGATGTTGTGGTGAAATGGGATACATGTAAAGTGATGGTGTTAAAAGCAGTTAGACCTGAAAAATTTTCTCGGAAGTGGGCACTGTTAGGATTTACAGTGTAGGCCCCCTACTTTCCTTAACAAAGTGGTTCGTGCACCCATGCCAAAAAAGTTGATGTAAGATCGAAGATGTTTTAGTACTTAATTGCTTTCCAGTAAAATTACTTTGATTATATTATAGATTTTGAAGGAAAAAAGTTAAAAAGAGGGAAAATAAACTTAAAACTATAAGTTGGTTTGAAGATATTGGTATTAATCCAGGAATAACAAAATAATTCGCCGACAACACCTTTTTATACCGCTTAATAGGTAAAGACTCTTATCGCCGATATAATGATAAAAACACTAACCTTACGTACTTATTTACCATTTGCAACCGTTATAAATAATAGTGGTTTTAAGGTATTATACTAGATATTCGGATAATATAATATCCAATAGAAAGCTATTGGTAATACGTCGCATTATGAAAGGATACTAATATTACTACGGAATTTAAAGATATGGATACCAGTAAGGATGAAGTTGGCTTTAGCCATAGAAAAAGGCTTTTTTCACTGGGATCGACGACTATTATTACATTTATTAATCTCATTATTTTCCATGTTTTAGAATCTCCTACCCCTTTCCGTCTTTACTTTAAAAATATGAAAAATATTAGCGTTAACGTTAAATTTTAAACTAATAAAATAGTTTAGATTAAGGGTGGTAAAAGTTTTTCATTTAGACTTAAATAGGGGCACCTTTAATTCTACTTTAAAAGTTTAGAGACAATAGTATTAAGCCTAACAAAGTTACAACTTCGTTAATTATATAGCCGGTTCAACTACCCGGTAACTGATAAGTTATATAAGGTTTTAAAGGCAATAAAGTACGAAAATGTGAACTTTCTAGTGTTGGAGGCAATTAAACGGCTTGACTATTATTGCCAAACAAACTCCCAACCCCCCCTAAAGTTCAAGTTTAAGCTAAAGTAAAATCAAAACTTCAACTCGAGTATCTTCGTAAACGTGTTTTACCTTGATGGTAAGCCGGTATTTCGCGTAATTAACTTTTTTATGGAATTTTATGGTGTTAGGTTCCTTAAAAACATTACTGCAAAGGAAATATAGAAGGTATTACGTAATTTGTAGATTAACACGTACCTTTAACCCCCGGATGTACTTGTTTACAATGTCAGCACCAACTTTTCCGTAATAGAATTTTAAGTTAATATTGAATTAATAGGGATTCAATGTAAATAAGTTTCTGTTAATGCTTACTAAAGTATTAATAAGGTTGAAAAAGCTTACGATTTCTTTACGAAAGTCTTATAATATTTTAACCCTTGAAATTGAAAACTTTCTATGTTAAGAAACATTACTTTAAATAGTTGTAAACGGTATTAATCATATTATTTACCCTAACAGCATTATATTGAATTTGCGGGTATTTAGAGCCTACTTACGTATAACGATCAATTTACTACTATAGTTAAACGCCCAAAACCATACTATGGCATACAGAAAAACCCTGAAGGAATGAAGGAAGAAATAGGTATGTAATTTTATTAATAACTCCTTTCATATCAAGAATTAATAATTCATAATAAACGTGCTTTTCCTACCTCTTGAAAGTAAAGTTTTTACGTGATAAAAGTCAGCTAGATAGAATGGGCCTTATAATATATTAAGTTTCGTAAACCTAGAAGTAGTAGTTAAAACCGCTAACGGCTCAGTAAATTTCCGGATTACACATGTTAGACCGTGAAAAAAAGACCCTTTAATTTTAATTAAAATCTTTACGTCGAGAACACCCAAGCCGGGCGAAGTATTCAATTTTATCCTCCCGAGACGATTGTCAATAAGTCGATAAAACGTTGGTAGCGTGGAAAATTACCGAAAACAATGATACATATTGAAGAGGAGGAGGATAGTAACAACAACCAAAAGCTTAGAGAGCATATACAATGACGTGGATATCTTAGGAAAAAAAAATTGAAAATTTGCTCCTAAGTTACGTCTCAAAAGCATTATTAACACATCGGGCAGACATTTAAAGAAAAGTAACCGGATGAAGATAAGCGGACTCCTAATACAAGACGTTATTTAATTTATATAGTTAACGGAATTTAAAAGTTAAGATGTTTTAATTTTGAAGTCAATAATAGTTTACAAAGTAAAGAATAGAACTACGAACCGGCCGTACAAAAAATTACGGTGAATTGTTTAAAGATACAATAATAAAGGTAAAAGCTGAATCCTTGCTTAATCGTTTATAAGCCAAAATATTAGCTAGCGTTTAATCGTCACAATTACTACCAGTTTGACTACTGGCGTAAGCGCTAAGCTTATACTAAATACTTTTGATATAATATAAACGTACACTCATTTTTATACCGATTTTTTACGTATTATATTATCTAATTTCCGAAAAAAATAAAAGACAAGTTTCCGGTCGACGTAATTATATGTTAAATTGAATCTTTGTATGTTAAATTGAATCTTTATACAAATTATCTAAGGTAAGTATCCATGAGGTTTTAACGTATCAAACGTACTATAAAATAAGCTAGACGTAAAAACTTTAATGTTCGACCTATGTTTGTTAATTACGTAAGGAGAAAACTTTGGTATCGTAGGTATATAAATTCAGGATAATATTTTTCCTGTAAACATTTGGTTGATAATAACGAAACAACGTGTTATGAAAATGTCAGGCCTTTTTAAATGTAAACCGATTGAGATATCAGATAAGGGTATATAAATTAACTTCAATAAACCATAAATTTGTATTCATTATATTAAGGCTGAAACATCAATGGTACGTATATTAGCCTACGTTAAAAAGGGCAAGTTACGATCTTGATAACTATTAATGAGGTCAACGAGGCAATATTATAACAATACCTAAAGTAAAGGGTCTATACAGTTTACATTATTATGTTGTACCAACCGAAGTTATCGTACGACATATCTATTGCGGCATAAGCATATAACATACAAAATAAAGACTTCAATGAGTTCATTGAAAAAAATGTATGAATATAATTTTGGTAAACTTGATAACGACGAAGTTAATCATTGTTACAGATTGCCCCTTTGCTCACAACACTAACCTCATATAGTAAATCGGGGTTTTTATAATGCTCATCAATAAGGAAAGGTTTAATAGGTAGTTTATAATCACCGGAAACCTCATAAATTGAACATTCATTAAATATAAATGTATAACACGAAACGTGTTAGCTTTAGAGATTTATGGCATAATGGTAGGTTTTGACATTGATATAATAACTAACGATACGTTAAGGATTGTTACTAAATAACTAGGATTGCCTTCGATACCTGTGGTTGTAGATGCAGACTCCTGCAAACTTTACGAGTGCCTATCAAAATTAGGCACAACTAATGAAAATTGTTTTGTTGGAAGGTTTTTAGACATTGCAACATTATCGATTCGATTGATCGAAGTAACAGTAGTATTGCGTGGTCAAGTGTTGGATGTATTTTTTTAGGTTTGGTAGACTGCTAGTCGGTCTACATAGTAATTTGTATGGTTAATTGCTTGGCTGGTACCCTAGTATGAAGTGAGTGCATACTGTACTTGACTTGCAGTCAATACAGTAGACCCAAAAATCAATACTCTTAACTTGTAGTTAGTATATTCAACTTACTTACTGCATTGAAACTACTACTATTCTAACACTAAAAGCCTTTTTTTTTGTACGCGTACACTAGTATAGTCGATTAACCTTTTCCGGTTACTACTGAATTATACCCTTGTCAACTAACCAGACCCCTATTAATTACAGTTTACTTCCGCACCAAAATTGACCCTAATTATCTATCTTTTACCTACGGCTCCGATTTTTAACTTCATTAACTCCCATACACAAGTCTTTGACTACAAATTTGTACGTATTAGCCTACTATTGCCCCTGGTTGTTTTAATCTATATAGGTTGACTAGCCTTCCAATGCTATTACTATCACTACTACAACTGGCTATCTCCACCAATGTGTGTTAAGTTACGTATTAATTTGACTTAACCTACGTAAGTTAATTGACCAACTGCTACCCCTAATTCAACAATACTATTTAAAAAAGTTGTCATCGTCAGTTTTATTTCTCTAGCAGTTTTCTAATTTGCTAGTATATATCTGTTCGCTAGCACGTGACTTGGCTTTGTCAGATAACCTGTTGATGTAACCCTTGATATGTATGATTAGTCTATTACTGTCTACAAACCTCTTAAGGTCTTTGTTTAGCGACGTCTTTGTTATAATATTAACGGGATTGTCTTCGCTATCGATCTATCAGAATTTCTTAATTTCTTTACCTCCTTAGGCTTTACGGAGTGCTATTACATAGATTATTAGGCTTTTTACATTAGTGGTTACGAGCTTTAGAAAACATTTAAATAGGCTTTTTGAGTCGGCATAGATTATCACCGGGATATAAGGAATCAGTAGCTGCTTAGTAACGACTTTAAGTGTTTTTAATCGTATTATGTCTACATAAAAGCCGTCTATTATGATGTAGACCTCTGAAACGAGAAATGTTTCGCGTAATCTTTCTTTATTTCATTGAAATCTAATGGATTAGGCTTTAGATGATGTTAAATTGGTCTTTTTATCTGTTTTTACTTACTAGGGTTATTAAAAAGCCCATTTAAAATGATAGGTTTGTATCTTTTATAAAGAAGCCGTCCGTAAATATTATTAATATGGTTTTCGATAGGTTAATCAGGATCATATTGATGCCTCAGTCAATGTTTCATATATATTATCCCGGTTATTTGATTAGTCTGTTGAAGTTTTTATCCGTTAGATCTTATGCTTGTTCCGCAATCGATAGGTCGCAAAAGGTCTTTGGTTGGCATAAGGTAGCGATGTATTTACTACGGGCGCATTATTTTCAATACTGTTGAGTCTTGGCTTCATCAATTTATTAAATATACTAAGTTGGTACCCTACACATTCTGGAAAAAACTAAGGTCAGTACCAATACCAAGTATACGGATTGACGATTCGTTAAAGTTAAGTTGATTACCTTTCGCTAAAGTCGTCATCGGCTTGCAATTTCGAAACTTTAAATCCTTAGTCGCTTTCTATTTCAATACCACAAAACCAGTAATTTTCACGTAAAATATATTGTTAGTTTACACATCTACTAAGCTAAAGTCATTTTTTTACGCTATTGGTAAGTGCGGATTATATGTCAAAGACTTTGTTGGAATAGTACTACATGCAGTACAGTAGGTCAACTTTATTTACAGTACAGTTGACTGTACTGCAAGTTTAGTGTATTGTTTGTGGACTTACCGCATTAGGTGTAAGTCGAGTGCAGTATGCTGTACTTCACACTAGGTCCCAGGTCAAGAAATTGGCCATACAAATTACAGTGCTAACTGGCTAACGGTCAACTAAACCTAGAACAATACATCCACTACTTGACCAATGCAATACTACTGTTACTTTGACCAATCGAATCGACAACGTTGCAACGATCTAAGGCCCTACCAACACTGATCAGTGCTTATTGAGTTAAGTACAGATTAGCTAAGTAGAAAAAAAAACTACTTTCCGGTTGTTACGCTCTGCTTTATCGCTAGGGTAGAGGAAAGATTCTTTCGAAAGGCCTCTATTAGTACTGCTCCAGTTTATAACGGCAGGAAAACAAATATTTTTAGGTTTCGCTAGTCCAAAACAGTAATCTAGAAGTAAGCGATGGTATCGCTACTTAAAAACACCAAGAAATCTTCATTAATCCTTCTTTAGGACGTTGAGATTAACTGTTAGAAGTCTCAAAGTTTGGTAAATTGGCAAACGGCTAAGTCAATACTACTGCAGGTACTACTACTATAAGAAAAACGACTAAATCTCACGGCTAAAACAACAAATAACTATTGATCTTACTTTTTACACTAAACTTTTACCCCTACTTTAATCTTTTCACTTACAATTATCCAATTCAATCGTTAAGTTCGCTGCTTTAAGCAAAAATAAAAAGAATCGTCAAGTTTTGCTAAGAAAGCCACATCGCATGACCTCACGCCAAGTCGCCAAATCGCCAAGTTTCTACGCAACTTCACGCCAAAACACCAAGTCCCTACGTCCAGAATCACAAAGTTCCTCGCCCTACACGCCTTACACGTCCTATACAAGCCAGAATGTTAAGATAGCTACCGTAAGTACTCAATTTTAGGCTATTATCGACCTCGCCTGGAAAAAAACAATTAAAACCCTCGGAGTAGCCTTTTTCAAACACTATAACTAGGGTCTTTAAAGAAACAACATTGATAAATACTTAACCGAAAAGCATTTGACCAACTTCGTCGGCTATTTTATCTTAAAATACGACAGCAGTAAAGACCTTAATAACGTTTTTTACAAGTTTCGTAATTTTTTTGGCAACTACATAATTAATATGTAAATGGTAACCTAAAAGACCGTTAAATCCAAATTAAAGGCTAAACTCAATCGCCGAGGGATTTACGTATTAAAGAAAAACGTTATTAAGTTAGCGGAAACACTCTTCGAATTAACTTAACTTAAAGAATACCATGAAAATCTACGACCTGAAGGAAAAAGTATTAAAAGAACTTAATACCCATATATGCGATTTAAGGAACTTCCCATTTACTTTTAACTAAGTTATACCTCTTTACTCTTTGGTTATAAGGAACATGTAAACTTAATCAGCAACCTAATACCACTACGTGACAACGCGGAATACGTCTTCAGCGGTGGTAAAATACGTAAAACAAGAGCCGCCAATGCGGTCAAATGTATTAACATCGGTGCTCTTTACTATTTCATTAAGAAACATCGTCAGGCTTTCCAAAACCTTTAAAAGAACTATCTCCCTTTGGTAATTTAATCGATAAGCCCCTTCAAAACCTTTCTATGACAGATTTGCCCATACGCGAAAGCCTATTACAGGTCCTATTATAGGACTTTACCCCTTGAGCTAAACGACTGGTAATTACTTTTAATACCGTACCACGGAAGCTTTAAGGCTTAAACTTCCAGGAAATACTAATTAAGACTGGCGTAACTATCGTAACCTGCCTTTAAAACCTATTAAGATAGTTAATATTAAGTACAAACTTTTTACGAACTTTGGCAAGATTTGAAACGATGTAAAAAAGTATAAAGGAAAGCCTTACAACCTTTTCGACATTAAAATAATGCCCCTTTTAAATATTTGTAAGTAAATAAAGGTTTCCGTTTTAGTTTTTTACTTACTATTCCCTAAAATTCTTATAAAGCACGCTAGGGATTATTACCTAACTTTCCTTACTCGAGCTACCACATTTTACGAAATCTATAATGGTATAAAGGGCTACTTCGAACACGACATCTACCTTACGTAATAAAACACAGATTGGGCCACTACAAGGTAGATAACGATGATAGCTAAAAAGAAAGAGGAGGAAGTACCGATAAATATACTTAACTAAATAATCGACAAGTTAACGTCATATTAAAAAGAAATATAAAAAGCGCACGTTCATGAAGTTATACTCCGCAAGTAAGTACGGGCAGTAATTACGGGCTTTCACGAGTTCAAATACGCCCTATAACGTTTAAATACCATTTGAGAAAGCTTTTTAAACCAATTACGTTTTTAGCTTGCTATTGTAATAACGCGTATACCAAACTCATTTAATATGTATTCTCAAACCGGAAACTTCCTTAATGTAAAAAAAAAATATCAAGGTGGTTAATTACGTCGACAGTAAGTACGATTACGAGCGTCCTTAACGTTTAAGGTTTACACTACCGGTTATAAATTAAAGGCAACAACTATATTAACGTTAATAATGTTAAGATTTAAACCATCCTACTAACTGTAAACAATATCATTATAATATCGGTAATAAATATTGGATTTATAATAAGTTTAGTTACTAGTTAACTCGACACTCCCTTGCCGAGCGAAATGATAAAAAGATAATATACTCTATTTAGTACCCTACCTCTTTTAAGCAGGACTAATTGAATTAAATCGTAGACTTTACAGGTGACGAACCAATTAACGGCGATAATACCCTTAAGTAAATCAAATAGTATAAAGATACTATTTCTAACACTGTCTAGTAATTAGTCAACCACGCCTTCCTCTACTGTTTAGGCGGTAAAGACCCTTACCTCTACCCTAACTAAGCTCTTAACCCCTTATAAACCTTTAACTTTCGCGATCGTTACGCGGACAACACGTTTTAAGGTATTATACCAAATATAAAGGGAGTAAGGTACTCAATAGGAGGTTATTCATAGAATTTGGTACTACGAAGAGAAAGTATTACAGCTACTGCAATTAATCGTTACAATACTAATAAGGCTGAAATTAGCTTTAAAACAGGTGAATAATTATCGTTAATAATTATAACGGTAATTTATACTATTTTAGGAGAAATTACGTTCCATATCCTTAAGTCCCCTTCCTCTTTCCTTTTTTTACTTAAAAGATATAAAAAACCTCAGAGTTAACGTTGATGTTAACGGAAACAAACTGGTTAAAAACGGCTAAAGGTTTCTATTCGCCTTTAAATAGGGGTACCTATAATTTTATTTTTAAGGCTGAGAATTAATAGTGTGAAAACTAATGGAGCCGGAAATATGTTAACTATTTCGGCGTTTTAATCACCCAACCGTTAATAGGTTATACAAAGTTTTAAAGTTTATAAGATATTAAAATATGAAATACTCTACCATAAAATTTATTAAAAAAAACTTTGTTAATATTATCAAATATATGTTTAAGTCCACCGAAGATTTAAGTTTGCATTAAAAGATGACAAAGATCTTAAGTACGAAATTTTAGTTAATGTATTTTACTTAGATAATAAGCCTACCCTTTACGTCGTTAATTTCGTAACCTTCTTTTACGGGTCTAAGTTTCTAAAGTCCATTTCCGCAAATGATACGTGGAAAATATTAAGGATTTTATAAATTAACATATACCTAGGCTTACTTAACTTTGTCGTCCACGATATCGGTACTAATTTTACGACAGCGAAGTTTCAAAAGAATGTTAAGATAATAGGTATTTAATAAAAATCGGTACTTATAAAAGCTTGCTAAAGTATTAGAAATGTTAGAAGGGTATACGCCCTACTTCGCCGAACGTATAATATCCTTAAGTTAGAAATTGAAGGCTTTATAGATCCGGAGGCACGCTTATAAATAGCTGTATAAAGCCTAAACTACACTATGGGATTTAATGTCTTAGTGTCAACGTTATTGGTCTTTGGAATGTACCTACGCCTAACGAGTGAATCTCCGCCCTTGGTAAGCATTTAAAAACGTATTATGGCCTACTATAAAGCTCTAAGGGAGTTATAAAGAAAATCGGCACGCCGACAAGTTAATAATACCCTTAACATCAAAAACGTTCTTATAATAATCAACGTATTTACTTTACCGTTTTAAAATAAAGTCCTCGTATGACAGAAGCTGGGTAAATAGGACGACTCATATAAGATATTAAATATCGGGAACTATAAAGTATTATTTAAAATTACTACCGGTTATTTATTTTTTCAAACCACTTATGTCAAGCTTTATATTAGGGTTACTAACGATAAGGACCCTTAAGTTAAGCAACCGAACTAATACGAACCTCTTTTACCCGTTATCGACAAGCTGATGAAACGCCACTAACGCGGACAACCCCCAGAAAAATGAACGTTAAAAAGAAGGAATACACACCAAGCCGCATTTATAATACTACTTAGGTAAATAGAAAGAAGAAAAATAAACAAATACTTAATACTTAAACTCCGAGTATAAGTGATTATTAAAACTTCTGGTAAACTTTTAAAAAGGCGATAAGGTCGAAATTGATGGCCTACTAACTCGAAAGGTTGTATAATTCGTACCGAAAACCGATTTTAACCTTTAAACCCCAAATATTACAATATTTGATTCGAGGATTATTTACGAGGTTCAAAGCAAAACTAAAAGGCGACCGTACAAAAAGTTACGCCTACTTATTTAGAGATACAACAATAAAGAGAAAAATTGTATTTTTACGTAATCACTAACGATTTGGAAAATTAACTAACGTTTAATAGTCGTTTTAATAACAAATTTACTAGTAAAAACTAAAGGTAAATTTAGGTTGAATAGCTGTAATATGATGTAAGCCTATACATAAGTAATAACGGATTTATAACGAATCGTATTACTAAAACTATTACAGGAATTACTTATTATTTACCCTTTGGGGGCGGTAATACGGTTTATTAAACCATCATACGAACTAGTTAAAACAAATTTGTATTGGTTTTTAACCTATAAATTATAATTTAAACTACACCTGACGATAAATTTTTAACGTACGACCCGTATTTACTAATAACGTGAAAAGGGTATTTTGACGTAATAGGCATACAAATTAATAATAACCTTTTTTTTTTTTTGAACAACTGGCTTCATAATACTAAACCATAGGCGATTAAAGATGTTAACTTTGAAAATTACAAACCGGTAACGACGTTAACGAAGGTAAGATAACTTAATTAATTATATTAAATCGTTAATCTTTATACTTAGTGTTAATACTGACCTTAACCTTCGTTAAAGAGGACAAGGCATTATTATGGTTATAATCGACAAAACGAATATAACTAAAGCTTAAAAATATTGGAAATAACGTGTTCGAAGCATTTATATTATTACCTTATACTAACTAGAAGTTTTTTACAACCTTTTTATCGCGGTAAAAATATGAAACCCGTTGAATAAAGACTTCAACTGGTGAAATGAAAAGATTTATTTAATACCAATCAACTTGTCGAAATATAAGTTAATAATCTTTACGGATGGATCCTTTATAAATAACACCGATTTATCTTTATGAATCGGCTTTTTAATAACCCTTGTTAATAAAGATAGACAGAAAAACTAATTTAGCATTATTATCAACTTAATCCACTAAACCTTCGTCAAATGTAAAAGAATTATACGAAATGTATTAACTTCGAAGGTTTATGATATAATAATAGGCTTTAACGTAGGTATAATATTTGGAAAATTTCTAACTTTATTACCAAGCCGTTAAAGATTCCTTCTATACCGGTAGTAATCTATATCGACTCAAAAAGCCTTTTCGAATGCTTTTCGAAAATCGGAACTACCAGTGAAAAACGCTTCATAATCGACGTAATAATACTCCGTAAAACCTACGAAAAAAGGGAGCTTAAAGAGTTTCGATAAATGAATGGCAAAGATAGTTTTATTAATGCTATAACGAATATAACGCTTATTAAGGCCCTGGAAAGGTTTGTAAATAGCAATAGGCTGACTATACATATCGAAGGCTACGTTGATAAGTCGCTTGACAAGCCCAAGTTATATGCCAGCGACTAGGATTATGCCGGCAGACTGAAATATTGCCAGTGAATTGACGATATAGACTTGTTTGATTAGCACGGCTGAAGTGGAGGCCTTTAAAAGCTTGTGGCGAAAAAACTTTTTATGGGAGTTAATGAACTCGGACCTCGAAGCGATGGAGTAATTAAGGTTGAATGAGGTTAATTTGTATACAATTAGGTGAAGTTTAGTATAAAAGTCAATTGGAATCGACTGGGGGTTGGCAAGTTAATGAGGTCGCTGTTTAGAGTTAACCGGAAAAGATTGGTCAACTCCTGTAATGATCACACTGAATACCCGTGAGTAAATAGAAGGTTTCAGGGGGTTTATATTAGTAGTAAGGTAGCAGAGGTAACGCAGGTGCAATATCAAGAAGATGTTTATTCGTGCTGTTGAATAATCACTAACCGTTAGGCTATTCAGGTGTGTGGACTGAATACTTAGATTGACAACTGAAGAGCTATGAAGGAAATACTATCTATGTGGTGCTGACCATGTCCTTATATATCTATGCCTTTATACTATCTTCAGTACTGGATAGTTTGGATCACCGCACTGATCCCACTGATCTAGTGCTGCCTCACCTTGGATTAGTAACTGATCTATACTGATCCATCACGTGACTTACTTAGTCACCTTGCTTTCATAAGAGATGTTCCCCGCCTGATGTGTTGGACTACAGGCTCTCCGTGGCTCAGCTGCATGCTGGCTTGTTTCCTGACCTAACCGTTGTCTAGGTTATAACAACCCCATTAGCGTGTACGTACAAACTAAAAACCCGCCAGTATTAAAATAATACTATATGCAGTGCAGTAGGTCAACTTTACTTATAGTAAAGTTGACTATACTGCAAGTTAAGTGTATTGTTTGTGGACTTACCGCATTGGATGTAAGTTGAATGCAGTACGCTTCACTTCACACTAGGGTACGGACCAAGCAATTGACGATACAAATTATATTGCAGACTGGCTAGCGGTCTGCCAAACCTAAAACAATATATCCACTACTTGACCAATGCAATACTACTATTACTTCAACCAATCGAATCGACAATGTTGCAACGATCTAAGGCCCTATCAACAGACTTTATATTTAATTTCAATTTCAAATACGATTGATAGGTAAGAAATGAATTCACGTTTATTTCGGCTAGTTTGTATAATAGCTTAATACATTGTATTACCGTCTATGAAGGATACTTGCCACGTAATTTCTATGGTTATTCTAATAATACGATCCATTATAAATCGGTCGCTAATTACGTATACACTGAAGTTCTATTGAAGCTATTAAGGGTGAATTTTCTCTTAGTTTTAACTAGTAAACTTGCTGCCAAAGCAACCAGTAAGCGCTTTCTAACCTTTGAAATTGTTGACGATTACGTAAGTATTTATTCCTTGCCTTTATTACTGTATATTTAAGAAATTAGGTATGACTTTTCGTATGGCTGCCCCGTAGTTTTACTTTTAACCTCGTGTATAATTTTCTACTTAAAAATCGTAATATTCGGATCGTAAAGGTCAAATTCGGCTTTAGGTACAGATTTTACTGCTCCCAAGTCAGGAGTCTATTAATGTCGACTTTATTGTTTTCTTTAAAAGGTTTTTCGAAGGTTTTAATAATGCCTTATATTTGGAGCTTTATAGCCAGGTTTTAATTCTTTTTTGTTTACCTAAGTAGTATTGTAAATACGGTCCGATATGTATTCCTCGTCCTTAATATTTCTTCTTTTCGGTGGTCGTTCGTGCTGGCGACATTCTATTGGCCTATTGATAATAAGAGAAAAAGGGTTTTGTTATATTATTTTCTTGACTTGGAGGTCTTTATCGCTATTGTTAATCTCCTTAATATAGAGTTTGAATTGGATTATGCGAAATATTGCGGGACCGTTAACAGCTTTTATAATTATTTGAGGTTTAGTGATACTCGAAATCTTATAAAGACCATCCCAATTTCTTGGTTTCCGCCATACGAGGACTTTACTTCCAAACGGTAAAGTAAATATGTTAATTATAGTGGGGTCGTTTTTGGTGTTAAGAGTATTATTAACTTAACGCTGTATTGATCTCTTTCGAAATTCATTTAATACTTTCCCATAGTTCACAGCTCTCTTTTAAGTACTTGTTAATGTTGGAGATTTATTTTTTAAGCGTGGGTATATTCCAAAGACCAACAGCATGTGAAAGGACTAGACCGAAGTTGTTGCTCAAGGTGGTTAGATACTGTCTATAATCCTCGATGAAGAAGAGAAGAGAAACCCTGGCTAAGTAGCTGCTACAGAGTTGTAGAAAAGGAGTGAGCCGGTCATGTGATAGGTGAGGGTATGCTTGCATGCGGCTTTTAAGCGGCTTTAAAGTACCGTAGGAGTATGGATAGTAACTACTAGGGTTAGATCTCTAGTAATCATTAGCTTAGGTACTAGCCTGTAACATTACCTCCTGGTTTACTTTTTCCCCTCCACTCCTCCTCCACGTTTCCTACGGTATAATATAGAAGGTAGTAAAAGGTTTTAGCGAACTAAGAGGTATAGCAGGCGCGAAATAACCTCTTTGGAGTGGTTTGGAACGCCGTAGCATGATGTAAAAGGTTTTAGTTATCGAACGATTTGGTACCATGTAAACTGTACCGGTACAGGCCTCTCCCCTTATTACCCTCCTTATAAATGGATTCGTAAGCCCCCTTTCCAAAAATATAGAAACTTCCTTTTTATAACCACTTTTACATACAATTACTACCGCTACCATTTATACTATCAGTATCGTTGCGTCCCACCCCTCTTTATTAAAGAAAACTTTTGTTGTTGTTGTTACAAGTTATTAGGATAGATTCACAATTCATTATTACGGTCAATTATGCGATTAGAAACGTTAGTATACTTATATCAAAGTTTCTTGGTTTTTATTAACAAGTATGTACTTCTTTGCCTTTAGTACAATTAACATATACCTAGAAAGAACCCGGAAATAAATATGTTGAAATATATTTATAGAATGGAATAAGATTTTAAAAAGTCTTATTAGGAAACCGGGGGTAAGTAAAATCCGTATCAAGGTGGGGAAATTATCAAAGAGCGGTTAAATACCGGTATTTGTTATCGTTTATACTCCGTTAGTACAACTAACTGCAAGTTTAGTCATACTTATACTTTATTAGACTTAAACCCAAATATAAACGAAGTCATAAAGGAATTATTCGAAGTTTATTTAGCCTTTAATATTTAAAACCAGAATGAATTATTTGTTGATAGTATATTTCTTCAGTATTAACCAACAGCTAAATAATGTGTAAAAGTAGGTTATAGTTATTAAAAAGGTAATAAAATTTTGTTGGGTATTGTAAAGAAAGGTCGATACTTGTGTTAAAGTAGGTTTAATACCTGTTACCCCTATCTATTCCGGTAGTTTTCAGGTCATATAGCTTTTTGATAGGAAGCGTATTTTTTAATTAAATAAAGTATATTAAAAGTAAACATGGATATCGCAGTTAATGAACGGATAAAGAGTTTAATTCAGAACCGTTCAACTATTAGTTGAAGTTTCCGAGCGTATTAATGGCAAGTTAGGCTACATCGAAAGTAAGTTAAGTAAGTTGGTCAAGATAAGTAATAAAATATTGAATAAAGATTTTGAGGACAACGAGGATGATAACATGTTTAAGTAGTCTCGGTGGTATTATTAATATAAGTAAAGTTTATATTCGGTACCCATAAAATAGTGGGTTTTAAACCATTTAATAACGTAACATGTTATATTTTCAACCTGTTTATAGGATGGGTAGGAAGGCACGTTATAATATTCATCCGACTTATAACATAATTCGGAAAATTTAAGGGTCGCGGTATTTAAAAATCTCGAAAACGGCTTTTAAGTTAGGGATTTGTTACCTATTTATTTAATGAATATTTATTATTTGAAGGTATCGTTAAGCCGAGAGAGATTTTCCTAAAATTTATTTAGGTTTTTTCAAATACTTTCGACATAATATTTAGGTTTCGTTTCACCGTTATTACTTATAATATTAATACCTAATAGGTAAAAGCCACGAGTTTATTAATTTGAAAGTGAGTTTGAGGTAAGTCAAATGAGTTACTTTATATGAAACTAGGGATTTATCCCTTTAGGAACTTTTAGTTCAATAATTTAAAAATAGATAATATATGTGATACGATATTTAGAATAAAGATAATTTCGCTTTTTCTAAAATTTATATAGTTTGTGATCCTTTAAAAAATTAAACGTTATTACCGACCCGGAATCATTTTAAAGGGAAGTGTTACTTATTGATAGCTTTCTTTATACGTCATTATATAACCAACATTACGGATTTTGCGAGTTTCGTAATATCTCGGATACTTCAAACAAAATTTTCGTTATTTATACGCGATTTTATAATTAAGATGAGTAAATATTATATGGGTTTTATAAAATCAAAGTAATAGTTGTAAATTTTGAAAAAACGAGTTCATATGAATAATAGTTCCATTTTTATTATTGAACGTTAATTTATAACCGGATAATAAACAACTTTTGTTGAATGAAATATAAATAACGAAAGAACGTAGGTATATTTACATGTTTCAA
The DNA here is from genome assembly GCA_038502455.1 of Anisogramma anomala. NCBI lineage: Eukaryota > Fungi > Ascomycota > Sordariomycetes > Diaporthales > Gnomoniaceae > Anisogramma > Anisogramma anomala. The sequence continues at coordinate 28,871,473 of JASMMZ010000002.1, read as the reverse complement.
TCAATGAGTTCGGGAACGCCGTCGGTTTTGGGGTAAAATACGGTATTTAGGCGTTGTCTTACCCCCTTTAATTCTTAAAAGAGTTTTTGAAACCTATTAGTTTAATTTATGCCACAATTACTAAAACATATACGGGGAAAAAACAGTAAAACCGCTAATAGTAGGTTAAAAACCGTTTTAAATAGGTTTTAGCATTCATGATAATCATCATCTCGACAGTGATAGTTTTGTTTAAAATATTTGTGATAATTATAAATTAATGTTGTCGGTAAGGTCTCTACTTATTAACGTGAACGTAAAATAGTATAAGATCAATCGTAAGGATTGGTATTGGAGTAGTAAAGATAGATAAGTTATTAAAAGGAGAAGAGGTATTTGGAGAGTGTCCGCCACGAGTACGAGGTTATAACCTTTTATCCAGGCAGTGGCATTTTACCATGCACTTTGCTAATCTCCCTTCTAGGAATTGTCATTTTATGGTAAACTTTGCAAATATCACTTTCAGCTAGTGGTACGCTATTATACACTTTGCAGAAATATACCTTATAAAGTGATACGTTACTTTGTATTGCTGCAAGAGTGTATTCCGTACCGCGGCTACTTATTAACTATAGGGATATATGTTGGAATAGTATTACATGCAGTGCAGTAGGTCAACTTTACTTACAGTAAAGTTGACTATACTGCAAGTTGTGTGTATTGCTTTGTGGAGACTTACCGCATTTGATATAAGTCGAGTACAGTACGTTACACTTCGTACTAGGGCACGAGTCAAGCAATTGGCCATACAAATCACAGTGCAGACCGGATAGCGGTCCGCCAAACCTAGAATAATACATCCACCATCTGACTAATGCAATACTACTATTACTTCAACCATTCGAATCGACAACGTTGTAATGATCTAAGGCTCTACCAACACTGATCAGTGCTTATTAGGTTAAGCACAGATAAGCTAAGTAGAAGAAGAAGTTACTTTCCGGTTACGCTCTACGTCAACAACGGCGGCTAGAGTAGAGGAAAGATTGTTGCGAAGGGCCTCTATTAGTACTGCGCTAGTCCATAACGGTAGGAAAACAGAGAAGACTTTTGGGTTTCACTAGTCTACAACAGCAATTTGAAAGTAGACAACGGTATCGTTATTGAAAAACACTAAGAAAATTTTATTACCCCCTTTTAAAAACGTTGAGATTAACTGTTAAAAGTTTTAAAGTTTGGCAAGTTAGTAAACGGCTAAGTTAGTATTATTGCAGGTGCTATTACTGTAAAAAAACCGACTAAATCCTTACGCCAAATAATTATAACCTTTAATCTTTTCCCTTTATTAACAACGATTTCCGACCTTACCCTTTACATCAAATATTTTCCCTAATTTACTCTTTTTCACTCCCTGTGCTACTTTAATTGTTAAGTTTGTTATTTTAAGCAAAAACACCAAGTTATACTAAGAAAGCCACGTTATACGATCTAACGCCAAGTCGCTAAGTTTTTACGCAACTTCATATCGAAATCACCAAGTCTTTCGCCTTATACGCCCTATATGCCTTATGAAGTCCTAAAAAAGCCAAACCCTTAAGATTTCTACCGCAAGCATTTACTTTAAATCCATTACCGACCCTGTTAGAAAAAAAGTAATTAGAGCGTTCGAACCTGTCTTTACTAAACATTACAATAGTGATCTCTGCAGGGAAAACGTTAATAAAGACTTAACCGAAGACCAACTAGCCAACTTCGTCGGCTATTATATCATTAAACAAAACGGCGGTGAAGAACTTAACCGCAGCATCTGTGCTTTTTGAAACTTCTGCTACGTCTTCGATAATTAGACTTTTAAAATATAAAAAAAATTAAAAAGGGATTAAGTTTAAGTTAAAGGCTAAAATCAAATGCCGAGGGATTCATGTACCAAGAAAAGGCTTTACTAAGCTAGCGGAAACCCTTTTTAAATCAACACAATTTGAAAAATACTCCTAAGACCTACGGCCTAAAAGGAAGGGCGTTAAGGAACCTTACTAGCTACATACACGATTTAGGGAACCTCCCCTTTACTTCTAACAAATTCAAGACTTTTTACGCGTTGGTAATAAGGAACCTATTGACTTACCCGACAATTCAGTACCCTTACGTGATAGTGCGAAGTATACCTTTAGCGGTGGTAGGGTATGTAAAGCAACAGCTGCCAATGAGATCAAAGGTATTAACGTCGGCTCTTTATATTAGTTAATTAAGTAAGATCGTCAGGCCTCTCAGAACCTTTAAGTACTTATCGTCGCCTAGTAATTCATTACTTAAAAACCTTCCCCCTTTGGACTTTCTTACACGCGAGAGTCGAATACAGATCCTACCATAAGACTTTACTCTTTGGGCCAAATGATTGGTAATTACCCTTAACTTTGTGCCTCGAAATTCCTACAGTTTAAACCATTAGGAAATACTATTTAATAAGATGATTATCGTGACCTTTTTTTAATATTTGTTAGGATGGTTAACATTAATTACAAGTTGTTTACGGATTACGCTAAGATTTGAAATAATGTAAAAAAGTACGATGAACATCTTTATAACCTCTTCGACTTTAAGATAATACCCTTTTGAAATATTTGTAAATAGATTGAGGTTCTTCTTTTAGGTTTTCACTTATTATTTTCCAGAATTTTTACAAAGTACATAGGGGACTATGACCTAACCTTTCTAACTAAAGCCATTGCGTTTCGCGAAATTTATAATGATATAAAGGGTTACTTCGAGTACGACTTCCACCTCGCGCAATATTATACAAGCTACGCTACTACAAGGTGGATTATAATAATAGCAAAAAAGAAAGAAGGAATTACTAATAAACTTCTATAACCAAATATTTAACAGGCTGATATTATGCGATAAAGAAATGGAAAAGGCCTATATTGGTGAAGATATATTACTCGAGTATGTACGGATAGTAATTACGGACTTCAGCAAGTTCAAATACGCTCCATAACGCACAAACGCCACCTGTGAAGGCTTTTTTAACTAGTTGCGTTCCTCGCTTCCTATTGTAATGAAGTGTATACCAAACTCGCTTAGTATATACCCTCAAGTCAACAACTTCCTTGATATGAAATAAGAAGACCTTATGGTGGTTAATTACGTCAACCGCAAATACAGTTACGGGCGCCTATAACGCTTAAGGTTTGACCTATCGAATTCGGCCCCAAACTAGAGGTAGTAACCACGTTAGCTCTAATAAGGCAAAGTTTTAAGCGGACCTGCTAACCGCCAACAATATCATCGTAATAGTGGTAAAAGATATTGGATTTATAGTAAGACTGGCTTCTGGTTAACTAGACATTTCCACGCTGAATGAAATAGTAGAAAGGTAATATATTATATCTAGTACCCTACCATTTTCAAATAGAAATACTTGAGCTAAGTTACAAACTTCAAAGGCGACGAGACAATTAATAGCAATACCCCTAAGCAGATTAGGTAACACGAAAATATTGTTTCTAATATAGTCTAATAACTATCCGGCTATACTTTTTTGTACCGTTTGGATGGTAAAGACCTATACCTTTGCCCTAACCATGCCCTTAATCCCTTATACACCTTTAATATTCATAATTATTATGCGAACCACACTATTCAAGATATTATGTTAAATACTGAGGTAATAAGGTATTTAACAAAAGGCTATTCGCAATACGTAACACTACGGAGGGAAAACATTATAACAACTAAAATTAATTGTTACGATATTAACAAGGTCAAAGTTAGTTTCAACTTGGGCGAACAATTATCGTTAATATGGATAATGGTAATTTAAACTATTGTGGGTATAATTACGTTTCATATTCTTAAATCCCCCACCCCTTTTATACTTTACTTAAAGGATCTAAAGACTTTCGACGTGAACATCGACGTTAATGTAGATGAACTGGTTAAAAACAACTAAAGGTTTTTATTCGCCTTTAAGTGGAGGTACCTATAGTTTTATCTTTAACGCCCGGAAGTAGTAGTGTTAAACCTGACAGAGCCGGAAATACGTTAATTACACCTATAATTCAATTACCCAGCCGTTAATAGGTTATATAAAGTTTTAAAGTCCGTAGGGTATAAAAATATGAAATACTTTTCCCTGAAAGCTATTAAAAGATCTTACCACCATTGCCAAATGTATATATAAGATCCCCGGAGATTTAAGTTTATATTAAAAGATGACAAGAACTTTAATTATGAGATTTGTATCAATGTATTTTACTTACATAATAAATTTATTTTTTATGTCTTTAACTCTATAACCTCTTCTCACGGGGATAAGTTTCTAAAGTTATTTTCAGCAACGGATACGTGAAAAACGTTAAAGGATTTATGTATTAATATATACTTAGGTTTACCCAACGTCGTTAGCTACGATACTAATATTAACCTTACGGCGGCGGAGTTTTACATACTTACTACTTTACTGAGCATATAATATCCTTATATTAGAAATGAAAAGCTTTACGGATCTGGAGGCACGTTTACACATGAAAGTGAAAATTCTTAACGATATTATAGGTCCTGACGGCTTGGTGCTAACGTTGCTAGCCTTTAAAGCGTATTCACGCCTGACAAGTGAATCACTACCCTTGGCAAGTACTTAGAAACGTATTATATCTTACAGTAAAACCCTAAGGGAATTGCGAAGATAATAGGCACGCCGTTATGTTAATAACGACCTTAACATCAAGAATAGCCCCTTAATAATTAAAGTGTTTGCTTTACCGTTATAAAGTAAAGTCCTTGTGTGATGGAAGTCAGGCAAATAGGAAGGCCTATATAGGACCTTAAGTATTACGAACTCTAAAGTGGTTATTGAAACTGTTAACGTCCTTGTATCTTTCCGAATTACCCAGGTTAAGCCTAACATTAAGGCTATTAATGATAAAGAACTTTAAGTTAAACGACTAAGCTGATACGAACCCTCTTTGCCTGTTATAGATAAACCAATAAAACGTCGCCGGCACGGACGACCCCTAAAGAAAAGGAACATTAAAGAGAATAAATACACACTAGGTCGTATCTATAATATTGCTTGGGTAAGAAGAAAAAAATAACTAAGACTTAATATTAAATCTTATAATATAAGGGATTATTAAAACCTTAAGCATACCTTTTAAGGAAAGCGACAGGGTCGAAATCGACGACCTATTAACTCGAGGAATTATATAATTCGTACAGAAAACCGATTTTAACTTTTAAAACCCGAACTTCACGATTTTTCAGTCGAGGATTATCCACGAAGATAAAGGTAAAACTATAGGATGGCTATACAAAGGGTTGAGATTAATTGTTTAAGGATATAGCGATAAAAGTAAGGACTGAATCCTTATGTAATCGCTAACGATCCAGAATATAAGCTAATGCTTGGTGATTACTTTGGCAATAAACTTAATATCTAAAACTAAAAGTAAGTTTACACTTAATAGATATAACATTATGTAAAGCTATATGCAATGAATAACAGATTTGTAAAGGATTTTAATACTAAAATTACCGTAAGAGCTACTTGTCATCTACCCTTTAAAAACGGTAATACGTTGTATTAAACCAATATATAAACTGGCCGAAACAGGCGTTTATTAGTTTTTAACCTAACAGTCGCACTTTGAATCCCAGCTAGTAATAAAGTTATTAATGTACGATCCGTATTTGTTGGTAATGTAAAAAAGGACTTTGGATTAATAGGCATGTAAACTAACGATAACCTTTTTATCGGGAACTACTGGTTTCACAATAATGAAGTAATAAGCGATTAAAGACTCTAAGTTTTAAAATTACAAACCGGTGACGAAGTTGACGAAAAGCAGCCAACTTAACTTTAATGTATCGTTAATCCGTATACTTAGTTTTAATACCGGCTTAAGCTTTCGCTAAAAGGTCTAGGGCACCGTTCTGACTATAATTAACAAAATTAATCCGGCTAAAGCCCAAAGATACCTCGAATAACGTGTTTATGGCAGTTATATCGTTACCTTGTGCTAACCGGAAATATCGTACGACCTATTTATCGCTGTATAAGCATATTAACTAATGAATAAAAACTTTAATCGGTTAAATAAAAAGCTCGAGTGGTAAATGCGAAACCTAGACCGCGGGATTAATATAGTTCCAATCGACTTGTCGAAGGCTAAGTTAATAATCTTTACGAACGGATCTTTTACAAACAACACAGACTTATTTGTACAAATCGGCTTTTTAATAACCCTCGTTAACGAAGATAAACAGGAAGACCAGTTTAATATTATCGGCAACCTAATTTACTGGACCTCCGTCAAATGTAAAAGAATTACACGAAACGTGCTGGTATACGAGGTTTACAGCATGATAACAGGCTTTAACGTAGGCATAGCTTTGTAGGAAACCTTTAACATTATTACTAGGCAGCTGGAAATTTCTCTCATCCCAGTAGTAATTTGTACCAACTCGAGGAGCCTTTTTAAATATCTTTTAAAGCTCTGAACCACTAGCAAAAAACGGCTGATAATCGACGTGATGGTACTTCGTGAAGCCTACGAAGGGAGGGAGATTAAGGAGTTCTAATAAATCTATTGCAAGAATAATCTTACTAATGCTATAACGAAGGCATTGTCAAACAAGGCTCTGGAAAGGTTTGTGAACAGCAATAGGCTGACTATACGTATCGAGGGCTACGTTGAAAAGCTTCCAGGAAAGCCCAAATCACGTGATAGCGGACAGGGATGTGCTGTCGAACTGGAAGAATATCAGGGAATTGATAATAATGGTGATTTATTTAAGTAGCACAGTTGAAATGGAGGCTTGTAAAAGCCTGTAGCGGAAGAACTTTTTATAGGAGTTAACGAACTTAGACATCGGAGAAACGGAGCAATTGAGGTCAAATAAGGGCAATTTTCATGCAATTAGGTGCAATCCAGTATGGAAGTCAATTGGAATTAACAGGGGGTATAAGGCCACTGTTTAGCGCTAACCGAAAAAGATTAGTCAACCATACTGGCGCGCGCGCACAAACTAAAAAGCCGCCAGTATTGGAATAGTATTACATGTAGTACAGTAGTTCAACTTTAATTACAGTAAACTTGACTGTACTGCAAGTTGAGTGTATTGCTTTGTGGAGACTTACCGTATTGTGTGTAAGTCGAGTGCAGTACGCTGCACTTTATACTAAGGCACGGGCCAAGCAATTGACCATACAAATCATAGTGCAGACTGGCTAGCGGTCTGCCAAACCTAAAACAATACATCCACTATCTGACCAATGCAATACTACTGTTATTTTTACCATTTGAATCGACAACGTTGCAACGATCTAAGGCCCTACTAATAATATATATATATATATAGGCAATTCCCTCTCCCTATATTACAACCCATATCCATTATTTAATAGTAACAGTCTAGTTATAGTATAGTTAGTATTCGTAATTTAGCAATAACAGTTTAGTTGTAGTGTAATCCGGTTTCGTAGTTTAGTAATAATAATGTAGTTATAGTAAAAATTATAAAGGTTCGGATTAATAGTTTCTAGCTATGGTAGTAATTGTAATAATGGTTTACCTAGTTGAGTTAATCGTTAACAATATAGTTTTTAATAGCATTTTTTATTATTTTCTATAGAGGTGTGATTACATAGGTATTATAGGGATGTAATTATATAGGAGTGATTATGCTGTTACGTATTTTAGGATTAGTATAAAAAAATGTATTGTTATCGGCCTAAGTAAAACCTCTTTTTTTTTTCTTTTAAAGATGCGTACTTATGGTTAATGTAAATCCCAACTAGTTAATTTGTGTATGTAAACTTAATTTACGATTTCAATCACTTATTTTCAATCGCTTCGATATTTAGGTTATTTAACCAATTTTTACGTACTGATTTCGCCTGTGAATAGATGTCGCGTAAAACCCGATTTATTAGGAGCCGTTTGACGCGAAAATGTAAGCGCGTCGAAGCCGCCGCCGCCGCCGCTAGTCGCGCCACCATTACTACCACCAGTATTAACTTTACCTTTTCGGGTAATACCGCCTCTATTCTGGCACTTTTCTTCGCCTTCCCCGCCGCCGCCGCCATTATAATCACCATCCCCTTTCTACTTTTTTCCCCTCTCCCCCTCTCTTTTACCCTTAGAGGGAGGAACGGAGGGCTCCTAAATTTATAAACCTTACCTTTTTCCCCATAAATAAAAACCTATTTACTTGTGAGAACCCCTCCCCCTATTATAAGCGTAGTTTAGCAAAGCTATGGCACGGTTCATATTTCCTAACTTCACCATACATTTCGATATATTAATATTCTTCTAAACGAGGTAGTTTAGTTGAATCTATTTTGCCGTCTCAAGCTTCGTATCGTTAAAGTACATCGCGAAGCTTTTTAAATGCATAATTCGTTAAAGCAACGTATATGCGTTTGTAACCCCGAGCCGTTAATGAACACACCTTACGTGCCGTATGTCGCGTCCTCGGCCGCGGGTAAATCTATTAGCAATTATTATTAAAATGGGGATCAGTTGGCTCGTTATTACGATTACAAACGGACTAGTAATTGATACGCCTTTATTTTTCTGGTTCAAAAACCGTAAAACGAGTTCTTATAACGCGCCCACCGTCTTTATAATAAGTTTAATTTAAACTCGTTTTTTTTATCGCTATCCTCATTTCCTTACTTTTATCAATATAGCGTTTGAGGTGTTTTTAAAAACAGTCACTCTTTTAAATAATTAAAACAAATCGATATTAATACGTAGTAAACTTTAATATGAGAATGAATAAGTCAGTAGCTACTATTACCGCCTAAAAGCGGGGCTTACATATATGTTACTTAGGCGAGTTCGATGACGTTATCTCGCATCGCCATAAAAAGAGTAAAAAAAAACCCACGCCTTTGCCTAAAGGCATACAACTTAAGGCGCGGGGTTACCTCCTTGGTAACGCCGATAACGATGTTGATAGTGGTAATAGCAGTAGCGTTAACATAAAAGGAAAGGCCGATAGGGAGAATGATAGGGACGCGACAGTGTCACCCTTTCCCTTTCCTTTTAACAATAAATAGCTACCCCTTTCGGCCGGAAAGACATGCCCGGCTATAATATAATAAGTTATATAATAAGGATATTACTTTTTTAAAAAAAACATTAACGTGAGTAATAAATGTAAAAATTCAAAAGTTAAAAATTAATAGTGTTAAAGTCTATAAAATTAAAATTTACAGTATATTAAAAGCGGTACGAAATGATGAATTTAAATGAATAAATAAATCGTAAAAATAGTATAAATAAAAGGTATATACCATAATGAAACACGGGGAACAACGCAAATAATAGGTTTCAAACCGTTTGAAAATGTCAAAAGTGGTGTAATTATACAAAACAAAACCAAAACAAAAATTAAAACGTACAATTTTAGCTTTAATAAGATCGTAAAACCTTTTTGACCACACTAAAGAAAAGAGTACTTATGAATATAAACGTTTTTAATGTTCCGTTTGGGGCTCCCTTAGTTATTATATGTATTAAGTTTGATTTTCTATCGATTTATCCAATTTCATTTATTTCGCGACTCTTATACGATTCGCATAAAGCTATAACATCGATTACAAAGCGTTTTTGGTTTGCAATACTTGGTTTGACCAAGTATTAATATAACGAAAAAAAGTTAATATAAACAACAAAAAGTATAGGTTTTGAGCTAAGGTTTAAAATAATTATTCGGACTATTATCAATATAATAATACTTAAATCGAAGCCTCTAACTATTTTATAGATTTTTAAAACCAAAACGTTTTACGTAACCCGTTTACACTTAGTAGAATTTTCATAGATAATATTTCCATAAAGCGTAAATCCGTTTCGAACCGGTATTTCGTTACTAATAATAAAAACGAGCCCTATTTACAAGCAATAGTTACAATGATTAACGAAAAAAACTGGGAGTAAACCCAAATAGTTTCATAACATATATTTTAAATGGTACGAAATATAATCCGCGTTTCGGATTATATATTTACCGTGTAAGTAGTCAATTCAACACCCTATATATATTGTTCAAAGGGTTCGTTCAATACTACGCGTCGATTAAAAGATTAAACGCCGTTTTCAGTTATATTATTAAAGCAATTAAACGTTATGTACACGCTGGTATTTATATTAGTCGTCTCTTTTTACGTCATTCAAAACGATAATAGTAGCTTTGTTTAATTCCCTTTTTTGTGTAAGGCCTAAAACTCCATTTCTGAGAGTAATAGTTACGTTATCAAAGTTTATTATGTAATCCTCCGTTAAGTACGTTTTAGGTTTTATTTTTAGAGTAGTCTTTAAATTTTTTTCGGATATAGAAGATGATGCGTTATATAACGTCAGTGTGTTATCTTTTTATATACCCGTTGGTGTAAAGCTTTTAAAACGGTCCGTTAAAACTAATAAGTATATATTGAAGGTTGAGCTAGCTATTTGGAGACGCTCTTTATATTGTTTTAATAGGTATTATACTAAAATACACCAGCTTTAACTAGGATATAAAGCGGTTTTATAATACGTAAAATCGTTTTAGGTGGATAGTGTTTCCTGAGATTCGAAGGTATATTAGTGTAAATACGTCGTTTAAGCTACTCTTCAGATTACATATGAACTTACGTAATATGAAGAAGTTTAATATATAAATTATAAGGGGTATTAAGGGAGGTTATAAACGTAAAAATCAAACGGTAACTTACTTGTTATAAAGTAGGCAACTAGGTTATAATATCTTTTTTACGGTTGTTATTATACCCTTTTATAATAAGACGAATCTTTTTGTATAGTTTTCTCGTTTTATCTTTAACTTCGTATATAAGGTATATTAAATTTTTATGGGTACCGTGAATAGTTCAGTCAAATCTTTCGAAGCGAAAAACGTTTTATTTAATTAAAGTAAACATTTTCGTTTGGGTGAAGTTTTCGAACGAGGGGCCTAAAGTTTTAATAATATCTTCACTACGACACTTTAAGTTAAGTTTATGGTTTATTATTTTCTTTTAAGTGATAAAATAATTAGCGGAAAAGGTATTAGGGTTTTTTTTTTTTTTTTTTCGAATTAAGTAGGCAGCTTTAGCAACGAGGTTCTAGTAGTGTTGGTGTAGTTAGACCGCTTTTACGTGGTGGTAACGGTTCGAAAGTACGATCTGAGGAATTAATTAGATTTAGGGGAGGCTTAGGTCCGCTATCGTAAAAGTGGGTTTACCGGTATCATTAGTTTAATTACGGTTCCGTATCGCTATTACTTATCCTTTCTCTTTTGTACTTTCGTATTACTATTTCGCGAAACGAATTTATACCATTTGTCAAATTAACAAGTATATTATATCCTTTTAATCCGTTGATTTTTTGAAGACCAGTTTATCTATCCTTATTTTTCTAAACCAGGATATTAAACTATAATGGTAAATTTAAAACGCTGGTTTTTCATTGGCTGTTACTTATAGTCAACGTTTTAAAACCATCGTTTTTAACCCATAGGGAACGTAACATTATTATGGCTTTTATCATAATATTAGCTCTTTATACCATAGTTAGCGATAGTGTAAAGTTTGTATAAATACTGAGGTAGGTACTAAAAATAAGGAATGTAAGGATTAGCCTACTCAGACTAGCAGTGTTGTTAACAGCGTTAACCGCTATTTGTAAGATAGATTCCTTAAAACTAGTATCATTTAGCTTTTCAAATAACACTGTATACGCCCTTTTAAACGGTCTATAATATCGTTTAAACTTTTTAATATCTTATAATATTTTTACTAGTATTTGTTTATATTAGTTGCCGGCTATCTTAACTTTGGTACGCCATTTAGTATGGTTGAAAGCCGTGTTAAAGTTGTAGGTAATCTAGTTCGAAGACCCTAAGTAAACATTTAACTAACAATTAACTAAATTATCCTAGTAGTTTATAACGAAAACTTTTTATATAAACTTAGCGGCTTGGAATAATATTTTTACGTCGATGATATATAGTATTAGCTAGCCGTTAAGGTATATTATATTTATAATTACGTTGTAGTTGAATTTTATATTGCTTTGAAGTCGGAATTTAAACCGCCGTAAAACTTGTAAATATTAATATTATTGCGGCCGTTATAACAGATAATACTACTATAAATTATAAATTATTAAACCGACCATATCTTACGACCTTTAACATATAATAACTTTAACAGAAAACCTACGACCTACTTCTCTTTTCCATTTTTTCTTTTTTTTTTCTTTTTTTAATTTTCGTTACTATGGCTTTGAAAAGCGTTGGAATTAATATCGTTACCAATCCTATTAGGAAAAAAGCAATTATCGCCTTCCGTATCACCTTTGAAAAGCATTACAATAAAGACCTTTAATTTGATAAAGCTAATGAAGACTTTACGGTCGAGCATTTTATTAATACTATCGGTTTTTATATTTTTTATTTCAACCTTACTGAAACTGTTTTAATACTATAGGCATATGACTATTCTTAAAAATACTTTAGGGAATAGACTATCGACATGTGGAAGATAGCGAATATGAACGTTAAGGTTAGGTTAAAGACTAAGTTCGTTAATCAAAAGCTTGACTTACCAGTTAAAAAAGGGAAAAAAGGTAATTTGCCCAAAGTACTTTACGAATATGCTACCGATAACAATTCTTACTGGATCTTTAAAGTTAATGATAAAGGTATTTCTAGCTATAATATCCTTTAACACCCTTACACGCGTTTTTAAGGATATACCCAAGCCTAGATAAGTTCCTTAAGCTCTTTTACGTAAGATAAACGATTCAATACCATTAGTTATAAATAAATAATTAACCTATGGGTTAAAAACACTTAAGTCTACCAGTTAATTAAGTAGGAACCTCGACGTACCCCTTAACACTAAAAGAATTATCACCAAATCCCCCGCGGCGGAAACCTTTGAGTATTTTTCCCCTAAGCCTCTTAATACGTTTAGTTTTAGCAACTAAACTAAAGAAGAATTGAGTTTATACGTAAGCTTATTGTAGATACAACTATTAGCCCTTTTCCTTTAAACTTCGCTAAAGATAACTATCTTACCTACTATTACTAATAAATTTAACTTCTTTCTTAGCTAAAAGATCTAAAAAGTTCCTACGACCAGTATATGACCCTTTCCCCTCGACGTATTTTTACAGTAGATACAGATTATATGGTAATTATCACGTTTATTAAGATTTGGGGGGGAAAGAAGAAGTATAACAGTAAGCCATATAACTTCTTCGACATTAAGTTACGCCTATTCTTTAATATCTGCCGCTAGATAAAGCTTGAATTGTAAGGTTTTCACTTACTATTTACTAATATCCTTACCTGTTAGACTGAATATTACTACCTTTGGTATTTAATGAATTGTTTCATTTTTCGCGAAATATACGATAACTTGAAAGGTTACTTCGAATACGATATTAATTTGACCTAGTATTACACCGACTAGAACATTTCTAAGTGGTTTTATATGTTAGATTATAAGGAAGAGTTGGAAAGTAAGATGGACCTCTTTAATTAGATGTTTAATAGGCTAATACTTTGCCAATAAGTAATGAGGAACGTAAAAGCTGGTGAAGGCACTTTACGATAATAGGTCCAGCAGACCGTTATGGGTTATAAAGAATTCTAATACACTTTACAATACCTAGATACTATCTGCGAAGGGTTTTTTAACCAATTAAGTTTTTCATTGGCAACTATGATAACTTGAATCTCCGGCTCGATTGGTATATACTGTTAAGCTTCGGAATTCAGTAATGGGAGAAAAGACCCCTTTCATTCGTATTACATTAATGAAAGGTACGGAAGGCCTGGCTAGTATAGTTAACGAAAGTTCTAGACCTTTACCTTTAGATTAAAGTGTTTCTTTTCCTTAAGGTCTTTAAGTTGGTTAAGCAAATTTACCTTAAATGCTAGGAAATATTGGATTTACCGCAAGTAGATCTGTTGGTTAAAACGTTATACTACCACCGAGCGTGAAGTAGAGCAGGTGATATATTGTATATAGTTCCCCTTTACCTTTAATTGAGATTACGTCGACTAAGTTATATAGTTTAAAGTAAATAAAGTTAAAAAAAAAAGGAAAATAAGCCAAAGGCTATCGGTTAGCACGAAGATATTAGTACCGGCATTAACCTGGAGATAAAGTAATGACTTACCGATCACGCCTTTTCGTACCGCCTTATAGGTAAATACCATTACCGCTGTTATAACAATAAAAACCCTGCTAATATACACCTTTTTACCATTTAAAATCGCTACATAGAATAGGTATTTTAAGGGATAATATCAGATACAGGGGCGGTACAGTATTTAATAGAAGGCTATTCGTAATACGTTGCGTTACGAAGGGATATTAATACTGTTACGGAACTTAATCATATAGATGTTGGCAAAACCAATATCAGCTTTAGATTTGAAAAAAAAATTCTTAACTGGAATCGATAACGGTTAATATTATTGTAAGCCCTATTGTTTTTTATATCTTACAATCTCCTACCCCTTTTTTCTTTTACCTTAATGATATGAAAAACCTTGGTGTTCACGTTAAAATTTATATTAACGAATTAATATAAGTTAAGTTCGATTAAAATTTTATATTTGACTTTCTATAAGGGTACATTAAATTTAATCCTTAAAAGCTAAAGGCAGTAGTATTAAACCTAACGGAGGTGGAATTTTGTTAACTACATCGTAGGTTTAACCATTCAGCTACTAACAGGCTTTGTAAGGTTTTAAAGGCAATTGGCTACAAAAATGTGGATTTATTAATGCTAAAGTTAATTAAACAGCGTTGTCACCATTCCCAAATAAACTTTTAAGCCTCCTTTAGGTTTAAATTTACGTTAAAGGAAAATTAAAACTTTAACTCAGAAGTTTTTATAAACGTGTTTTACCTAAATAGCAAGTTAATATTACACGTTGTAAACTACGTTACAGCTTTTCACGGCTTTGAGTTCTTTAAAATCATTATGGCGAAGAAAACGTAATATATATTACGTATTTTGTGGATTAATACGTATCTTAGGCCATTAGATGTATTAGTTTACAATGCTAGTACCAATTTTACTACGATAATATTTTAAGTTAACGTAAAGTTAATAGGGATTTAATGTAAATAGGTCTCCATTAAGGTTTATTAGAGTATTAATAAGGTTGAAAAGGTATGTTCTTTTTTACGAAAAGCTTACGATATCTTTATATTAGAAATCTGAAGCCTTATAATCTATGAAGCATAGATTTAAATAGCGGCAAAAGGCTTTAACGATATTTATAGCTCTAACCGCCTTATATTAACTTTGTTGGTATTTGGGGTCTACCTACGTATAATAATTAAGTCGCTTCCCTCGTTAAATACTTCGAAACGCATTACAGCATATAGTAAAGCCTTGAATGGATTAAGAAAGAAATTGGCAAGTTGTTAAATTAACAATACTTTTAGTATTAGAAACGGATTATTAACAATAGACGTGCTTTTACCCCTCCTTTAAAGTAAAGTTTTTATGTGACACGAGCCTGGTAAATGAGATAGACCGTATAATATTTTAAGTATTACCAATTTAAACTTGGTGGTTAAAACTGCTAACGGCCCTATAACTTTCTTTGTTATATAGGTTAAGCCGTACTAAAAACCCCTTAAGTCTGTTAATTTCGAGGAAGATATTAACGTCTATAATATCTGAACCGAGCGGATTAGTTAGTATAACCCTTTCTAGCCTATTATTTATAAGCTAATGGAACGTATACGGCGTGGACGACTACTTAAAAGGAGGATATATATTAAAGAGGAGGATGGCGATAGGTATTACATGCCTGACAAAGCGTATATAATGGAACAAGTATTTTAAAAGGATAAATTCAACAAAGAACTTGCCTTTAAGCTAAGTGTTGAAGGCATTATTAATATACCAGGTAAGGTTTTTAGGGAGAACGATTAAGTGGGGATTAATGACCTTTTTTATGAAGGGTAATATAATTTATATCGTTAATATAATTTAAAGTCTAAGACGTTACTATCTTTAAGTCGAGGATAATTTATGAGGTTAAGGGTGAAATTATAGATTGGCTGTATGGAAAGTTACGGTTCATCATTTAGGGATATAGTAATGAAGGTAAAGAATAAATATTCACTGAATCGCCTATGATTTAAAATATAGACCAAAGTTTAATTGTAGTAATTGCTATTAGTTTAACTGCTAACGCAAAAAGTCAATTTATATTTAATCGTCGGAATATCACATAAGCGTATATGTAGTCCATTACTGATATTTAGCGGATTGTATTATTAAAACTACTAAAAGAACTATGGGAAAAGTTTCTAGCCGGCACGATAATACGTTATATTTAGATTAGTTGAGGTAGATGTTTGCTGATTTTCGACGTATCAAGCGTATTTTGAAAATAGATTAGGTATAAAGACTTTGATATTTAATACGTGTCTATTAATTATAAAAGGTAAAGACTTTGGTATAGTAGGTATATAAATCAATGGTACTTTTTTCTCTGGAGATACTAGGTTTATGGGTGCAGAATAGTATGTTATCAAGAAGTTAGGCTATTGAAAGAGTAAGCCAGTCAAAATGTTAGTTAAAGGTATACAACTTAGCTTTGATCAATCGTTAATCCATATTTATAGTATTAAGGCTAAAAACGGTACTTGTACTAGCTTACTTTAAAAGGGGCAAGCCATAAACCTAACAATTATTGATAAGACTAACGAGATAATATTATAAAGAAACCTGGAATAAAGGGCTCGTGCGGCCTATATTGCTACTCTATGTTAACCGGAAGTATTGTACAACCGTTACATCACTGTATAGATATAGAATCTATAAAATAAGGACTTTAACAGGTTAAATAAGACGACTTCGTAGTAAATAGATTATGTGGAAAAGGAAATTAATATGATCTTTGTAAATCCGACAAATGCGAAGTTAATTATCTTTACGGACGGGTTATTTATTAATAATATTAACTTTACATTGTGAATTGGGTTTTTAATAATGTTTGTTAACAAAGATAAGTTTAAAGGGTAATTTAGAATCACCGGAAATCTTATGTACTAGATATCCGTTAAGTACAAGCATATAACCCGGAGCGTATTAGCTTTAAAAGTTCACGGTATAACAATAGGCTTTAATATCGGTATGGTAACTAACTGCACACTAAAGATTATCACCAAACAACTGTAATTGCTTCCGATATTTGTAGTGGTATGTACTAACTCCCAGAACCTTTACGAATGCTTATCAAAACTGGATACGACTAATAGAAAACGCTTAATAATAAACATAATAGCTTTAAGTGAGGTATATGAAGCCCGGAAAATCGATAAATTTAGGTAAATTAATGGTAAAGATAACCCATTTAACGTTTATATGTTATACGATGCGTTAAAAGACGCGTTATACAGCGTAAACAACCCGAGATTAATAAGGTCTATACGTTATATAGAGTAAATGCCCTAGGATTAAAACGGTTTATACGTGATACGACGCGTTGAAAAACGTATTATACGGCTTGCGCCTGGCTTGTACCCGGCTCGCGCTTTATACGAATACGGCCTATATTTAGTATTTAGTTGACGGGATACTATAATGTGAAGGGGTTTTCAATAAAAAGGGGGGTATGTTATAAACCTAAGCTATGAACTATTAAGTTTATCAGTTACGTGACTTTATACGTAACGGGATATGTAATATCCAGCCCGAGCGCGGTTTGAGCGCAGTCCACAGATATTATATGCGAGGATACGTAATGGGTTGTACATAGATCATGCACGTATGTCCTATATAAAGGACTTCTGTAGCCTTCTTTAGTCTTCTTTAGTACCTTAATTGTTAACTCCATTTGGCACTTATTTGGTATAACTTCATAGGTTGAACCATAACAGCAGGCACGGGTACATGCCTTCCAACTTTCCTTCCTTCCTCATATAAGCTCATATCTCTCCATATAAGTACATAACAATTTTAGTATGAAGTCGTGTAAAGACTTAACGACTTAGTATTAAGTTGCGTAACATGGCTTTCTTGGCGCGACTTGACGATTTTACGTGTTTTCGTTTAATGTAACGATTTTAACGATTTAATTAGCAATTCTAGCGTAAAGTGGAGAAATAAGTATTGTAAAGGAAAAACTTGGTATAAAGGGTAAAGTTTAGTATAAAAAGTAGGTTAAAAGTTATTCATTGTTGTTTTTTGTTATTATAAGCCGTGGGATTTAGTCGTTTTTCTAATAGTAATATCCGTAATAGTAATAACTTAGTTGTTTGCCAATTTAACGATTTTGAGACTTTTGGTGGTTAATCTTAATGCTTGTTTTTAAGGATCCATGGAGATTTTTTAGTGTTTTCGATAGCGATACCATCGCTACCTCTAAGCTGCTGTGAAAACCGACGCAACTTAGAAGTCTTTTTTTAACTTACTGCCGTAAAAACCGACGCAATTCGTAGAAGCTTTTCGCAAAATTCTTTCCTCTACCTTAATCTTTTACAAAGCGTAATCGGAAAGTAGCTTCTTCTTTTTTACTTAGCAAGTTTGTGCTCAAACTAATAAGCATTAATTAGTGTTGGTAGGACTTTGGACGTTGCAACGTTGTCGATTCGATTGGTCGAAGTAACAGTAGTATTGCGTGGTCAAGTAGCGGATGTATTGTTCTAGGTTTGGCAGAACACTAGCCGGTCCGCACACTAATTTATATGGCTAATTGCTTGGCCCGTGCCCTAGTTTGAAGTGGGCGCATACTGTACTTGACTTGCAGTCAGTACAGTAGATCCACAAAACAATACACTCAACTTGCAGTCAGTATAGTCAACTTCACTGTAAGTAAAGTTGGCTTACTGCACTGCAGTTACTACTGTTCCAACAATATAGTTATTTGCAACGGTTTCATAACCTTTCATGAATTTATAATCCAGGGTTGGTAGCCGATGGTACATTTTCATGTTTCATTAAATTCAATCGCATTTCTGAAGGGAAGTGAACCTGAACTCTTCAAGGGAAACAAACCCAAACGATAAAAATGTTTACCCGAATCGTAAAGTGTCCAACTAGCGACGTGACAACTTCCGATCGCCGAAGGAAGGCAATATACACTACCTAATACGGGACTAAGATGGGTCCGTGGAAGAAGTGTGTTGTATTGCGAAGGAATGAAGTAGTCTATGGAGACGGCGGATGTGCAGGGCAGGTACTTACTTGTAGGTGTAGCCTGTGCCTGTGTTTAGAGCCGAGGTCAGATCCGTGACAAGGCGTAGTATAGTAGGACTAGACACACAAACTGAAATGGAAACTTGGGGAGGCTCATCCACGTGTTCTCCCCGTTCCTCTCTCTCTCTCTGTCTGTCTCTGTGTGTGCCCCTCTCACTTCCACCTACCTTCCTTTCCTTCCTCATCGCCACACCCTCGCAAATATATGGCGTATATGTCTCGCCGTGGCGCCGCCTTCCTGCAGTCTGCAGATATATACAGACCCTTGCTCGCTGGACCATTGATTCAACTCCGATCTCCTGGCGACCCCAGCGCAATGTGCACTCATCTGTCTCCTGTTCCCTGCTCTGCATGTTGATTGGTGGGAGAGGCGGAGGGTGCTTGGTTGGACAATCACACATGTTTCTCATGTCCACCGCCACCACTCCCGTGCTCTTTTTGGGTAGGTACAAGTAAATCCGGCCTCACAATACATGTACCCTGATAAAAAAAAATAGAATAAAACATAAAACCAAAGCAAGAGCTGCCATGCATTCATCCCCTTTTACCTTCTAGGGTTCATCCACTTTTGTCACTGCAAGTTTGACCAACAGCGCCAACACAGCTCGTGAGATGTACATCGTGAACACGACGCAATAGAATGTCGGCTTCTCCACGTCGTTCGTGTACTCTTCTGTTATGCCTGGGTCCAATTCGATACCAATCGTTTATTTCAAGGCGCTCAGAAGCTTTGACATCCGGCCGAACCCTTACAGTTCCACCCCGTGAATTATCAAAACCGATGCCGAAAATAAAATTCAAGTCATCTCTAGTGCCAATAAGGAAATTGAAAAGTCGTTGTTTGGGTTACTGACCGTGTTTGTGTCTTGGTCAGGCGTCGTTGCTGGTTTACTGGGTTCAACAAAGTTGTAAAAAAGCGCAGGGAGTCTGGATGACAGATTATGTACTTCTGCGAGATGTGTTCGCATCGAGAGTATGTACAGCCTGGCATGGGAAGACTGGTAAAGGGCGAGTGGGAGAGCTCCGCCAGCGAGGAAAACGCTCACGTCTTTCTTGGCGAAGCCACTCCATTAGAGCGGGGCTCCTCTTCCTCCGGCGTCAACAGCTTCATCGCCGAGACCACAGCACCGCCCTTCTCCTTCTGCACCCCAGTCAGTACAGGCGTCGGCTTTCGCGTCAGGATGCTCGACGTCTCCGTCTCCTCGGGAATCGTGGCGAACTTCTGCAGCACCTGCTTGAGCGCGGACCGGCGGATCGGCTTCGTAAGGAATTCGTTCATGCCCGAGTCCATGCAGTTCTTGATGTTGCTCGCGTCTGAGAAGGCTGTCAGCGCAACGATGGGCGCCTTGTAGCCCATCTTGCGAATAAGGCGCGTGCTTTGCAGGCCGTCGAGGTTAGGCATTTGGACGTCCATAAAGATGACGTTGAAGCGTTCGTTGCGTTCATGGTTGGCCTTGACGAGCTCGTACGCCTCTTGCCCATCCTTGGCGATGGTCACGTCGTAGATTGACTCTAGTTTGAGCATTCTACTGACGACTTCAATGTTCGTGTTGTTGTCATCAGCCACTAACACACGCAGCTTTCCCTCGGGGCCTTTCTTCGCGGCAGCTTGTTCGATGAAAGCAATCGTTTCTGCTTCGGTCTTCGGGGTCTCCGGTTTGACCGTGGCAAAGAACGGCTGGCTGAGTCCGACAAGCCTAGGCCGTTTGTCAGGTTTGCCTGGGGTCGCCGGCGGTGGTGGTTGCACTGCTTTACCAGCCTCCTGCTCTATGCCTGAGTCTCGATGTTGTTGGCGATCGGCCTCCATGGACGTCGACACACTGGACGGTCGAGACCCCCGAAGACTACTGGACGCCGTGCTGGAAGGCCTGGTATATGATGTTAGTGAATATACGTTAGCTCCCAGAGCTAGCAATACTGACTTGTCCTTGATATATTTCAGCGGTATGTTCATGATGAAGGTCGTTCCCACGCCAACTGTGCTGCGCAACATGATATTCCCACCCATCAGAGTCGCCAATTGCGAGCAGATACTAAGACCGAGTCCAGTCCCACCGAACTTTCTGCTCAGGCCAAGGTCGCCCTGTACGAAGGGTTCAAACACCTTCTGCTGCATGGGCTCCGATATACCCGGACCAGTGTCCTCAACCTCGAACTCGAACATGTACGTCTTCAGGTTCGGGGGTGGCGGAGTGGCCGGGCGTTCCATGTTGATGTTGTGGATATTGGCCCGAGGATCTGCGGGGTTGATGGACAGCGCGGTGCCCTTCTGGACCTGGTGTGACACAATCAACGAGCCTGCTTCCTTAGAGCTAGCCGAGTATTGTGAGCCAGATCCCAGGCGATGGCGAAGGCGGCCTGGTCGCGTCGAGTTCTTTGCCAAGGACGTTGACCTGCTTTCATCGCTCGTATCAACTTCTCCGAGACATCGTATCCGGACCATCACCTTGCCGCCTGGAGGCGTAAACTTCAAGCTGTTGCTCACAAGATTGATCATGACTTGGAGAATCCGGTGCTGGTCACCCCATAAACACATGTCTTTTAGACGACCCAGGCCTTGGGGACCGACTGCCGGAAGGCGACTGTCCATCTCACCGTCGATGTCTGGAGCCACAAAGTCGGCTGACAAGGTTATTCTCCCTTCTCTCACTTGCTTGTCGAAGATGGACAAGATCTGAGAGCGCACATCGGACAGTCGGAACTCTCGCTCTTCCAGGGAGACTTGCTGGCCGATTTGATTCTTGGAGAAACTCAAAACATCCTCTAGAAGATGGAGCAACAGGTCACCTGGGGGCTTTGTTAGCCACCGCGCTGTTCGCAACACTCGGGCAGCCGGACACGAGACAGACCACCCCGCGGTAGGGGTACATGGGAAGTTGCCTACCGGATTTATACAGCGTCTTGAGAGACTGCTTGATCCTGACGATGTCGTCCTCCTCCATGCATACGGCACACATGCCCATGATCCCGTTGAGAGGTGTCTTGAGTTCGTGTGAGATGTTGGCGATGAACAAGGTTTTGCTCTCGTTTGCCGCCTCCGCGGCCTTTTTGCTGATTTCGAGCTCTCGTGTACGGTCCTGCACTCTCTGTTCCAGGGACGTGTACTGCTTCAGCAGCTCGTCACTCATCTTGTTGAAGACCCCCGTGAGCTCGGTCAGCTCGTCCGTGATGACATGGCTGTGGTTCTCGACCCTGCCCGGGATTTGGAAGACGCGACGGGTGGAGTCGATCTCGCCGTGGGAAGCAAATTTCCTCTTCCGACGGCGAATCTTACGTTGCATCCACGCGATGAAGCCTTTGACAGATCTGTACGAGGTGGTACCAGAGGTCATGCCTTCATCGCCGTAAGCATTGAATCGCTCCAGTTCGTCCTCATACCCCGGAGGCGCCATGGACTTCTCAGTCGCTTCCTTGAGCCGCCGAATGGGCATGACACTCCAGTGCGCACAGGGGAACACGAACAACAAGACGAGACCGGCAGTGCCAAAGGCGCAGGCCAGCAAAATGGTACGAAGGGTACTGATGGGGGCAGTAGCCTCCCAGCGCGCCTGCTCCACCACGACGGCCCAATCGACGAGGCTGTTCTGAGGGCGGGCCATCCCAACAGACACCTTATTGCCCTCCTCGTTGAATGTCCACAGCAAGGCGCTGGCATTGTTGATCTCGGAGCTTTGTCTTGAGAAGACATGGAAAGCTGCCGGGTAGTCTCTCAAGAGAAAAGACAGGTCCGTATACCCGCTGGCCCAGGTACGCAGCTTGTGACGATTGGCCTCGCCAGGAGATGGGATTGGCGGGAGGGCGAAATGAACTGGGGTGTCCCCAAAAGCGTCGAGATCGGAGGGCACGTGGGATGCATTGCTTGGTGGAACTGACGCGTCAAACCTATTGTACGCAGACACAGGCCCTACTAGCAACACATCCCCAGAGATGCCCAGACCCTCTCGCGAGCTGACGACGTCGACCAGTGGTCCAGCAGATGCAACAATAGTCATGTATCCTATGATGAACCTGGACACCCCGTTCGACCTTATCGGAAGGGTGAGCGACATCAAGGCGTATGACTCGTTGACCACAAGAGGACCCAGCAACAGCCCACCACCGTTGCTAAGCTTGAATGAGGGAAAGGCGAAGGCTGCGTAGACATTCGTGTTGGGCACATCGGTGCTGGCCACGCCTGTGTCCACATAAGTTATGTTTGGATACAGAGTCGGGGGATAGCCACCGTCGAAGTCGCCCAAGTAGGCGGCGGAACCGTGCAGGTTGTTGTAGGGTAGTCTGATGTTGGGAGCGGTGGCTCCTGTGACTTTGTAGAGGCCTGTGGCATTGCCAGTGGTGTTGGCGGAGTATATTTTGGCCTGGAACAAGTTGCCTCCCCTGGATCCCAAAGCACTCTGCATGTCGGCGTTGGTCTCGTTCCAGTTCGCCTCGCTCGTGTTGCCTTGGTAGAAGTTGACCATGGCCTGCTGGATCAGAATCCTCGTCACAATGGTGCCGCAGGTGTTCTGGACCAGCTCGATCTCGGATGCTATGCGCGTGGCCTTCAGGGAGGCGGCCAAGGCGAGGCTGTTGGACTCAATGCCGACAACGAAGTGGTTGACGAAGATCCATGTTGGGATGGAAATGACAGCGAGGCCGAGCAGGACAACGAAGGTGACGAGGAAGGCGAGCTGCTCGCGGATGGCAACCCTCAGTTTGTACCTCATGGCTCCGGTCGCGTCGACTATGAGAAGTCTGGGTGATGATGGAACAGGGCCGGCATGGTTCTGCCTCGAAGCGGGAGCTTGTATTTAGAGCACAAAACTAGTCGAGGCTTGGCGTGGCGACTATGGGACAGGATGGAACTGGCTCTTTCAATGAGCTCGAGTCGATGGGGACGGGCGGAAAATGGGAATCGAGGCAGGTGGAGGTAGAAGATGTGGGATTGGGCAGAAAGGGAGGACCATATCTGGTGCTGTAGTCCGGATCTAGTGCAACAAGTCAACGGGGCACATGGAATCTAGGCGGCAAAGTGATGGTGGATGGCTTCGCAGAGGCCGAGACGTTCATTGTCGAGAGATATAGTAGTAACTGAGGTGGGTGGGCTGGCTACCGAGGCATGGAGGTGGGGCAGAGCACTGGTGGGAGGGAGTCGGTGGAATGTGGTCAGGAGGTGGAGTTGCCAAGGATGTACTGTGTACACAGTTTTCTTTTTTTCTTTATTTATTTAAATCAAATTTTTTAATGGCTTTTTTTTCTGGTTTTTTTTTTTTCAGTTCTTTATCGGGGGGTCTTTTTTGCTGGTGCTGCGACGTTGGGAGACGGGATAATGACTGCAAGTATGCCTTGGGGACAAGAAACAAGTGACGATGTATGCGTGTTCCCGAAATGGCCACGAGCTGGAGGACAAGACGATACGAGATGAGTCGAGTGAGTAGAGTCGAGGATAGGAGCAACTCGGGATTTGGCAACTGCAAAAGGCCCGAATGGCAGCTAACAGGCAACAGCAGGCCCATGCGCCCATGTGTCAAGGATTACCCCTGGCCCCAGCCAGTTCAGCAGTTAGATCAGACCCTCGCAGTTCGGCTAGTTTAATCGACGACAACGCCGCCATTGCCGTGATACCGTGAGCCCATTCGGCAGACAGGTGACAGGTGGATTCAATGCTGGGCCACCCCGGCATCCAACCCCATGTTCCAGGGGGGCTTTTGCGCAGATCATAGGCCCGCTGGGCTTTCTATAACTGTTACGATCCATCCGTACAGTGCTTGAAGAACCCCATCGATATCTATCCAAGTCTGCCCAGCCACCAAACCACTGCACTGCGTTGTCTATTTCAGCCTCACCCCGCACCCTCTTTTCTGGCGGCCTGGAGGCCCACGTGCACAGCTAGCTCTCTTCCTCCCCGGCAGGCCACCAGCCAGCCCGCTGAGACCGGGCAATGATGGGCCCGGGCCTGCTGTCGTGGGAAGTGGAAGCTAGACAGACCACCAGACGGACCCTGAAGATCATTCGTCCATTGCCCTGCAGCCAGCCAATCGCACAGCCGCGCACCGAGACCAACTGGAACGAGCCCGCGGCCCCGGCAGTTGTTTGCATCGCCGCATCGTTTGTATCGACGACGGTGGGAGATGATGCGAACCATTGCGCATCCCGTCTCCACAAACTTGGTGTGCCTGGCGAAAAAAGGACCATCATTCGCGCCTTTCTCCCAGACTCCCAACATCCACGACACCGAGAAGACAACGGGCAGATACGCTCGATGATGGATGGTATCTAGGGAGTACCTAGGTAGTGCTTGTGCTGGTTGAAGCACCACAAGCGTCACCATCCCACGCCCGCAGGCACATCACACACACGAGACATGCACACACATGCACACACGACATGCACACACGACATGCACACACAACACGATCGTTGCAAACCAGCCCACACTGATTCCATTCAACCCATGCCAGAGATCATAATCACGCACATGTACACGCGAAAGCCCGCCCTCCTTCTCTCTCATGAAGACAAAAGTCATAATCATCGTTCAACGCCAAAACCGCCGACACGCACCGGACCTCACCCGCCCACTCAACCCCGCCATGCAAGTCAGTGTCTGTCACGCCCCACTCCTTTCTCCTGTTGCCTC
>JASMMZ010000002.1:28723939-28844876 GCA_038502455.1 Anisogramma anomala | reverse complement strand
TCCCTCAACCGGCTGCTGCCCCCACTCTCGCTCCGTGAATGCATCCCCGGCTTCCCGGAGCCGCGACTCGCCGCCGCCTGGCTCATCGCACTCTTGCCCATCCCGGGCCTGCCCGCCGCCGCCGCACTCGCCAGTGAGCTCGCCAGGCTGGCCGCGCTACTTATCCCAACAGAACCACCACCGCCGCCGCCGCCGCCGCCGCCGCCGCCCTCCCCCCGCCCCGGCAGCATCCCTGGCCGCTGGTGCTGGTGCTGGTGCTGGTGCTGGCCCTTGCTGCCGCTGCGCCCGCGGCGCATGAACTCGCCGTAGTCGCCCGTGTCCTGCAGCGCCGGGTGCATGTCCAGTAGCTCCTCCGCGATCTCGGCGCTGCCGCCGCCGCCGCCGCCGCCGGATCCATGTCCGTGTCCGTGCAGCCGGCCGAGCTTCTCGAGCACGGCCTCGCGCGCGCGCTGGAGCGCGCTCGTGCGCGCGTCCGCGTCCTCGGCAAAGCGCCGCTGCGCCTCCTCCTGCTCAAGGTTGCGCTGCACGGCCGAGAGGCCGTCGTTGACGTTGTGACAGCCGCCGTTGCTGGTGGTGCCGGTGCTGCTGCTGCTGCTGGTGGTGGGCATTTGGATGGAGATGCCGCTGTCGCCGCTGGCGCGCGATCCGGGGCAGAGGCTTAACGTGGAGGTGGCGGCGGTGGTGATGGGGATCGAGGTCGTGGAGGCGTGGGCTGCTGCGGCTGCGGCTGCGGCTGCGGCTGCTGCGGTGGTGTGCGCGGCGGGGTTGTAGACGGCTGGCTGGAGGAGCACGGGCAGCGCATCGGTGGAGAGGATGGGCGCCGAAATGGCGAGCGGCACGACGGCGGCGGAGGCATGCTGGATGTCTTTGTGTGGCGGCGGCGGCGGCGGGAGCATGGCTGTTGGGGCCATGCGGGTTGCTTCGGACGCGGCGCGCGCACGCGGCCACTGCGTTGTGCGGTTGTTGTTGTTGTTGTTGCTACAGTCGGTCGTGCTGCTGGGGAGGGATTCGTCGGGGATCACGAGCGGCAGCTCGTAGGACGTGGGGTTGTGGTCGTGGTCGTGGGTGATGTGGTTCGCATAGGGGATGGGGTCGGACGACTGGCGCGTGCGGTTGGCGGTGGCGAGAGGGCCGTGAATCTCGTGGGGCGCCGGCGGCACCTTCGGCAGCTTGTTGGGCGGCGCCGGTGGGAGCACCTGCACGGCCGCGTGCTGTGGGTCGGACTTCTTGTGGCTGAGCAGCTTGCGCAGCGAGGGCCGCTCCCGTTGCTTCTCGCCGTCTTTCTCGGCGCTCTTGTTGCTCTTGGTCTGCTGCAGGCGGAGGCCCCCCAACCCGTTGTCCGCGTTGTCCGCGGTGTCGTCCCGCTTGGGGTGCGTTGGTTTCCTGCGCCGCTTGTGCACTCGCTTCTTGAGCTTTGTGCTGAACGGCACGAGCGATGCCTGGCTGCCATACGTCGAGGCCAGGTGGATGGCGGAGTCGATGTCCTCCTCCAGCTCCACTATGATCGTCTCGGACTCATCACCGTAATACGTGTGGCTTTCGGTGTAGCTAGCGCCATCATCCAATTCCTCGCGGATGGTGCGATCTGACGAGCTGCTCTGGCTGAGGCGGTGGCCGGCAGAGTCCCGCAAGCCGCCGTTGTCACGCTCATAGTAGAATAACTCCTTGCTCGCAGCAGCGACCGCTGCGCTCTGGTGGCTGAGCACGACGTCGTCGTCCTGGGCAAGGCTATGCTTCGACAGGCACGCGGGTGGCCGGTGGAAAGCCTCCTCGGGCAGCACCGGGCTGTTGTGCTTCTCCGTCCGCGGCGTCTGGACGCTGTGCACGCTCTTGCCGTCGTCTGCGACAGAGTAGCGCGCCCAGGTCTCGCGGACAGGTTCGCTCGTCTGCGGTGCCATCAGGGGCGCCAGCGCCTCGTCCCAACTGCCACCGCCGTGGAGGACGACGTTCTCGAAGTCGAACTCCCTCACGGTCTCCCGGTGCCCGTCGACTAGGCCGCGCAGCTGCGCGGCATGCATCCTCGAGTTGCGCACAGACAGATACCGCAACTTCTGGAACTGGATCCGGCCTTTGATGCCCGGCCGGGGTGGCAGCGGGCTCATTGGGCTGGTGACCTCGTGGAAGAGCTTCTTCTGATCCCTTGGCGTCTCAAAGAGCGGGTCCTCGGCGAGCGCGAGCGGACACGGCCCCTTTCGTCCGATCCATGCGAAGGACAGCTTCTCCAGGGTGGCTGTGAATTGGCGCAGGTAGTCGTCCATGATCTTGAGCTGGTCCAGTCCCGGCCCGCTCGGCCCATAGAAGTCCCATGACTCGACGGCGATGTGCATCTTGCGGATCTGGCGCCAGCGCTTGCCGGCGTTGGGAGAGCAGCCGAAGCCCGGGCCGTGCTGGAACTTGAGATAGAGAAAGGCGGCCGGGTGGACGTGGTGCAGCGACAGTTTGGTCAGCTTGGTCAGGTAGGGTGAGCGCTCGATGGCGATGCGGAGTGACATGAGCGCATAGTCGACGATGTCTCGACGGTACCGCTCGGCCGGGCTCTGGCCTGGGGTCTTGATGGTCAGGTGCCTCAGGTTGTGCAAGTGCTTGACTGCATTGATAAAGCTCGGCACGTTGGTGGAGGCGTGGAACAAGGGAGGGTACTGCTGCGTGAGGATGTCGCCAAGTTCCGAGTGGCCATATTTCGGCCGTGTGAGTGTCGAGGCCATGGAGGTATGCGGCGTATACAGATATGAAATCTCAGAGCCGGTGGCAGGGTGGATGAGCGGCGGGAGGAAGGTGGCATCGCCGTGCTCCATGTAGAAGGTGAGGTGCTCGACATGGTGCCCGATGCGGGCGAGGGCCTCGACTCGGTAGGGCCTTGTGAAGGAGTTGGGCGTGAAGGTCAGATGCACCCTCTGGAACATTTTCCGAGTGACGAGGTTGCAGCAGGCCGAATTGGACAGACGCACAGCGCTCATGTCGGCCTTGCTGAGGTGGTGGATGATGCGGTCGCGGATGTCGGCTTGCGCCCACAGGCTATAGAAGGGATGGTTGTCCTTGGCCATTGTGTCTGCCGTGGATGTTGTTGTTGTCCTTGGATGCTCAGCGTGCGGGCATAACTTCCTCTCGGATATGCGCGGGCCCCTCCCCAGCGCAAGGACCGGCCAGGATCAAGACCAGCTAGAAAATGGATATGTTGGTTGGGCTTGCAGCCAAGCAAGCAATCGGCAGAAGGAACCAAGACAGAAGGACGAGGGCACGACAGCTGCAGCCCAAGGAAGCGATCAGCCTCCCGTAACCATGAGTGCCTCTTGTTCTCTTGTTCTCTTGTTCGCGGGCTAGCGAGAAGGATAATGGGATTGTGCAGTTGCCAGAGCAGTTGGGTCATACACGATCTCGATGAGTCGTGCGTAGGGGGAGCACTTCATGGGCGTCTACGGCGGCGGCGGTGGTGTGGAGGGGAAGAGGCCCAAGACGTCAAGATCACTCCCACTCGAGGTTCCATGCAGGTAGCTGCATCGGGCCCGGGCTCTGGGGTGATCCTCGTCGTGGTGGGGCCCTGCCACGGCCACGGGCGCTGCCCCTCCTGCCCCTCCTGCCCCTCCTGCCCCTCCTGCCCCGGAGCTGCCCCGCGATGGTGTCGCTCCTCACTCGAGGAGGCTGGAAACGAGTGGATGGCGGTGACTGACCGACTGGCGATTCACTCTCGGCTTGCAGCCCCCCCCCCTCGTCGCCCTGCAGAAGCCGCATGCAAAGGCCCGGTGTGAGCACCGTTGTCCCGCAATGCTCTGCTCACGCATGGCCGTGTGCTCGCGCGTTGTGGCGCTGTGGCGATGTGACGGTGCCGCGGTGGTCAAGCGCCCATTCGCCGTCCGCCATTGACCAAGGAGCGTGACAAGTCCCGGCTGGCCAATCATGGCCCCACCGGCCTTCCTGCCATCGGCTCTACAAGGTGTCGTACACCGCCCCAGGTGCGGGGACGAATTCCAAGCAGACGCCGCGAGAAAGGACGGCGCAGGAGCTTAGTCAGTATCCCCGCATTCCTTCCTTCCAGACCCGAAGCCGCCGGACGCCGCTCGGGCCTTCCTCGCCAGATTCTCGAGGTGGACTCATCACATCAGCACTCGGAGCTGCTGGCACAGCTCACCTGCAGTGTGCCACGCTGCAGGACCTGAATCCACAGCCACCACCGGATCGCCTTCGTTTCCAGATGTCTCTGAAGGATGAACCTTTCTTACCTCGGCTGCCGTTTTCTGTGCCGCCCCTTTCCCTGCCCTACCTGCTGTGCACCGACAGGTGACTCCTCCCACCGTACAGGAAGATCCATCCTCTCTTGTCTCTTTCCCCTGGTCTGCCCGTTCTTGCCCGTTCTCGCCGACGGCTCACGGTGCGCCCGCCCAAACAATGGCACCGGCCAAGCGGTATTATGTTCCGTGCTGTCTTCCCACAACCCACCCACTCGCCATCATCATCAGTCACCACTAATCAAAAGCTTTTCCTCCTCCACCCCTCCTTTCTCACTTCCATGCCCGTCATCCGAGCGGAAAGGAGGGTTGGGGGGGCGAGGGCAGGGGCGGCCAGTGTGCGGGTGTGCGATTTCCGCATGGGAGGGGTTGGGTTGGCAGATCATAACAACAAGAAGCTTGTGATCTTGTCAAACGATGACGCGAAAAGAGAAAGAGGGGTCGTCAACGAGCGACAAGTCTGAAAGAAGAAGCCGAAGACTGGTGGGGGAGGGGGGGGGGGAGCTCTTGTGCCATGGCATAGCATGGCAGTTGCTGTTTACCCCGCAAGCATCATGTGTCCTCACGGAAGGTGCAGAAAGGCGACGCAGGGGCGAGGCGACGTTTGCTGCAAGCCCACAACGGCGGTCAGGCCCTGACCCCAAGCGGCAGCGCGAAGTGCGGGTTCTCGCCCGGCTATGCTTGATGAACTGCGTATCGTATAGATTGATTGATTGGACTCTTGTATGACAGCAGATCCGGAGTCCCGAGTCGTGTCACACCGATGGCCGTTCTCAAAACGCGTCTAGGGACCTTACTCCTCATCACACCTGCAGGAAATCAGCACAGCACCACCCATGGTGTGCAAGCAAATGAACGATGATCATTCGACCGCGGCTTGAAAAATGACACGCTAGACAATGCCCAAAACCACCCAGTTGTGCAAGACACGCCGCCACCCTGTGGACAAGGACACCATCCTCGTCAAACCATCCGTAAAAGGGGCTAGTACTGAAAGTAGTAATAAAACACAAAAATGGGAAATCCGCCACCGGTGCCCTCGCCTTCGTACATGCCAGCCAGGTCCATTCCTGCCGGCGGTGGCGAATCCAGCCACCCCAGATAGTAGTCTGGCAGTTAGTTCAGTGTGTCAAAGCCGTCCATGCCGGCTCCCGCCGTCAGCCATGTGCAGCGCCGAAGTCGTTGCGGCACCCGCACACACATCCCATGGAGCAAACGCGTTGTGTGCCAGCGCCCGGCGCCTCCGAGAAACCACGCGCGTCGCGTCCGTGGCAGACACGGGACGCGTTGTGGTGTCCGCAAGACACACCAATGACACACCACACCCTTCGATCCGGGTCTCTGCAGCCAAGAGGCGGCCACGTCGTTCTCGACCAGCCGATCTCCTGCAGCGCAACCTTTGCCCAACGCCAGCGCTTTCCTCTGACTCATATGCGATCCTGATCATGGAAGACAATAGTTCCGAAACTCTTTTGTTGCTTCTGGAAATTGCTACATTCCGTGCCCCGAAAGCTTGTTTGTATCACGAGTTCAACAGCTCACTCCTCGCTGGCGAGTTGCATAATCAGCTTCGCGGCTAAATCGAGGAACGGAAACGGGCTAGTAATCTGTTCATCACTCTGAATCAGCAAGCTGCTTGCGAGATCTCGCCGCGTGGTCGAGGCAAGGGAAAGGGTCAGTGACCTGTTTTTCTTCCAAGACCTTGCCGTTAGGCGTTTCGTACCCGTCGCACTTGAAGTCGACGAGGTACGAGCCTGCCTCGGCCATCTCATAGATCTGAATGTCCATGCGCATCGCCACGACCTGGAACTCCTGGTCTCCGTCCTTGACAGAGGTGGATGATTCGCTCTTTGGCAGGAGGTCCTCCGGCAGATGCGCGCCCTTGCGCAGTCTCTCTGTCTCCCACCGCACCTGGATGTGCCAGGGGTCTGCGGGGAGCTTGTAGACTTTGGTCGGATCCAGGCTTTTGCTGCTCAGCGATCGCCGGTGGCCGTGAGATGCTTCCTCGTGCTCCTTGTCGTAGTTCTCATCAGGCACCCAGCTGCAGCCGAGCTTCGAGAGGGAGCGGTAGATGACACCAAGGGCCTCCCATGGCGCATTACGCGAACGGATGCCGAATTGCCACCGGATCGACCTCGGCTTCTTGGCAGGGTGCACAGGTGTCAAGCCTTGCGGTCTCTTGCTGTCTGCCGCTGGATTACGATTATGGGGTTTGAGGCGACGCATGCTCTCCTGCTTCTCGTCCTCCGAGCG
Source organism: Anisogramma anomala (assembly GCA_038502455.1). Classification (NCBI taxonomy): domain Eukaryota; kingdom Fungi; phylum Ascomycota; class Sordariomycetes; order Diaporthales; family Gnomoniaceae; genus Anisogramma; species Anisogramma anomala. The sequence goes on along the minus strand of JASMMZ010000002.1, from coordinate 28,838,400 downwards.
CGGTTGCGGCGACGGTGCCGGTTCCACAGGAAGCAGTGGTTGTTCCTCAATGCCGGCCCTCTCGCGCTCCATGTAGTCCTTGTGATAGGCAGTGAGACTGCTAGGCAGGATACCAACCTTGGAGACGTACGGGCGCGGCGACGCAGATGTGCTGATGGACGTAATGGAACGGGCAGAGCTGCCAAGAGGGCTCGCTCCTGTGTCCTGCTCAGCCTGATATTCTGATTTGAGGTCCCCGGTTCCTGGAGCAGACTCGTGAACACTCGGGGGGGAGGAAGGAAAATAAGGATTGTTTTCGCCAAGCAGTGCTGGGAAGCCGTCAGTTACGGAGGACAGACACGGGGTCATGGCAGACCCATCAACGGTAACAAAATGGGAGAGACAACCATGTGGAAAGGACAGGCAGACACAACAAGATACACACGCATTCCTCGCCAGGGCCGTAGTAACTCACGATTGACCTGCATCAGCTTATTCTCGCGCACGATCATGTAGGCGTCTTTGATAGCGGACGGCTCATTCGCCTCGAGTGCTTCTTGCACGTCTCTCTTTCCATATCCCATCGTCTTGGAGATCTTCTCCGTCACTTCGTTGTGCAGCTTCTCCTGCACTTTGGGTGTCGCATTGGGGGCAATGTCAGATGTCTTGATGGCCTTGTCCGGGTCGATGCCCGTGTTGTAGAAAGTCTCGATAGGCGGCTGCAAGTACTCGGGTAGGTTCTTCACGAACCAAGGATCTTGCCGGATGTCACTGATGGTCGCACGCTGGACTGGGTTGACCTTGAGCATCTTCTCGATGAGGTGTGCAGCCCCTGAGCTCATCCACTTCGGTACTGCATATGTGCCCCGTGCGATCTTGGCGAATAGACTGGGGATATGCTCGTCATCGAAAGGTAGCCTGCCCACGAGCAGGACATAGAGGATGACACCACAGCTCCATACATCGACCTCGGGGCCTGCGTACAGCTTGCCTCCGATGACCTCTGGCGCGGCGTAATTCGGGCTGCCACAGCTCGTCTTCAAGAAGTTGCCGTCTGTCATGATGTTGCTCAATCCGAAATCGGCGATCTTGACATTGAGCTTCTCGTCGAGAAGCAGGTTCTCTGGCTTCAAGTCTCGGTGTACGATCTTATGCCTGTGGCAGTACTCGACGGCGCAGAGCATTTGTTGGAAGAAGCGGCGGGCCTCGTCCTCTTCCATGCGGCCGTGTTGCACAATGTAATCGAAAAGCTCGCCGCCAGCATACTCGAGGACCATGATGATCTCCGCATGCGTCTTGATCACTGTGAATCTGTGTGACGGCATTTGTCAGTCTGGCTGGCCGCATTGGAATGGACTGGCTCGTCTCCACCTCGTTAGTCTGTAACTCACAGCTTGATGATATGTGGGTGTCGAAGCAGCTGCAGGTATTCAATCTCACGCTCCACTCGGCCTGCCATGTCGCGGCTAATGAGCTTCTTCCTGGATATGATCTTGAGAGCGACCTGCTGGCCAGTACTCCTATGGACTGCCAGCCTGACCTTGCCGAAGGAGCCTTCGCCCAGGGTCTTGATGACGTTGTACTGGCCGATACGCTGGTCGCTCTTGATCTTCTCCCTGAGCTTCTCGGACGACGTCGACGTCGACGAGCTTGCGAAGGATGGGGCAGCCATGTCCCGCGCGATGCCGCTCTGCTGGTCGCCGTGAACGACGATTTCGGGGGTGGGCAGGGCGGCGGCGGGATTGGCGGCGCTGTGTGCGAGGTTGACTCTGCTGCGGCGCATCTGGGAGGAGCTGAGCGAGATGGAGAGCTCGCCGCCGTCGTCAGAGTAGGCGGCGGGACGGGGGGGCGCCATGGCCGCGGGATGGGACGAGGCAGGCGGGCTCTAGGCACAGGGTGGTGCACAGCAGCGCTGGGCCTCGGACGGTTAGGTAAGGTTGCCGGGTTGCAGCGATCCAGCTTGAGTCGTGTGTCACAGTCACAGTGTGGGTGTGCTTAACGGGCGTGTGGCCGTGTGGTTTGGCCTGCTGGTGCGAGCCAAGGTGCTGAGCATTTGCTGGTACGGAGAAGGGAGGGTGGGTGGCACTTGGTGGGATGGCGGACAAGGATGGCGGACAAGGATGGCAGATCGAATCGCGGTGAAGCTGCGCGTTGGCTCCACCGTATAAGGTGTGCGTGTGCTATGGCTTTTGGTATGGCGACTTGAAGCTGTGGCAGTGTGAGAGTGTGTCAGTTGGTTTGATTTCACGAAGTGACAAGTGCAAGCGCTGATGCTGCCATTGGTGACGAAGGCCCTAGGGTGCTAGGGTGCAGGTGCAGGTGCAGGTGCAGGTGCAGGTGCAGCTACTACTGCGTACTACGTAGCGTAGTATTGTACTGCAGTACATACTGTAGTAGGTGTGCTATGTAGTTAGTTACTGGGGCTGGCCCCGGGCGGATCCTCGAGACCCTCTCTACCTCGACCTCCCATCCACTGTGTGGACTGCAACAAGACTCACCTCACACTGCACAAGTCACAAAGCACTCTCAACCAACAGCCGACGTGTCGTATTTCGTGTCTTGCGTGATGGCGTGGTTCGCGGTGGACGGAGGCGTTTCATGTGGACGAGGTCTTTTCTATGTCACAACAGCTAAAGGATGGAAGGGTCACGAGGCCACGAGATGTGATGGGGCGGGCACCAATTGCGGCCTGGGTGAGAGTTAGCTCGGTCCTACGCCTGACTCAACTGCGTTCTTTCGGTGGTGTCAATATCGAGAGTGTAAACTGCGTGGACGAGATGCCCGGTGTTGACCCGGGTAGTGTTGGAAGTGGTGATGGGATGGGATATTCCCACAAATGCTTCCAACCTCCATGCTACCACCGAGACCGTCCCAAGATATAGCATACGCATTCACACTACAACCATCCTCACCTTATCACGGAACCTCCTGCAAAACCGTCCGTCTGGCTGGGGCAACACCAAATCTTCGCCCCATCGCAACAAAACCTGCGACATTGCATCATCGGCGAGGCTGAAACTCCTGCTTTCTCAGCGTCTTGCAGCCCACTGCCAGGCTACTACTAATGTGAACGAAGAGAATACTCCTTCAAGCTGACGGGTTGCATTGCCGTCTGCAGTGTGCCATCCAAACGATGCGGGTTCCACACCGGCAGCGGTGTAATCCGCTACGATGACGCCATGGCTGCCCGGGGTTCCGTTCCGCCCCGTCCCCGATCCCTCGCCCAATGATGGAAAGGCACGACAGAGTTGTCGGAACGGCCCGAGGCAGGCTGCTTCGGTCAGCAGTGAGAGATCGATCCTGTCCAAGAGAACGTCAGCGGGATACGTGATTCCGCCACGCACCCCCAGTGCGTTGGTGGCACGAGCAATGTCGGCGTTTGCGCCCTGCAAGGCTCCGATGCCGCTTGGTAGGAGTCTCCGGCCGATATGAGTAAATGCGCGTAATCCGGGCGGAAAACCGACAGTTCGTGCGCTTGGGAGCGAGGAGGGGAAGTAAGCGCTACATTTTCGTGCGATGGCGAGCAGGTTGCTGAACACACGGCATGGCATGTTGGATGAATAGGAACCCGGTTGGATGATCCATGAACCGGCTATGAAATACCCCAACGCTCCTTGTGTGCCTCTACCCTCTTCCCAGCAGCGCAAAAAAGAGTATGCTCGGCCGAGTCGTCGTAAAACGCAGCATCCAATTCCTCCATCACCCGCTACCCCTAACGAGAACCCAATCAAAACTCCCCTCCGGATCCAAGCAAGCCAGCGAGGATGCACCCACATATCCCCTTCATCGATTAAGACTCAGCAGCCCCTCAATATACCGCCGCGTATCAACACCAATGCCCTGCGCCAGTCGACTTGCCCCATCCGCCCAGCCCGCCCCGCTCGTCGCGGCAATCAAGCTACCGCCCCTGCCATGGCCACCCGCGTGGTCGCTCGCCTTGCGGATCAGGAAGATCTCCTTGCTGACCTCCTCTTGCGGGCCCGTCACCGTAGAGGACACCCGCGACATCACCGACGCCAGCGACACGTTGCTGCCGGACACCGGGACGTTACTGACACTGCTCGCGCCGCCGCCGCCGCCGCTAACCTCTTCCTGTCCTGACGGGCGCATTGTCGAGGACGACGAGTTCGCGTCTTCGACGCTGCTGCGCTCGAGTATACGGTTCCATACGATCCACCAGCCCCGGCTCGTCTTGCATGTTCGCTCAAGCTCGGACGCGTTGGTGCGCGTTGCTTTCCACAGGTTGAGGATCTGCATGTGCGTGTTCAACGCCTCCCCGCGAGACCAAGGAGGCTGCTCATCGCTGGAGTGGATCTCCGCCGGGTCGGGAATATGTGGAATGGTAGAATGAACGGTGATCGCCTTCGGGTCCCAGACCAGATCGTAGATCGCAGCTTCTGTATTGCCCGTGTCGGGCCTGTCGGGCCTGTACGCTGTTGATCTGCTCAGCAGCTTCCGCAGCGGCCCAATCTGGTGATGTAGGGAACGGTAGAGACCCTCATAGGCGAGGGATTCTGTCCGCACTTGAAAAAGAAATGTGAAAATAAAGGGCCTGGCGAGGTAGACCACAACGCGAAGCCGTTCCGTTTTGTTTCGATCCTGGTTGTCGAACGATGCACGGCGACCCGTTTCAAAGCTCTGTGACGAAAGTTCGTTATCCTGGCTACCCAGAATCTTCGTCAGCTTGCTTTCGGATTGAGTGGTGGCTTCCGATTCCAGCTCCACAGTCAAAGTCCTGACCATAGTCCGGCCGTTTGTTGCTTCGTGCTCCAGAGCAAAGCGCCTCTCTTCGGGATCGTCGACCCAGCCCTCTTCGATTACGCCAGTATGGCCAATCAGAAAGTGTCCAACCGTATCGTCACCTTTAGATGGATGGCTTTCGGGGCTGTCCGGGCCTTCTGGCACAGAGTGGCGATGCTCGCCAACGTGTACGTTTGCCGGTGCAGCCGCAAAGTCGCCTCCAAGGGTCCAATATTTGCCATAGCCCAGTTTCAGATAATCCATGTAATTGACATGCCCTTTGTCCTCTGCATCTTCTCTTCCCAGATCCCGGGCTGGTACCGGACTTGAATGTCGAGGTGAAGGTGTGTTGCCAGGGGTTTTATGGTCTCGTTTGGGCGCGAACAGACTTGGAGGGATGTGCAGACCCGGCGCCGGCGCTGCGCTCTTTCTCCTACGCTCCTCCACAGATGCCGTCGCGGGCCTACGCGCAGCCTTTGGGCTCTCCAGAACGCCATAAGCATTTTCACCCCAAGAGAACATGTCTTCCATCCATTGCGTGATGTCGCGTACGGACTTCCTCGACAGGGCTCCCGTGCCCAGGAATATGGCGCCGTCCTCGGCCCCGGGTTCTTTCCCAGTACCTAACCACTGTGCGACATGGTGTTGTCGGGGCTCTATCTTGTTTTCGTCGGATTTGTTCAAATTGTCCGGATTGCTTTCGCCGAATTTTGACACGACAAGGTCGACGAGGCCATCTATTGTTCCCACAAGGCCTTCGAGCACCTCTCGCTCTCCGCTACCGCGGTCCTCCTCTCCAACACCTATGCCGAGTTCACCACTTGCCGCGATCTTGATCCCTCCGAAGACGTCTCGTACTGGGTTTCCAGACAGCAAGACGCTCCAGCTGGAGAGGAACACATCCCAGTATCGGCCCACTGTACTTAGAAACCTGGTACGTTTTACCCTGAGAAAAAGCGAGCTCAATGAGGAGTCATGGTGCAGCAAGAAATTGGAATGTGCTCGAAGTAGGTCGCGTAATAGCAAGGCTGCCGGTTTCACCTCTCGCGACGAATATTCGAAGTTGTTGTCTTCCGTGCCTGCAGCAGCCTTCGACTTTCTCGGATCATCTGGCAGAGGCAACCGTGTCAGATCGATAGACTGTCAGCACAGCGTCAGCGCATCTATGCTACAGGCAATGGCCATAGCTTTGGTTGCGTACAGCCAAGATCCACCAGCCCGGCTCCAGCTCATGCAGCACGACACGTGTCTGCTCAGTCTCGATGGTGTCGACAGACTGATCGCCTGAAAAATTCTTCCCGAAGCTGACCATGCCCTGGGCCAGGCCAATCTGCCTCAGCCTCTCATTGCGCTCGGCCTGCGACAGGTTTTCGGCAGGTCTAGGGACAGAATCGTGACTGGGGTTCGTAGTCAACCGTCGGCGCTTATGGCTGTCGCTATCAACGGAAGAGTAGTAGACGATCTGGTCTTCCAGCTTCTCGTCGCTGTCGCTGTGGCCTAGGCTTGGGTTGAAGATGGCAAGGAAGCCGACCTGGGCTGGTACTATCGCAGCCGAGGAGGAGGGTGGTGCGCCGGTTGCCATAGCATGGTAGAAGGCTGTTGGCGTAAGCCTTGCTTGAACAGTTGATTTTCCTAGGACCTTCCAATGAGGGACTGCGCAAACAGAAAAGCACCAGCCTTGGGCGCGCAGGAGATGTGGTACTGTTGCGTGAGCACGTCTTTTACGCGGCTACCACGGGAAATTGGTCCTTCTGATGGGGCTGTGATGTCATCATTTGACTTTTGGGCAGGGATCAGCGTCTTGCAGGGGACAGGGGTGACCTTGTAAGTACTTGGCGCGATGTGACAAGCATTTCCAGGCTATCTGACGTAGCCTCGTGTCAAGCCCGCGGTCCTGATATTCCAACAAATCGTAGGTACTGTACCTAGCTGCAGATAACATCATGTGAACGTGTCATTCCAACGGTTTCTGGAGTACATACTGAGACTACTGTCCCTCATTCACGCTTACAGGCTGAGCGAGGCATGTAGCCACCACAAGTGTCTTATATGAGCGAAGTCATACTCGTTGCCCTAGACCACTTGATCATTGTCTCGGGACATCGTCAAGTAAATGAAGGAGCTGCCGATCCAAAGTTCCTACCAATTCCTCATCCATGGCTCCAGTCCGCCAGGACACAGGACCCAAATTCAGACCTGCAAGACCCATCGATGACTTTCCCAATGTTGCTACCTATGCGTCCAATTCCATGGCCCCGGCCGACGCACCCGTTGGAGCTGAAATCTGCGCTGCAGGAGGAGGCACACTTCCCAATATAGTGGGGATGGACGTCCGAACGATCCCAGGATCGTTGTTTCCTACCCAGTCATTTCTTTCTATAGCGGCCATGAAGATATCCTCGACTTCCACCATGGTCGGTCTATCTAGCGGTCTGTGAGCCATACACCAAGCTACCAAATTGCGAAGCTCTATATCGTAGTGGCCAAACTCGTCACCGAGGAGCCGACTACCGTAGGTGAAAACCTGCTCGACCCGCCCATTGAACTTTCTGATACCTGACCGTACACAGTCCGGGGGTATATCCGGCTGGTCCTGCGTTATCTTGGGTCCTGTTAGTATTCTGCCATCCAGCCCAATCACCATCTATAGTGGGATTGCTGACCATGATGTGCATCAGCTGTGCAGCCTGCCACAGATTGGCCCACCAGTCATCTACGTCAAGCTCGATCAGCATCTTTCTAACGGCGATTCTGGGCTGCCGCGCGAGCTTCCCTCCCTCCATGGGGCTTTGTGCCTGTTCCCATGCTCCTGAGCACAAGTGAGTCCAGACACCCGGCTGAACAGGTACGAAAAAAAGAAAGGGTTGGGAAAGGCTGGAAAAGAAACCTACAATGACCAGCTGTCTCTCCCTGCTCCACGTCCTCGATGGTGGCGTAATTCTTCCACGCCTGCGAGAACTGCTCGGGAGTGTTGCACCACTTGTTGCCGCACACTCTCCCGCTCGCCCTCGCCAGCATGCTGTCACGGATTCTGCGGCCCCGGTAGACTCTTATATGTCCAAAGTCTCCGACCTTGATGACAGGTACTTGATCTGAAAGCAGGCGTCAGCAGGCTCGTTCCGAAACCTTGTTGACACCAGCCCGGAAGTCGATCAAGACTGTTGGCCCAGAAGGCGCGAAACTGGAGGGCCACTGTAGCTTACCGTGCGCGTGCTGTCCCCCACTGTTGTCAGTGTCATAGTCGCCGATCATGACATTTCGATCATTCATATCGAAATCTAGACACCCCTGATGGTTAGTGTCTGTCTGCCTCCATCCGGGTACGTACTTTTCACACCTTACTTACCTATGATACCTCGACTGGTTGGCTGAAATTCGCCCAGCACAGAGGAACCAAACTCTTCCTGGACGGGGACCTCGAAGAAATCCCGACCCAGGTTGGCCGGTTTCCAACGATCAGGATAAGCCAGTCCCACACAAGCTCGGAAAAGGCAGTAGAACACCCTCCAGAGCTCTGCAGTCTTTACCCGGGCATCCTGCTGAGACATTTTCCGGAGAAGGCCGTTTAAATTGCCATGTTTCATAAACTCCATGACATAAATCAAGTCTTATGAACAAGTCCAAAAGTCGCCCAGGTCAGAGAGGCCAGGGACGTGACGAGAGGATGATGTAGGCTATACTACTTACCGCATTTCTCTGGATCAATCCCCAGCATGTGTCCTAGCAGTTCAGAGTTATCATCAATTCCACAAAGCACCAAATTCATTGCGTTCTGTGATAAGTTTGCCACTCCTCGATCGTCCAGATCAGGAGGGAAAACGCGCTGGTCTCCAGTCAGCCGGGCCCACAACTGAACGATTAACGCATCCACCTGGACAGTTGAAGTTGACCGCTTACCTGAATAATGTGTTTTGCACCCAACATTTGCTCCATGGCCCACATTTCTACCTAGACGGCATCCAAGGTGTCAGTCAGCCAGAACACGGCCAAGACGCGCGCGGGAGGGGGGCGGCGTGCGGCCCCAAAAAATATTAAAAAAAAACCCACCACGATCGGCTCCAGCTCCGCCGACCACTTGGCGACCAGGCTCCGGCCCCGGAACGTGACCAGCACCGCCAGCCCCTGCGAGCCCGCGCCGAGGATCCGGCGCGCCACCAGGCCCGCGCGCGCCAGGCCGCGCTGCATCCGGCCGCCGACCCGCGCGCCCGCGCCGTCGTCGGTCCGCCAGTGCCAGTGGAAGCGCGCGCGGCGCGGCCGCCTCCGCCTCCGCCTCCGCCTCCGCGCTCGGGGGCGGCCGCGGCACCACCGCCAGCGCCGGGTCGGCGCGCGGGCGCGCGTGCATCGGGATCGGGAACTGGCTGAAGAAGGGCTGGCGCGCGTCGAAGCCGGGATAGCGGGCGCCCTGTGTACCTTTGTGTTAGCCGCGGGCCCCCCCCCGTGCGCCTGATGAACCCGTTCGTTCGGCGCTTTGTGGTGGAAGGAATCGATCAAGTGGTTCTGACCCTCATGAAGTAGTTGAAATAGTCATGGCTGTACTGGAGTGTAGTTTTCGTTTCCGTTTCATCCTCCAGAAGGTCCAGTGGGTCCATCTTGATTTCGGCCGTGAAACTCCAAGGTTGACAGGTGTTTTGCTCAGGTGGTAAGGTACGAACAAGTAGATAACGCGACAACCGCGGGTCGCTAGGTACGATAGTTTTCGGTCTTGAAAAACTCCAAGTAGATACATAACTTCACATAGTTTGTGTTGATGGGCGACCACGACACTTTGCTTTGTCTCGCTTGCTAAGCAGCACATTTCGTTCCCGATGGCTTTGTTTGAGCCTCTACTGAATCCGGCGGTCCACGCGATCCACACCCACTTACACCATCCACAGAATTGTGATTGGATTTTGGTCACAAGACTAGCTCATATTGCAGGTCCCGAGATACAGTGCCATCATGCGTGCAGCGTGTCCAGGGGACCAGGCCTCCAGCCGCTCCTTGCGCACTCGGGACTCACCGGCTTGGACATGGAAAATTAGCTGTTCCTGTCCTTGGACAGACACCCAGAACAAGACCTCGGATGAAAGTATATTCATCATCCACGTCTTTGAAGACGGGAACGTATCTGCCGGTTCGACGTGAAAGCCGTGGTCCAGTTTAAAAGTATGCACAAGCTTGGAGTGTTTCTAAAAAGCCCTGGAGGAATCAGGATGGAGACCATATCAAACGATGATGATGGGCATCTTATATTCAGCGGATCGCAGAGCACAGATCATGTCAACAGCCTTGATATAATATGATTGAATAAATACACTGTCTGACTTGGGATGACAGCCATGCTAGGGCATCGGAAGACAATTGGATTGTCATTTTGCTTCCCATGTTTATTCATGACCCCGGATTGATCATAATAGTAATTTTTCTTGCGTACAGAGGCTCGTCTTTCCGTCTACCACCGACGCCGAGTTCGGTTGCTTTTTGCAAAAGGAGGAACTGGAAAAAGGTTTCCGAGTTGACTTGTCCTCTTGAAACGCGGCCGCCTCGCCCAATAACGATGTTGTCATATGTGTTTGCTCTGGGTTTTATTCCCTGTCCTGTGTGCCATCCGACTCTGGATGTCCCGTCTTCGGTCTTTTCAGTCTAATAGCATGCCAACACCATCACTATCACCACCTGGCTTGCTCTCTTTTGCCTGCTCGTTTTATTAATGGCTGGAGAGGCTTGATCAAAAGTGAGCATGTGTTCATTGAAGTTGCTTTGCTGGGTGGCGCATGGGCAGGAAACGAGAAATGGGTGCATGTTTCTCCTGTATCTTAACGCGAGTCGACCTCCGAGGTGGCTACAGCATCGTGCGCAGTATTAGCTTCCTAAGCCGCGTTCGCAGCACCGTGCTGGCTACCGGTTTGGGACTGCGAGTTACGCCCACGCTCCTCGTCCGAATCGTCATCGCTAGGAGGCCTGCTGTCGCGGAGGTTGCGTCGGCTCTTGGCCATCTGCAGCCGATTAGCGTACATAACCAGCATCAAGGGATGTTGGCCGTCCCGTCCCGTGTTCACTTACCCAAGATTTGACACCGCCAACCAATCCAATAGCATACCCCGTCATAAAGTCATTACCTGTCACGCCCGTCGCGGCCCTGACCTCGGCGCCCGGCGACCTACGCCCGCTATGGATCGAGGACGCGTGTGACGGGCTCGTGGGGGTGTCGGCGCCACCGCTGTGGTGGTTGTTCAGGCCGGTCGACGACGCAAAGGCGGCGCCGGCGAGGGCAAGCGGATTGCGGCCGCCGGTCGTGGGCGCGGGGCTCTGGGGTCGGCTAGACGGCCAGAAGCCGCGCAGCTCCTTGCCGAGCTCCTGCCCCGTGGTCGACCAGTTGGAGCGGATGTTATCGCGCAGCTCCTGGACGTGGCGCTTGAGGTCGAGCTCGTTCTTCTTGAGCCAGGAGACGTTGAGCTCCTGGCGCGAGGTGCCGCGCTTAAGCTGGCGGGATATGTATTTTTCGTAGTCACGAACAATCCTGTAGGCCCACATGTTTAGTACGCGGGTTGTTGAGACACTGGAGTACGCGGAACACATACTTGGTGATGATCCCGGTGGTGCTCACGCCCTCAGTCCTCTGCGTAACCAAGAACTTGCCCTCTTTCTTGATCGGCGCGTAGATGTCGTCGCCCTCATCGGCGCCGTAGGGCAGATCGTCATGCGCCACGTAGTCGATCTGGTGCTCCTCGAGAAAATCGGGCGTGACGATCCACGGGCAGTTCTCGATGACCTCGTCAACCCATTTACAGTGGCGAATGGTCTCGGCGCGCTCGCGGCCCGAGAGCACGGTCAAGCCCTTGCGCTGGTGTGTCTCCTTGTCGCCCGTCACGCCGACGATCAGGTAAGTGTCGGGGAAGGCCTTCTTAGCTTGCTCGAGCTGGCGCATGTGGCTGTCAGAGGTGGGCTTCGGTCAGCATTCTGCCCTTTTCTCCACCGAGTCGGGTCTCGAAGCTCTCCGCGTCATCGGACTCGGGACCAGTAGACTCACCCAAGATGAAACAAATCAAAGACGCCATCCGCATACACCCTCACAGCCCTCCCCGCAGGCGGCGGATTCGTCGTGTACCCCACGGGATGCGTCAGTTTGCCAATGGGCGGCGGTGGCATCTTCTCGGCGGCTTCGTCCTGAGCACTGCGGCCGCTTTTGCGCAACGAAAGGCGGTCCTCGATGTCGGCGCTTGCCTCGGTGGTGTCGCTGGGCTCGCCCGGGTCAATGACGTCGGCGGTTGGCGCGTTTCGTTGGCGCTTGCTGGCGGGCTGAAGCGGAGGCGCGCTGGCGGCGGTGTCTTCGCCCGACGCATCACGAGACTCGGCCTGCTGGAGCGAGGGCACTGCGGGCGTGATGGTGTCTATGATGGAGGCTTCGGGTTGGGCTTGGATGCCGCGCTTGCGTTTGTTAACACCGCCGACTGCTGCTTGCGAGGAGGCGTTCGTTGATGACATTGTGATGATAGGTATTGTGGGGGTGGAGGCAGTGCAGGTGAGTGACGAGATGGAAAGACTGCGTGAGCCACGGCGTTGTTGGAAACTCGTTGCTTGGTGCAGGAGCCCAATGGTGGGAAGCGTGAGACGCGTTCGAAGCGTGTAGTGGTAAGGATAGAGATGTCGTTGTTGATTGAAGTACGAGCGGAAGGCAAGAGAGATAAGGCGGTCTTCTTGGAAGACTGATGGGGAGATGATGGGTTCAGGATAATGTCGTATGTAGGTTGTAGGTATCACGATTTACAGGGCTGGTCGCATTGATTCGTCCGTGTCCGTGTCGAGGTGCGGTACTCGCTCGACCTTTGATGTCATGCGGCAATCTTGACGTTGCTTGTGGCCGCGTGGTGCGGCCCAAGCTCCTGGGGACACCGTACCTTGGCTGCTACTCGTGCGCACTGCTGAGCTGTGATAGGCCGAAACAAGGCCTTCTCTACGGTGACCTACTACGTGGTATGGGTAAATAAAATCGTCCATGTCATGTTCACATGATCCGTGCACCCACTTCAACAGGGATGCATTCTATCCCTGTCGGATCCTGACAGGGGTGCTTTTATTTAAGTACTGTACCACAGTGCAGAGACAATCTATTTGTCCGTAAAATCATCAGTACTACTTGGCAACCTACACATTAATATACTGACCCTAAGCATAATATCTATCACGGTTTTGATAAAATACTTTTGTTTGTTGTGTTAGGGTTAGGGTTATACACCAATTTTTACTCATTATTTTGGTAGGCCTTTATCGTTGCAACGTAGTCGATTCGAATCATGGTTGAACTGGTGTATTGCATTGAAAGTGGTGTTGTCTTACTTTGAAGTTTGGCAGACCGCTAGCCGGTCTGCATACTAGTTTGTATGGGCTACTGCTTGACCTGTGCCCCACATTGAATTGGGCACTCCACTGTACTTGACTTGCAGTTAATATAGTTTACAGTCAATACAGTTAACTTACAGTTAGTATAGTTGACTTAGCTGTATTGCAATTGACTGCTATTTTAATACTGGCGGCTTTTTGCTTTGTTTGTATGCGTTTGTATAGCTGATTACGAATTAAAAGTAATTGTTGATAGGCCTAGCCTATCGATAGGCCTTTAAACGTTGTGTAATGATCACACTAAATACCCGTGAGTATATAGAAGGTGTCAGAGGGTTTATGTTATCAAGAAGGTAGCAGAGGTGCTKAGTGAACAATATCGCAACCGTGCAAGTAATGATCAAAAGCCGTGAGGCTATTCAGATGTGTAGACTGAATGCTTAGATTGACAACTGGAGAACTATGAAGGAAATACTATCTRTGTGGTGATGACCKTGTCCTTATATATCCGTRCCTTCATACCRTCTTCAGTACTGGATAGCTTGGAYAGCAASATATCCAACATATCCTATRCGTCYGTGCGTTAACCCTAACCCTGGGTTGCTGACATAAGAGATGTTCCCCGCTTGATGTGTTGGACATCAGGCTCTTAATGGCGCAGCCGACCGCTGGCCTGTTTCATNACATAAGAGATGTTCCCCGCTTGATGTGTTGGACATCAGGCTCTTAATGGCGCAGCCGACCGCTGGCCTGTTTCATTGCCTGCAGTTGGTCCTTGGGTCATAACACGTTGCAACGTTGTCGATTCAAATCGTGGTCGAAGTAACAGTAGTACTGCGTGGTCAAGTGGTGGATGTATGGTTCTAGGTTTGGCAGACCGCTAGCCGGTCTGCACACTAATTTGTATGGCTAATTGCTTGGCCCGTGCCCTAGGGTGAAGTGGGCACATACGGTACTTGACTTTACAGTAAACCCACCAAACAATACACTCAACTTGCAGTCAGTACAGTTAACTGACTGCACTGCAATTACTACTGTTCCAACAGTAATCGTTGAATTTCTTTTCATTCCTGTCGGCAATACCTTTACTAATCTCAGCCTATTTTGCATCTAAACTATACTGTAATTATAATCTTTTACCTTGCAGTTTCAGGTATCAACTTTTTCTATTCCTTCATATAAATCTTTTATTAGAATTTTCTATAATATTAAATCTATACATTTTGCCAATAGGTTTAAGTATATGTTTTACACTTATTACCTTAAAAGTTTGCTAAATTACTAAAACAACACTATTTCTTTATGTTATATACTAGTTGGTCCACATATATTTTAATCCGTACTGTTGACTTATTGCTGTTTATATACCCTTTTAAAATTATTCAACGTAAATATGATTATAATATCAATGGGATTATCATTACCGTTAATTTACCTAAACTTATTAGTTTTTGAATTTTGTGTACCTATTAAAATAGTAGTCATTGCAGTACAGTAAGTCAACTTTACTATAAGTAAAGTTAAGTATACTGACTACAAGTTGAGTATATTGTTTTGTGGGCCTACTGTAAGTTTAAGTACAGTATACACTCACTTTACACTAGAGTACGGGCTAAATAATTAGCTATATAAATTGGTATGTAGACCGGCTAGCAGTCTGTTAAACCTAAAACAATACATCCACTACTTAACTACATAATATTATTGTTACTTTGACCATGTTTCGAATCGACAACGCTACAATGTTTAAAAGCCTATTAGGTAAAGCTTATTAACACTGATTAGTGTTTATTAAGTTAAGAACAGATTAGTAAGATAATGAAGGAAGTTACTTTCTAATTACGCATTATGAAAGATTAAAGTAAATGAAAGATTTTTGCGAAGAGCTTCTATTAATACGTTAGTTTTTTCACGGTAGTAAGTAGATAAACCCTTCGGATTGTGTCAATTTTTAACGGTAATTTAGAGGTGGCGATGGTATCGTTCATCAAAAACAATAAGAAATCTTTACCAGATCCTTCTTGAAGAAAAGCGGTAAAATTGACCGCTAAAGTTCTTAAAGATCGTCAAGTTGGTAAACGGCTAAGTTAGTACTACTGCGGGTATTATTACTACAAAAACAACTAAGTTCTACGTCATTTAATTTTAATTAATAACAATAAATGATTCTTAACTCTACTTTTTATTCCAAGTCTTACTCCTTACACTAACTTTTTCCTTAATACCACTTTTTTCCTTTATTTACATCACAACCATCAATTAAATTGTTAAGATTGTTATACAAATTGAAAATACTAAGAATTGATAAGTCGTATTAAGAAAACTATGTTACATGATACTACGTCAAATTGCAATTTTTTTATCCAAAACACTAAGTTTCTACGTTTTTAAGTTATGAAGTTCCTTTAAATTTAATATAACTTTCGACTAAAAGCAAATAAAGGAAATTAAAGACTTTGAGTCCCTTTTTTCACTTATTTTAACTATAAACTATAGGAAAGAAATATCGACCAAACTTTCATTTAAGAGCACTTAGACAACTATATTGATTTTTATATTTTCGAATCTAATGCTGGCGAAGAATTTTTTTTAACCATCACTGGGCAGTACCAACTATATAGCCAATATAGTGTGACTCTAGCTAATATTATGCTATATGTACTGATAAGAAGGCTCGTAACTTGATATCTTTACCTTATACAACCACCACACTGTTTTATTCCCCGTTTTAAGTTTTATCCTTTAACCTATTAAACAAACCACTTTTTTTCACACAATACAAGTATATAAATTGAAAACGTATCTTCCAAATTTGTGGCTAATTTCCGAATTTTACGTTATATGCACTATTAAATACCTGCTAAAGGGGTTATATATTAACTATATATGTTCTTGCTTTATGAAGAAACCTTTCTGCTTAACGAATATAGATCGTATTCGTAAAGTTTTTGTCTATGTATTTGGAAAAAAAAAAAGCTCTCACTACTAGCTGTATTAAGTATTAGTTTTAAAATTTATACATGTAATATAAAAATATACCAAGTTACTTACCATAATTATTTAATTGAAAACTGTCGGAATATAAATACATGAACTAAGTAAACTTGGTAATATAGGTTTTTTAATAGGTTAGTTAATCTTGATAATTACTTAAGTACTCAAGAGCATATAATTAGAATAGCTACAAAAATTTTAACAATTTCTTTGATTTATAATATGTGGTTTTCAATCGAGTAAAGTCTTTAGTTCGCGTTATAATATGTGGTTAAGAATAAGAAGATGATTAACGATTAAAGGAATAATAATTGATAAAGAAAAACGTGTTGTTGTTATTACGATAGTCATTACTATTATTTCTACCTACTACTATTGTTTACTACTATTGGTAACTTATGGACTAGTAAAAGTAAAAAAAACAAAATGTTTTAGTTCTAAAAATAATGAAGGATTTAAAGCTACTATTTGTTGGGTATAATATAAAGTGAAGTCAAAATAGTTGGTATTGTAGTGGTTATAATAGAAAAAGAAGAAAAGAAGACTAAGTTTTAACTGTGAATCCAAACAAAAATAAAGACTAAATCTACTGGCAAGTGCAATTGCACTACTCAATTGCAGTAACATTCTACCTTAGTGCAATAAAAACTCTAAACTTTGTTAAATATAATGAATTAGACAGATATAGCTTTAAAAATGATTAGGTATATAAAATAAAAGGAGACATATAAGATCTTTCATATCAAAAGTAATAAGGAAGAAGATAATATTATAACTTAGATAGCGATGTGGTTAAAAAATTAGCTAGTAAAACAGTCAAGTTACTTAAAACCTAAAGCTTAAAACATTAAATAGAGTTATTAGAATCCTTTATATTAGTAACCCAAAGTTGTGGTTACTATTGTATTACAAGTGCTTACTGAGCCTCAGTGAACATTAATAAGCATTAGTAAGTAAAGGTAAACACTAACCAATATTACGAAACAGGAGTAATATTGTACTAAAAAGCGAAATAAAAAAAGATATATGCATTTCCCTTCAAATGAACCTGTGGATATTATTATATATCTTCATAGATAGTATATTTAGGTAGCAGTACATTACGCTGTAAGGTACAGTCCTAAAGTATGACACGATCGCATATCATGCTACAGGCTGTACTCTTGCAGAGTATATGATAACGTGATACGTTGCAGATTATACTCTTATGCGTGGAGAGGTTTAGAAGCAGGTATTCCAAAGTAGTACGCTCTGGGTAAGGGCTTATAAGCCCTCATCTGTAACTTACACTTTTGGATACTTTTTCTTGAGAACCATCTTATCTTACTTTATATTACAACTATCAATCATTTTGATTACTTTTTAAAGACCCTATATTTATGTAAATATTATAGGCTTAAAACCTTACCGATATCGATTAGTAGCCAACTCTGTCAGTTATTAATATCCTAGGAAAAAAGAGATAAATACACGTTAAATACCTATAACATAATGTTGTAGTAGTTCCAACTGTTTGTGCTTTAACACTTCATTTTTACAATAATTACACGCTGATATGTACAAAAACTGTAAGAACTAAGTAACTTAAAAAAGAAAAACTTTAGCATGATATTATTAACCCTTATTTGGCACTTTATTTGTTAAAAGCTCCATTACGACACCATTAACCCTTATTTGGAGTTTTGATGTACCTGGACACTTTTTGGAGAGCGTTTTATTACGTACCAGGTTACATAAGCCAAAACTACTAAATTTTAAAACCCTTCATTGGGATCTATTTGATTTTTTTTACGAATTACTCGCTTTAACAAAGTTATGATCGGTTGTATACAAATAAACAACCCGATAGCCCTACCAAAATCGGTTATATACCAAGTAACCAACTAACTCCCCTTATCAAGTTTTACTATAATACGCTAATAGGGATAAATTACCATCTTCCGAAACATATAATCATTCGAAATTTTCCTTACCTTACCTAATTTCCTACATTTTCCTTATTTGTTTTCAGTTTACTCACGTTCACTTTATGTTTCCTAAATTTAGTATTTGTAACGTTTTAAGTTTTCCTAGCCATATAGCTAGTATAGTATTATTAACATTAACAAAACTAATCCGAAACATTTAACTAGTTTATAATTACACCTTATTTACGTATATTTTGAAATTTATTTGTATTAACAAACGCTAGTAAGTATTATTTCAAATTCTTTAATTACTTTATTTGCCTTATATTCGCTAAACTACACCATGCTTTTAATATATCTAAATATAATACGAACTTACCACAAATTAAATATTTTAACATATCGCTCAAACACCCTAAGATAATCGCAATTATAGTCCTAAGACCAATAATATAGAAGCAGGCTAACGTTTACTTCAACCTTATGATCGCATACATAGGAATCAGAAGGGCTATAATATATGAAATTGACCTGAGCCTTTGGGACAACACTATCGATTCGCCAGTTAAGGAATTTAAACTCTATGTTGTCAACATATGTATTTTAGCCGCTATGTTTCGTTACTAGAATAAGGAATTCTAAGGACCTGATATGCTGGATGATTTTCACAAAAGATTTTCGAACTAGACATTAGGCATGTGGCAAATAGTAAACCTTTTTATTGCTAAAGCCTTACTAATTTATCTGCGAAAAGGAGGTATTAATACCTCATGGGGTAAAAATAGCCGCTTGACAGAAATCTTATTCGAAACAGCATAACTTTTCGATTTGCCAGACTGGAAGGATAAAGATTTGTACCTTACGGACTTCGTAAAGGGGTGTTACTTTATGGAACAAAAGAGACTATTGTTGGAACGGCGGGTACAAGGTGTAAAACGACTATATCTTCAAGAAAAAGAAGGGGTTATCAGGAAAATAAGGCCTATGTGGGCTATAAAAGGTAAAATGGTTGCCAGGGAAGGAAGGCTTATGTAGGCCGCAAGGAAGAAAACAACTATCAGAAAAGGAAGGCCTCTGTATACAGTCTAAGCCAGAGCCTCAAAACGAAGGAGGACTGCGAAAGGAGGATAAGTAAGAGCTGGCTACGTATTCTTGGCCACGACTTTAAGAGAAGAAGGGGTTAGGTGCAAAGTTTGGACCACACCCTTAAGAAAAGAAGGGGACAGGTACGTAATCCGAGTCACAGCTTCGAGACGAAGGAGGGCTATGAAAGGAAGAAAAGGAAGGCTTAAATACACAGTCTGAGCCGCAACCGCAAGAAAAAGGAGGAAAAGAGCTATAAAAGAAGAAAGTACTAGATATATAGTTTCTAACTGACTATGAATCACAGAATCTGCTATAATTACAACTTTCAACCGACTACGAATCACAGGATCTGCCACAAATATAATTTTTAGCCGACTACAAATTACAAGATCTTCTATAAATACAACAAACGTACCATTCGCTTATTTTAAAATAAGCCATAATTGCAATACTTACGCCGATCGCTTTAGTAAAATCTGCTATACCACACCAATTTGAACCGATACTTTAAGAGGAGAAGTAGCCGAATGCTTTATACGTAACTGAGCTCTTATAAAAAAACAAAAGCGTTTCTGTCACCACAAATACAAGTTACCTAAAGTAGTATTTTACCGCTTTTACCTACATATAACACCTTAATGTACGTATTTAAAACATATATAATACTTTAAATACTTGTTATAACTATCGAAGTTAGAAGGAAGGTCACGGAATCTAATTCGCAACATTAGTGCTTTATTATAAGTAAAAGAAAAGAAAGAAAAGTTTTGCCTAAAACGATGTCATACACCACTGTCATTACTAACCAAAAACAATAGTATATACCACTGTTACTATTAATAAAAATATAGCTACTATAAAACTAATACAAACTATACTATAATAATACTATCACTACTGGATTACGGATACGAACCAAAGCTATACTATTACTACTAGATACAAAACACACAAAGAAAGAAGAAAAGATTGCCTGTGTGGATATTATTATATATCTTCATAGATAGTATATTTAAGTAACAGTACATTATGCTGTAAGGTACACTCCTAAAGCATAATAAGATTACGTATTATACTATAGGCTGTACTCTTATGAAGTGTTTGATAAAGTGACACGCTACAGATTATACTCTTATGCGTAGAGTGGTTTAGAAGCAGGTATTCCAGAGTGGTACGCTCTGAGCGAGGGCTTATAAGCCCTCACCTGTAACGTACACCTCTGGATTCTTCTTCTTAAGAACCATCTTATCTTACTTTATACTACAACTACCAATAATTCTGATTACTCTTCAAATACCTTATATTCATATGAATATTATAGGCTTGAGACCTTACCGACAAAATTAATAAAGGGATTTTTAGTTATTAATTTAAATATATACTTCGAATAGCTTTTTATAGATTTTGATTACTTAGCATAGAGTTTTGATATTATTTACCCCTTTTACCTAAACTAGTAGTTTAATAATATAAACTCTTTAATACTTTTCATTTCTTAATAGGTATTTAGTATGATTGTTGCAATCGTTATTTATGAAGGGTATAGCCCCCGCACCACTAATAATATTAGTTTAGGTATTGAAATAATATTACATGCAGTGCAGTAGGTCAACTTTACTTACAGTAAAGTTGACTATACTGCAAGTGTATTACTTTGTAGAGACTTACCGTATTGAATGTAGGTCGAGTTCAATACGCTGCACTTCACTCTAAGGTATGATTTAAGCAATTAGCCATACAATTTATAGTACAAACTAACTAGCGGTCTGCCAAACCTAAAACAATACATTCACCATCCGATTACATAATATTACTGTTACTTTGAAGACCAATCAAATCGACAATGTTGAAACGTCTAAGGCATACTAACACTAATTAGTGCTTGCCTATTAGGTTAAATACAGACAATCTAAGTAAAAGAAGAAGCTAATTTTTGATTATGCTTTACGGCTACGGCGGTTAGGGTAGAAAAAAGATTCTTATGAAGGGCCTCTAATAATACTGTGTTAGTCTCACAACGGCAGGAAAATAGAAAAGACTTTTTGGTTGTGTCAGTCTTACAATGGCAATCTAGAAGTTAGTGATGGTATCGCTATCGAAAACACTAAGAAATCTTTATTAATTCTTTTTAAAAAGCGTTGAGATTGACCGCTAAAAGTCTTAAACAACAAGTTAACAAACGACTAAGTCAGTACTACTACAAATATTACTACTGCAAGAAGAACGACTAAATCTCTACACCAAAAACAACAAAATTCGCTTTTAACCTATAATCTTTACCACTAAAAACGATCTTTGACCTTATCTTTTATACCAAACCTTTGCCTTACTATACTCTTTTCACTCCTTATGCCACTTCAATTGTTAAGTTCGTTGCTTTATGCGAAATACTAAGTCACGCCGAAAAAGCTACATCGTGCGACCTTACGCTAAGCCGCTAAGTTACCAAATCTCCCCGCAACTTTACGCCAAAATACCAGGTCTTTACGTCTAAGATCACCAAATCTCTCACTATACACGCCATATCAAATCCTACATCAGCCTAAATCTTAAGATAGCACCTACCACAAAGATTCAAAAGAGAATTAACAACTTCGGAACTACCTTTACTAAGTTTTACGACGAAAATCTTTAGGTGTTAGATATTAACGAAAAATTAACGGAAAAATACCTTATTAATTGTATCAGCTATTATATAGTCGAATATAATAATACTTAAGACTCTAATTACGTTTTAAATAATTTTCGTAGCCTTTTCGACGATTAGATTATTAATATACGAAATTTGATTTAAAAAGAAGTCAAGTTGAAGATTAAAGTCGAATTTAAATGGCAAGGAATTTATATACTATTAAAGGGTATTACGAAATTAACATAAAAACTTGTCGAGATAACCTAACTTAAAAACGCCCTTAAAACCTTAATCTTTAAAACCCTTAAAAAGGGAAAGATGTTAAGGAATCCTAACACTTATATATACGTTTTAAATAAATATTAGCCTACCCTTAGCTAAGTTAAATCTTTTTATGCGCTGGCGATAAAAAACTTGTTAACCTATTTAACAGTTTAATACCACCACGTAAAAGCGCGGAATACGCTTTTAGCAGTGGCAAAATACGTAGAGTAATAGTTGCCAACACAGTCAAAGGTATTGACGTTAACGCTTTATATTAGTTAATTAAGCAAAATCATCAATCTTTCCAAAATCTTTAAATTTCTATCGTCCTTTAGCAAATCTATCGCCAAACCCCTTAAAAACCTTTTTCTTTTAGATACACCTACACGCGCGAACTTATTACAGGCCTTATTATAATACCTTATCCCTCAGGTTAGGCGAATGGTATTTACCCTTCATACCGAGCTTCGAAACCTTTAAAATATAAACTATTAGGAAATAACGACTAAACTTAGGATAGTTATCGCAACCTTCCTTTAAAACTTATTAAAATGGTTAATATGAACTATAAGTTAATAATGAACTTCGTTAAAATCTAAAAATATCTAAAAAAAAAATATAATAGGAAGCTTTATAACCTTTTAGATACTAAGATAATGCCTCTTTTAAATATTTGCAAGTACATGGAGGTTTTATCTTTTGGTTTTCACTTATTATTTCCCAAAATTCTCATAGGTTATGCTAAAGACTATTACTTAACCTTTTTAAAAAATGACAATACGTTTCGCAAGATTTACGATAACATAAAGTGTTATTTTAAGTATAACGTCTACTTTATGTAATACTATATAAATTGGTTTATTACGCGGTAAATTATAATAATGATAAAGAAAAAGAGGAAAAATGACTAATAAATATTTTTAATTAAATGTTTTATTAGCTGATAATGTATTAGAAAGTAATGATAAAGGCTTATATTAGTAAAGATTCACTTCGTGAATAGGTACGGGTAACCATTACGAGCGTTAGTAAGTTCAAATACGTTTTATAACTCCTAAATACTACCTATAAAAGATTTTCTAGTTAGTTACACTCCTCTCTTACCTCCGTAATAGCACGTACACCAAACTCGTTCGGTATATATTCCTAAACCAGCAACTTACTTAACGTAAATGAAAAAGACCTTACAGTGGTTAATTACGTCGATCGTAAATACGAGTGCCTACAATGCCTAAGGTTAAGTTTATTAATTTCCGCCCTAAACTAACGGTAGTATTTATGCTAGCGTTAATAAGATTTGGGCGGACTTGTTAACCGTAAGTATTATCGTCGTAATAATGGTAAAAATATTAGATTTATAGTAAAGCTAGCTGTTAACTAACTCATTATCCCCCTCCCTCCCATCGAACGTAATAATAGGAAAGCAATGTACTATATCCAATACTCTATTACTTAGGAATAAAATTACTTAGACTAGGTGGTAAATGCTAAAGGCGATAAGTTAATTAACGTTACCAATACTTTTAAACATATTAAGTAACACGAAAATACTATTTTTAATATTATAACCTAATAACTAGCTAATCATACCTTTTTATACCATTTAAATGGTAAAAACCCCTACCTTTACCTTAATTATAACCTTAACCCTTTATATAATTTTAACCTTTACGATTGTTACGCAGACTATACGTTTTAAAGTATTATACCAGACACTAAGGCGGCAAAGTACTTAATGAGAGGTCATTCATAGTATATAGTATTGTAGAGGGAAAGTACTATAACTACTAAGATTAATCGTTACGATGCTGGTAAGGCCAAAGTTGGCTTTAGCCTAAGCGAATAACTATTTTTACTGGGAATAAAGGTAATTTAAACTGTTATAAAAGCAATTACGTTTTATATCTCTTAGTCTTTTACCCCTTTCTTACTTTTCCTAAAAGATATAAAAACTTTCAGCGTTAACGTAGACGTTAACTTCAACTAACTGGTTAAAAACGGTTAAAGGTTTTTACTTGCCTTTAAGTAAAAGTATTTATGGTTTTATCTTTAAGGTTTGGAATCAATGGTATTAAACCTGACGGAGTCAGAAATACGTTAATTACACTGGTATTTTAACTACTTAGTTGTTAACAGACTATATAAAGTCCCCAAATCCGTAAGATATAATAATATAGAATACTTTACCCTAAAAGTCATGGAAAGGCTTTATTACCATTGCCAAACTTATATTTAAGCTCACCAGAGATTTAAGTTTATACTAAAAAACAATAAGGACTTTGACTATAGGATTTTTATTAATGTATTTTACTTAAATAATAAGCTTGTTTTTTACGTCGTTAATTTTATAACCTTTTTCCATAGATTCAAGTTTCCAAAGTTACTTTCGACAAAAGATACGTAGGCAACGTTAAAGATATTGTAAATTAACACGTACTATTATAACTTAAGAACGTTGGTGGGTCAGGAAACAGGCCAGCATGCAGCTGAGCTACCGAGAGCTTGAAGTCCAACACATTAGGCGGGGTACATCTCTTTGTCAGCACCAGACTAGGCAATCCTCCAGGGTTAGGGTTGTCTAGATCACAAGTGCTCACTGAGTCTCAGTGAGAACCGATGAGCGTCACTGATCAGCAGTGAGCCAGTACTAAAGATGGTATGAAGGCCATAAAATATAAGGACACGGTCAGCAACACATAGATAGTATTTCCTTTATAGCTCTTCAGTTGTCAATCTAAGTATTCAGTCTACACACCTAAATAGCCTAACGGCTAGTGATTATTCTATAGCACGAACAAACATCTTCTTGATATTGTAGCTTTGTTACCTCTGCTACCTTACTGCTAATATAAACCCTCTAACACCTTCTATTTACTCACGGGTATTTAGTGTGATTATTAAACGTACTTGGGTTTACTTAACATCGTTATTTACGATACTGGTACCAACTTTACAATAACAGAGTTTTTAAAAAATGTTAAGATAATAGGTATTTAGTGTAAATAAGTACCTATAAAAGCCTATTAAAGTATTAAAAAAGTTAAAAGGGTATAAGTCCTACTTAGTCGAGCATATAGTATCTTTATGTTAAAAATTGAAAGCTTTATAGATTTGAAGGCACGTTTATAAATAGTAGTAAAAGGCCTTAATAACACTGTAGACTCTAATGGCCTAATATTAACTTTATTTGTCTTTAAAGCTTATTTACATCTAACGATTGGATTTCTACCTTCGGCAAATACTTAAAAATATATTACGGTTTATAACAAAGTTTTAAAGAAACTACGAAAGGAATCAGCACGTCATGAAGTTAATAACACCCTTAACATCAGAAATAGGCTTATAATAATCGATGTACTTATTTTACCATTATAAAGTAAAGTCCTTGTATAACGTAAGCCGGGCAAATAAGAGGGGCCGTATAAGATATTAAGTATCATAAGCTTTAAAGTGGTTGTTAAAACTATTAACGGTTTTATATCCTTTCGAACTACCCGTGTCAAACCTTATATTAAGGGTATTAAAGATAAAAACCCTTAAGCTTTATAAATAAAACGAACGAACTAACACAACCTTTCTTTACCCATTATTAATAAGCCAATAAAACGCTGCTAATGCGAACGACTCTTAAAGAAAGGGATGTTAAAAAGAAGGAATATACACCAAGCCGTATTTATGATATTATTTGGGTAAATATAAAAGAAAAGGATAATAAAAACTTAGTAGTAAAATGTAGGGTATAAAAATTATTAAAACTTTCGGTAAACCCTTTAAAAAACGATAATGTCGAAATCGATGGCTTACTAACTTGAAGTATAGTATAATTTATACTAAAAACTAACTTTAACCTTTAAAACCTAAACGTTACAATTTTTAAATCGAGAATTATCTACGAGGTTAAAGATAAAATTACGGGGCTTCCGTATAAAAAGTCATGGTTAATTGCTTAAAGATACGGCGATAAAAGTAAGAATTGAATCTTTATATAATTACTAACGATTAAAAAAATTAGTTAATGTTTAGTAGTTATCCTAATAGTAAGTTTTTTAGTTAAGACTAAAATTAAGTTTGTATTTAATAACCTTAATATTAAGTAAGCTTATATACAGTTAGTAGCGAATTTATAACGGATTATATTATTAAAGCTGTTATAAGAACTCCGTGCCATTTACCTATTAAAAACAGTAATACGGTATGTTAAATTACTGTATAAATTGATTAAAGTAAGCTTCTATTAATTCCTAACTTATTAGTCGCATTTTAAGTTCCGACTAACGATAAAGCCTTTAATATACAATTTGTATTTATTAGTAATGTAAAAAAAGGATTTCGACATAGTAAGTATGTAAATTAACGATACCTTTTTCGTTGAAAAGACTGGCTTTATGGTATAAAAATAGTAAGCGATTGAGGATTCTAAGTTTTAAAATTGTAAGCTGATAACGATATTAACGAAAAACAATTAAGTTAACTTCAATAAATTGTTAATTTATATATTTTGTGTTACTATCGGTCTAAACCTTTTTTAAAAGTGTTAGAGAGTTATTTTTATTACAATCGATAAAATTAATAAGGCTAGGGCTTAATGTTACTTAGAATAATGTATACAGAGTAATTATATCACTACCTTATATTAATCGAAAGCTTTATATGACCTATCTATTATAGTATAAGTACAAATACCAATAAATAAAGACTTTAATCGACTAAATAACAGGTTGGAGTGGAAAATACGAAACCTGGATCGTAGGATTAATATAGTGATAATCAACTTTTTAAAGGCTAAGTTGATAATCTTTACGAACGGGTTTTTTAAAAATAATACCAACTTATCTTTATAAATCAGCTTTCTAATAACACTTGTTAACGAAGATAATCGGGAAAACCAGTTTAGTATCGTCGGAAATCTGATTTACTAAACCTCCATTAAGTGTAAAAGAATTATACGAAACGTATTAGCCTCGAATGTTTACAGTATAATAACGGGTTTTGATATAGATATAGCGTTAGAGAAAATCCTTAACCTCATTATCAGGTAGTTGAAGATTCCTTTTATCACGATAATAATTTATACCGATTCGAAAAGCCTTTTTAAATACCTTTTAAAGCTCGGAACCACTAGTAAAAAGCGCCTAATAATCGATATAATGACACTCTACGAAGCCTACGAAGAAAGGGAGATTAAGGAGTTATAATGGATCGATGGTAAAGATAATCCTACAAATGCCATAACGAAAGACACGTTAAATGAAACCCTAAAAAGGTTTATAGACAGTAATAAGCTGACTATATGCATTAAGGGTATAATGATCATACTAAATACCTATGAGTATATAGAAGATGTCAGAAGGTTTATGTTATCAAGAAGGTAGTAGAGGTGCTGAGTAAACAATATCGCAACTGTGCAAGTAATGATCAAAAGCCATGAGGCTATTCAGAATATACTAAGACTAAATACTTAGATTGACAACTGAAGAGCTATGAAGGAAATGCTATCTATGTAGTGATGACCGTGTCCTTATATAACCATGCCTTCATACCGTTTTTAGTACTGGATCACTTGGATTAGTGCTGATTCCACTGATCCTAATCACATAATTGGTTTAGTCATTTCCGCTAACAAAGGAAAGGTGTTCCCTGCCTAATGTGTTAAAATTTGGGCTCAGCTGCATACTGACTTGCTTCCTGACCCGCTATCATGCTTGTGTCATAACAAAGGGCTACATGGATAAACTGTCTGAAAAGCTCAGATTATATGATGGTACTAGTAGATTAAAAGACTACCAAGAGATTAATAATAGCAACCTGTTTAAATAGCATAGTTGAAGTTACGAAAGTTTATAGCGGAAACACTTTTTATAGGAATTAATAAACTCGGACCTCAGGGAAACGGAATAATTAAGGTTAAATGGGGTTAATTTGCATACAATTAGATGCAATTCAGTATAAGAGTTCATCAAAATCAATAGGGGTCTGATTAGTTAACGAGAAGGCAATTTAATAGCAACTGGAAAAGATTGGTTAACTACACTGACGTACGTATACAAACTAAAAAACCGCTAATGTTAAAATAATATTACATGCAGTGCAGTGAGTCAACTTTATTTACAGTAAAGTTAACTATACTATAAGTGTATTACTTTATGGAGACTTACTGTATTAGGTATAAGTCAAATGCAGTACGCTGCACTTCACTCTAGGGCATGGACCAAGCAATTAGCCATATAAATTACAGTGCAGACCAGCTAGCGGTCTGCCAAACCTAGAACAATGCATCCATCATCTGATCACGCAATACTACTGTTACTTTGAAGACCAATCGAATCGACAACATTGCAACATCTAAGGTCTACCAACATTAGGAAATATAGGCGTTAATGAATTACATAATTTAAAATAGTTTTTAGGTGTAAAAGAAGTCACGCGTTACAAATTCTTTACAAAACTAGGCGTTAAGCTACTTAGTTTAAACAGTTAGGGTTTTCTAAAGCTGTATATCAAGAAATTGCTTTAAAGCTATCCGATTCATAAATACGATGGGAAAAGTGTCGAATATAGTAGAAATAGGGATTTCTAGGTAATAAATATTACGAAGCAGTTAAAACACCGTTAGATAAAAAAGGAACCAAGAATTATATTTAATAAAATCAAACTATAGGTTATTGTATAAAGAGATTTAATACTATTTACAATCCTCAATAAACCAGGGGAAATGAAGAGAAATCTTTGTTACCAAGCTATTTTAGAAAAATAAACTTTAAGTTATAAGCTAGGTATATAACTAGTTATATATATACCTAGGTGTTATGACCCAAGAACCAACTGTAGGTCATGAAACAGGCCAGCAGTCGGTTGCGCCGTTAAGAGCCTGATGTCCAACACATCAAGCGGGGTATAATGATCACACTAAATACCCGTGAATAAATAGAAGGTGTCAGGGGGGTTATGTTAGCAGTAAGGTAGTAGAGGTAACAAAGGTGCAATATCAGAAGATGTTTGTTCGTGCTGTAGAATGATCATTAGCCGTTAGGCTATTCAGGTGTGTAGACTGAATACTTAGATTGACAACTGAAGAGCTATGAAGGAAATACTATCTATGTGGTGCTGACCGTGTCCTTATATCCTATGGCCTTCATACCATCTTCAGTACTGAAGCTCACCGGTGCTCACTGAGGCTCAGTGAGCACTTGTGATCTAGATAACCCTAACCCTGGAGGGTTGCCTAGTCTGGTGCTGACAAAGAGATGTTCCCCGCCTGATGTGTTGGACTTCAGGCTCTCGGTAGCTCAGCTGCATGCTGGCCTGTTTCCTGACCCGCCAATGTGCTTGGGTCATAACACGGGGAACATCTCTTATGTCAGCAACCTAGGGTTAGGGTTAATGCACGGACGCATAGGATATGTTGGATATCTTGCTATCCAAGCTATCCAGTACTGAAGATGGTATGAAGGCACGGATATAAAAGGACACGGTCATCACCACATAGATAGCATTTCCTTCATAGCTCTTCAGTTGTCAATCTAAGTATTCAGTCTACACATCTGAATAGCCTCACGGCTTTTATGAAAACTTTACATTTATTAATGAATGGGTTTATTACCTAAATAAACTCTTTATATACGATCAAGACTTCTTTTATATGAAAATTTGGTATGAGAATTATGGGTACAAGCCAAAAGTGAAATGCCCATTTAACATGGGGCACGGGCCAAGCATTGGTCCATAATAAATCAGGTGGGGACCAGCTAGCGGTCCGCCTAACTTACAACAACTTAATTAATGATATACTCTTGTTACTCCGACCACGCGATTCGAATCGACAACGTAGCTACTGAAGCCCTACCCCCACCTGCCGTGTTACGCTTCATGGCGAAATGATTTTTTCGGACAGATTGTTCCCTGTAGGAGACTGTACTTTGCACCTTTTCTTGTCGATCGGCTGGATCTGAGGGCTGGTTGATAATCCAATCGTTCTGTGGAAGAGGCACAGCGTACACAGCCCACCCAGTAGGCCTGCTACCGCGCCCAATGGAGCCGTTTCTTTGACATCTCGACAACTGCCTGGCGTGCAGCCGCTGTTGGGTGGCCCGGGCTCAGCCCCATCCGTATGCTGCACGTCGGCGGGCCGAGCTGCTGGCTGCTCTCTGGCCAAGGCCGCACCGGTGATGCACACACACACAACATGCAGGCAACGCTGGGAATGGCAACCGGTCGCGGGGGCTCGCTCTCCAAGGTGCGCCAGGGCTTGCTTGCTTGGTGCGGGTGACCAAGTCAAGGTCATCCGCCGCCTCATCCGTCATGGTTCATCACACACGGGAGCGTTCAGCCTTGGGAGTGCAGTGGAGGCCCGCCTGTGATACTGATCGGTATGCATTTCTCTTGATTCAGGCTGTTCAGCCCGCGCTCTACCCTTGAAGTCCACCCTCTACTCTCGGATATCCGTTCAAGGCCCACCACATCATACCGCAAGGCAGCTCTTGCCGTGAAAGATATCTTGTGTAAGTCAACGCTCCTCGCTCCTTTTTGTTGCTCCAACTTGTTTCCGCACGGTACTAGTGTATCCAATGTGCAAAGCCCGAAATACAGTTCCCAAACACCGATTGTGCGCCCTTTTGCCGTCCTGCGCGCTGCGTTTCCAAAGGAACTCGATATCGAGTATGTTCGACGTGAAGTCAGTCAACTCCAGTCGCAGCCGTCGTCATGGAGCTCCGCACCCCCTCCCTTCTCTTCACCCGATGGCGCCCGCACCGGTTGTTGTTGGTCGGGTTGCTCATGTAGCAGCTCTTGTGCGCCGCCCCCGCCGACGAGACGGCGGGGATCGGCACGAAGCGGTCCCGCACCGAGCAGTACTCGTACTGCGCCGGCATCCAGCCCACGATGTGCTTGTGCAGCTCGCAGCGGCTGACGCCGCACTTGCGGCACAAACCCTTGCCACGCACCCGCAGTGCCGTGAGCTGGTGGGCCGCCGGGGCCGCCGCTGCCGCCGGGGCGGTGCATGGCGTCATGGCCAGCGCATTGGGCGCCGCCGGGTACGCCGCGCGGTGCCACGCCCACTCCAGCTCGTTGGGCCCGTCGCGCCGCACGCTCAGCGGCAAGGAGCCGTGCATGCGGCGGTGGATCGAGTAGAAATACTTGTTGGTGAGCCCGAGGCATGTGGCGTCGATTGGGTCCAGGAAGTCGAAGAAGGCGAAGTGCATCTCGGCCGGGAGTGTAGAGAAGGCGAGGGCGCCGGGCGCGGGCCGTTGCCAGGGCAGCACTGGCTCATAGTCCATGACTGAGTAGGAGCGCCGGGGTTTTCCCATCTTCGGCCTGCCTTGCTGAAACGGCTCGAGGCCTGTGACAGAGTCGGCGTTCTCACCCTGTTTGTGTTCGGCCATGGGGAGGGAGGCGCTCTGAACCCCTCGAACCTTGGCGACGGCTGTGGGCGACATATCCGCGGGAGGGCCTGGTGCGGGCGTGTGAGGCCATTTGTGAGACGGTATCACAGTGAGAGTCAACACCTGAGGGCCGGAGGCAATGTGCTCGTGGGTCGTCCTAGACCGCTGTGGTGGCCGCCTGTCATTGTGTAGACAGCTCATCGTAGCGTTGTTGTCGTCTCTGTTGAATGCACCCGAGTTCTGCTTCGACCTGGGAGTAAACCCCTTATGATTGGTTTCACACGTAGCATAGCCTTTGGAAGCGGCAGTGCTCAGTGACTGAGGCCCCTCCACGAACATGGTGAATGATCCAGGTGAGCTTGATGCGCAGGGGTGTCGAGTGCAAGTTGGTTGTTGTTGGAGGAAGTCTACCCCCCAAGACAGTTGAGTTCGGCTGACTGATGACTCCAACAGCGTGAAGGTGGTTGACGGGGTTGTAAATAGTTGCGTTCAAGGGTCGGAAGGGGGTGAGCCACGGATCGTACCGGCGGGATCGGTGAAAAGTTGTACCGTATCAACCTGCAAGTTTGCTAGGACCCGAAGCCGAACTCGTGGTTATTTCGGTAGCTCCTCACTAGCGAGATCATGAGGTGGGGTTCGTTCCGGGATCGAAGCTGATCACAGGTCTCGAGGGTCGGTTGGGATGTAGGAGGAACGGGTATTGGACGGGTGAAATTACTAGGGAGAGAACAATTAAACAATGCACGATGAGGAGAAATTCGCAGTAGGATAGATGCTGAGTCAAGGTAAAGTAACGTATACAGTAGGGGCGAGAGTCGGTGTGCAGCTAACAGTATGCAAGCAGATGACAGGTTCCAGAAATTGGATGGCGAGGAGAGCTTGGTTGGGACGGACTTTTGTGCGTTGCTGCTGGCCAGGGCAGCGTTCGAGAGCGGACGGAGGAAGGATGAAGTCAGTCTGGACCAGGCAAGAACGAACGGGAGACGACAGACCCGACCAAGACAGACGCAGACACAGACGTTCATGCAAAAGACACGGCGAGGCCTGTGAAGCCGGGGGCACGTGCCTCCCCCACGATCCACTGGCTGCAAGGCTGGCCGTTGCAACTTGCGAAAGTGACGATGGCTAAGTGGAGCCGATGACGGCAGTGAAGGGTCCAAGCAAGGGTCCAAGACAGGGTCCAAGCCAGGGTTCAAGACAGGGTCCAAGCCAGGGTCACCTCTGTAGTAGTACAGTGCATAGTAGTCAGGGTGACAGTTGAACTCCGGCTCGGCCGACCGCCCGAGCTCGGATTTGCGAGACGGCGGCAGCGCCGTGTGCCATCATCATACACTGTCGCCGTGGGGGCCGTGAAGCCGATGGCGGAAGCCACCACATGTAGTCGCCGCTTCGCTTAGGCTGTGCAACGATGCTTTCCCGTTTCTGTCGTGCATCCTCGCACGACATTTTTACACAGCAACAGAGCAGATCTGGATCCTGCCCATCTCCCGAGGGTCCTGCCTTAACATAGCTCCCGTCGGCTGCCCGCCCGAGGCCTATGTGGAGTCGCCTGGGTTGGGTTAGTTTGATATGTAAATACATATTGCGTTCCGCTCACCTGATGCAAAGCTGTGCTGGGGCTTTCTACCCATCTTTCACACCTTCTTGTGGATATGAGTATGTGCCACGAAGTAGAGCAGGCTTATCATCTTTCTTCGCACAATTATAAGCCAACGGGACCTCACCCATCCATAACCCTCGCCCCCTTCCTCCTTGTCTAGTGGCTCGGGGGTATATGCAAGGCGAGGCCATCGGGTAAGTGGAGCAGCAGCTAATGTTGCGCAAATCGACTTGT
The DNA here is from genome assembly GCA_038502455.1 of Anisogramma anomala. NCBI lineage: Eukaryota > Fungi > Ascomycota > Sordariomycetes > Diaporthales > Gnomoniaceae > Anisogramma > Anisogramma anomala. The sequence continues at coordinate 28,805,268 of JASMMZ010000002.1, read as the reverse complement.
GTCAAGACATGTGCAGTATCGCCAACGTCACATCCAATAACAAGCCAGCGCATTAGGTTAGCGCTTGAGTCAGAAGTGCTCTCGTCAGCATCTCTGGGCACTTGATGTTGATGATCTGTGCAACTAGTTACTCGCAGTAGATGAGCGCAAGATTAGCCGAGGCATTGCCCAAAGTAAAAACTAGTGTCGTCCCTTGCGCGAGTGCCTGCGTATCTGAGCATGGATCGCCACCTTTGAAATAGGACCCAATGACCATGCGGTGGAGTTTCGACTCGAAGGATCTTTCACGCCTTCCAGCTGATGTCCTCGGCAGCAAATCGCCAAATTCTTGCCGAGGGACTCTCGAGACCTTCCTTGTGTGTCATTAGTGAAGACGTGAAGCATGACACACTGGCTGAGAGTTAAGAATCGGATTGCAGCAAGAAAAGTATCCATCGGCTGTAAGAAGTCAGAAGAACTCCGTCCCATGCTGCTGTGAATTCACCCCCCAAGTGACCATATGTATTCAACACGGTCCGTAGACCACTCGTCCTCGACATGCCAGCCAGAAACGTTAAATGCCGTCGCTTGACAAGTATCCGAACATACCCACTCACACCGCGATCCACATCAGCATGATCACAACGTCCAGGCCCTTGCCGTCGCCGCCATCGTACTTGTAGCTCCACATGCCGTCCGTGTTCTCGTTCCAGTAGGCGCCCTGGGCGCTGTGCATGCCCCGTCGGCCCACGTGCGGCTTTCCATCCGTCGCGGTTGCTGTGCCGGTCGAAGCAGTGGGGGTTGCCTCCTTGGTGTCCTCGGTCGCGGCGCCGGTCGTGGTCGATGTCGTGGTGCCCTGGGATTTGTTGAGGGCGGAGGAAGGGACGAGGTGCTGCACAATGGTGCTGTTCACAGCGAACTTGAAAGCTGGAGGGTTCTTGTCGGCAGAAGACTCGGAGATGACAGCCTTCAGGATGTTGTTCTGTACAGCGCAAGGGGCGGGTCAGAAGGGCGAGGGTACGGGTCGCGCCAATTTTGTGGAAAGCCACTAACGATGATGGTGCTGTTCCACTGGGCCGTCTTGTCGTGCTCATAAAACTGGGCGCTGCCAAGGGCGCTGTTGCAAGCCTGTGTTTTCCAGTGTCAGTTTCTGTGCTTCTTGATGTAGGCTCGGGGGCACAACACAAAAAAGATTGCGAGGGGATGGTTCGGAGGGCGTGAGGCGTACATCATCGGCGATCTGCTTGAGGCGGTTCGGTGCGACGGGCTGCAAGCAAAGGTCAGCTCGAGAAAGGGCTCCAGGCCAGGGCCTTGTATTGACGAACAGGTCCTTTCTTGGTGGTGTCGGCCATGTCGGCGGTGGTAGTTGAAGTTGGTGTTGAAGTAGACGTTGACAGCCGAATACTGATAGGGGGAGGAGCGTGGGTCGCGCGTTGGAGATTCTGTATCACTTCGGCCACCTGCAGTCAGTACAATACGCAAATCCCAGTTTAACATGAAGCCCATGTAGATGGGACTCACAATCACGATATAAGATGTCTCGCAACGGATGGATGCGGAAGATCTTCAAACGGATAAGGCTGAGGGAAGGTGGGACGAAACACAAGAGTGTCGCTCGCTGTCTCTGTTGACTTTCACAAGCGATGCTGAACGGGATCCACTTGTTTTGTTTGGATTGAATCTCCACACAAGCAAGCAACGTGCACCTGCAGATCGCCCGCTGTCACAGCAACACCCAGGGGTGGAATGAGAACGCTGGCCTCACTCTACTCACCCCCCGGGGCCCACGTAGGCGCGCAGGATGCCCTGGATAGCATCGTCTTTTCTTCAACTACTAGTCGCACGGATGTTGAGGTCGCATCCAAGGTGTGACTTTTCCTGTTGATGAAACTCTGGTCTGGCCAAGAAAATCTCCACTGCCAGCCCTTCTCCCGCAGCATCGTTTTTTCTTCCACTTTTCCACAAATTCCTCCTACCTCACCCGTTTTAACCCGAGCCATCCCGCGATTGCAAGTCACGAACACCATCAACCGCCGCCCGACTTCTACCCCGTGTTGACGTCGTCATCTACATATCAACCGCCATCATGTCGAGCCAGCCCCTGCTCCAGACTGCGCCAGGTTCGCTTGCTATTTTCTGACCCACTCAGGCTCCCTCCCCGATCCATGGCTAAACAACCCCCTCCCCCCCGCTCCCCAGGCAAGCGCATCGCCCTCCCCACCCGCGTCGAGCCCAAAGTCTACTTCGCCAACGAGCGCACCTTCCTCTCATGGCTCAACTTCGCCGTCATCGTCGGTGCCCTGGCCGTGGGCATGCTGAACTTCGGCGACAAGGCTGCCAAGATCTCCGCCTTCCTCTTCACCGGCGTCGCCGTCCTCACGCTGCTCTACGCGCTGCGGACATACCACTGGCGCGCCAAGTCGATCCGGCAGCGGGGCCAGGCCGGGTTCGACGACCGCTTCGGGCCGACGATCTTGGCGCTGCTGCTGCTGGTGGCGGTCGTGGCCAACTTTGCGCTGCGGATCGCGGACTCGAACGCCAAGAAGCACGGCCGCCCGTCTACGAGCGTTGGGGGCGAGTGATGGGCGAGCAGGGAGGCCATGGCTGGGGAGCCAAAGGCTGGTGCCACGGTGCTGGACTGTAGGATATAGAAAGGGCAACAGTCGGCACATATTCGGCGAAGCATCTGGATGTTCGACTTTCAGCTCAAGCCCAGCGGTGGGTGCTGGCTACGGGGATTTTGCCTTATGGTCTCACATGGACGGGGCGTTACGACGGCTTGGGTGCACTAGCTTGAGCACACGGGCGCTGGTTGGACGACTTCTGGGCATCACCAATTCAAGCATGATAGCGGACTTGCATTCAAAAGTGGTGGGTGGTTCATGTGGCGAGGATGGGCATCCAGAGTGAGGGAATGTGGCGGATGCTCCGACAAGTTGAGAATGTATGTGTGCGTTGCGGCAAGGAAGAATGGGACAGCAGTGCATTTTTTGGGCGCATGGGTCTGGATACCTACTGACGGGAGTCAACTCCCTTCCTGCATTGTATCGCATCCCATGGCTGTGTACTACTTGCATTATTTTTTGCAGCTTGGCCCTGCTTCGATCCGCAGCCGCGTGTGCCTCCTGTGTGTGCCACCCCGATCGAGAAACACCACCGACTGGGCTGCTTGCGCTTCTGCGGCGATGTCCCCGCAAAGGAAGGCCAATGACGCTTGGGTACAGGTGTTCCAGGCCGTGCACCGGGTTGTGTGTGACGAGCAATCGCTCGTCCTCCAGAGTCTCCGGAACACAAACCCATACTGCGCTGTACCTAGGTGGTCCTGCATGAACGGCAGTTGTTTACCATGACAGGAAGACGAGCACATCGGCTGTCTTGAACCCATCTCAAGCTATTCTCGCAACTTGTGGAGCGTCTCGATGTGGCAAGTGGCGAGCACCGTGAGTGGGACAAGTCAATGATTGACAGCGGTTGTCTCTTGCGGCATCACTTCACCATAGGGCCTACAGCTTCGGGGTTTTGAACTGTTGCGGACTCGTACCCCCGAACTCGGCCTTCCTTTTTTTTCTCTCGTCTCTCCTGTCAAATCGTGGTTTTGGTCAAGAAAGTCTTTGCTGAGTCCTGGAGAGGAAAGTCGAGGGTGTGGTTGTACTGCAAGATCCGCGAAGTAGAGATAGCTGAGCTCCAAACACAGTGGGTCTCTGATTCCATATCACATTGCAGCATATAGCACATGCAGCAGGTTCAAGCTTCATCATTCAGCCTGGGCTCCCGTGGGTGTGAACGGATCTTCCCCATGAGAAACTCGGCCGTCTGGCAGAACGAAGCCAGGCCGTCTCCTCAGGGCTCACCCTTGAAGAGGCTATTCCGAATCGCTCCCGCAAAGGCCAGAGGCGCGACTGACGAACAGGCCCACCATCACAAGGCCAGCTTGCACACTTTCTCCTTTGGCACGGAGGATCCCACACGGGGCCAGTTCTCACAGGAGGCGACCCGCAGGTGGGGAGGTCACCACAGCAGGAGTAGTACCCTGCGTGTTCGGGGGTGGTTCAAGAGAGTCGCGGCATTCCTCCAAGTCCGCCTTTGGTGGCATGAGTACAAGCTACTTCCTGACAGATCACAACTGGCAAGAAAGAGGCCGGGCAGTATCGTTTGGAGACGTGAAATTTAGTAAGTACAAATCATTCAGCTACTTTCCCGATCAGCAGCAGTGTGTCGTCCATATCCAGCTCAAAATCAGCAGACCCGTGGACGGGAGGGTGGGTATCGTAGTTCCAACGCCCTTGCCATGCCTGCCTCCATTGTTTTCGTGGCCTCGCAATGTTGATGAATTCCCTTGCCCGCATTCGCCAAATGCACCTTTGCAGTATCATGGACGCCCGCCTCCAGGAGCTCCCGGTGCCCGTTGCCCGTGTGTGGCGGCCGATAGGGACCCCTCCCAGGATGATTGCCAGCCTCACTCTACCGAGTGTGCTGCTGGTGGTTAGCGCTGGTCCCCGGGAGATATAGGCCGTTCAGCAGTGTCTCACCGTGAAATAACCAGTTGCAAAAGCCGCGCGTGCTGACGACGTCAAAAACCGTTCCGCATGTCGTCGGTGGACCGCGGTATGATGAACGGAGTCATCTGATCTTCTTGAAATTCGAGGATCGGCAATGTTGAGACCCTACTTCCGAGCGCGAATCTGGCCGGCGTTGGTCTGCAGTGTGAAGCTCGGCTTGGCCTGGAGCTCGGGCATGGGGACGCGGGTCAGGAAGACGCTCATGAAGGCGTTCTCGTCCAGGGCCTTGGCGGTGGCGGGCTTGTCCTGGATCGTCAAGCCGGAAAGCGTCTTGGTCGTCTTGACAGGCTCGAACGCGTCGTCCTCCTTGTCCGTCTCCTCGAGCACCGTGTGGTCAACAACCATCTGCGTGCCGTAGGCGATGTCTCCGCCGCTCGAGGTGTTGCCGTTGGTGGTGTTGGCGGTTGCCTTGTTCTTGCCCTGCTTTTCTACGGCCTCGTAGACGCGGTTGTACTGGTACCACACCTGGCTGATCTCGTTCATTCGCCTTTTGGCCAGCTCCATGACCGTGACCAGCTTGCTGGCATCGCCGGCACGCGAGTGCAGCATCATGACGCCAGGCACGCTGTTCTGGCTGAACATGTCGACGCGGCCGAGGAACTCCAACACAGTGGTGACCTTCTTATTGATCTTGGAGCTCGAGATGATGGTTGCGGTGATGATGACGTACTTGCCCCTCAGCTCGGCGAGCAGCGCATCGTGTGGCTCCATGGGCAGCGTGTGTGGAATGGTCGATGATGAGGGGCCAGTGCGGCGCTGCTTGCGGGAGGGGAAGTTATCAATATCGGAGGTCATGTTGACGACAGCATTAGTGGTGTTATCTGCGCCCGAGGGCAAAGGAGAGGAAGGGGAAGGCATCGCAGTGTCATCCAGCTCTGTATGGTCACGCTTGCGTTTGATGTTGGGTGAGGACTTGGACATGGAGTGCGACAGGCCAGATTCCGAGGGTGCCATGGTTGTGACTGTTTGGTGTTTGGAATGGTGAAAGAGGTAGTGAAGGATAGTGAAAGGTGGAGTTTGTGAGTATATTCGGTGAAGCTTGAGAGCCTGGTGTTGATGGCATGTAAATCAGCTGAGGTTATATTCTAGGTGGTTTAGGCATCTTTTGCTATCGATAAGCTGTTGTTGAACTATCACCGCTCACACACATACAGACATTTGTTACTAGTTTGTTCATGTGTCGCAGATGCTCACTAAACTAAAGAGCATCAATGGAGCAAGGCAAGAAAGAAAGGATTGAATCAAATCCATTATTCTATCCTGATTGAAGTCCTGATCTGACATGTGAAAACTATGGTGTACATGGAACTATCATATGCAAGTGTTGGTTCATTGAAACCATTTATTGTGTTGTTCAGCACATAGGTATAAAATAAATACAATATGTACTAAGGAAGCAATAAAGTGATGAAAAATATTTTAATACAAATCTGTGAAAACTAGTTGTAAAGGCTTTTGTTTTGTTTTGTTACGTTTATACAAAATATTTGTTTATATGAAAAGCTATTAAAATATTGAACTTATAATATAAAAAAGAACAGTTTTCCGCACAACTGAATGGATTTCCGCACGGATAAATAAATTCAATATGTTTGTGTGCTTTATCAAATCATATTCCTATAGAGAACGAGGGCCGATCAATGGCCTATAAAGCTATTTCTATTCAATCGAACTATTGAAACCTATATATTAATGTTATATGTGTTAATTTATATGAGAAAACTGTATACGATTACGTTTTACATCTATATACGTTTATATAATAAGGTTTACATTGTATGGCCTTGATTGTAAGTTATGGGTTTTCAAATTTTTAGGTATTTATATTTTGAAATTTTACGGGTGTATATATTAAAATTTGAATTTCTGAACATGTATATTGAAGTCTATTATTTTAAAGTTTCTATTCATTATGGGCCTTACTCTTACTAATTCACACACTGTTGTATTAGTGTAGGTTTTTTTGCCATATCCACCTATTTTGATCCCCCACTTTTTTAATGAAATTCATATATATTAATTATATTAATTTACCTCGTAATAGTTGAATTGTTTCAAAAAAAAGACTCGCTATTATTAATGATATTATTGATTGGGTTTTTTTGGTATAATTCCGCCTTAGTTCCCATGAACTAGTATATTCTTTGCAAAATCGCCAAAATCGCCTAAAAAAACTTCATTTAACACTGAAAACCTTTTACTCAATACCCTAAATTGTTTTTTGCGCTCGTTCTTAACATAAAACATGCTATAAAAAAAAAACTTGTACCATTTATTTGCTATAAGATTTTTTTTTAAAAAAAAATATCTTTTTTGACTAATAATTACTAATGTTCATCACCACTTTTAACCTTTATTGTATCTAATAATACCGTTGTCGTTTAAACTGTTATCACTTAAATCCATTAGGGTTTCCCCCTACCAAACAATATTTATAACGTTCATTAATATTATCCATTTCCTATATATACAGGTAACTTATATTTTCAAGATTTCTAACGTTAGAATTCACAACTTTACCGCTTTATTCCTATTTATTAGATTTAATGCAACTATCGGTTAGGTTTTTATATTAATATATGAAGAATACAGTATAGTTTTCAAAGTCGTAATATAGATAAGATGATAAGTTAAGAGGGAAAAGATAGATCCAGAGAGTGTATGCCTTGAATAAGAGCTTATAGGCTCTCACTTAGAACGTCTCAATTTAATATGCACTTTGCTAACGTGTTTTGGGAGCTTAATACTTTATTATATACTTTGCAAACACAGTTTCTTACGTTTATCAACTATAGTAATATCTAGTAATATCTATAATAGTATTTTTTTTTATATTTGTTAAGTTTTGTATCTATAACTGAGTAATAATAGTGTATTCTCTAAACTTTTACTCTATTGTTTGGTAGTGACGGTAATATATTTTTTAGTTTGTATTAAAAAGTGACCGATTATTCGTTTATAATGGTAATATAGGTTTTGAAAGGTTGTTTTGTAAGGCTAGTGATTTTTATAAAGGTGTAATTGTTGATATTATGTATCGTAAAGTTAGTATAAAGTAGTATATTGCTATTGATTTATGTTAAAAAAAGTTCCTTTAACGATTAGTCATTATTTGTAAGGCAAGCCCCTAATTATCGATACGGCTTTTTCGTATTGATTAATTACTTGATTAATTATTTATACCGCGCTTATGTATTTTCGCAGTAAGTCTTAATTTTATTATATAGTATATATTATAAGAATCGTTTTAAAAGGCTTCGTTTTGTGCGATAATTTTGTTGCGTCATAACCGCTGTAACTATCGTTCGAATCCCCATCTATACCAGTAACCTATAGCTCTTTAACTTCGCCTTCCCTTTTTGCTTCGTTTTACTCATCGCCGCTATTACTTCTTCTTTCCATTTTTTTCCCGCATTCTCACTCTTTTTTCCCATTCCTTGATATATTACAGTAGTAGTAATGGTAGTAGAAGTAGAACTGTGCGTTTTCTAGGGTTATAAATTTTATTCATTTGTTGCGGATAAAGACTCCCTTTCTACTTGTAATGTTATATTGGTGTTATAAGTGTAGTATTAGGGAGCTGTAGCAAGGTACGTAATATTTTCCCTTTCGAATCATAATATAATAATCATGGTATAAAAGAGAAGAAAATAGCGAAACAGATCCACCGCCTTCAGGCGCGGTCTATTAGTATGCGCCATGAAGCTTTTCTAACGTGTAAAACGTTAAAGAAGCGTATTAAGGTACGCGACCCCAGCCCGTTAATTGATACGCCTTGCGTGTCGTATATTATATCCGTTATTACGGGCAAGTTTTTTAGGCGAGTATTGTTAAAACGGAGGCGTTTCATCCCGTTATTACCGTTATAAGCAGGGTGGTAACAGGTGAATTCCCATATCTATGGTGTTAAAGCCGTTCGCTAAGGACATTTTACGCGTTCGCCGTTTTTACAATAAGTTACTTACTTTTCTATTACGTCATCCAGAATTCATTCATTCGTTGATTATTCCTGTAATAAATAATTAGAGGTTTATTTACTCGATATTTACTATTTAAATAAGTTATCCGAGGCTTTTTTATTCGACTTTCATTCTTTTAATGCGTAATAGAAAGTTTGGACTGATATTTTACTAAGTAATAATAGGCGGCTAACGAAAATGGTGATCGTTATTATCATTTAACGGATAGGTTTATATATATATTTTTATAGTTAAGTTCGATATCATTTTCGTATGTTGTCATGAGGAGGGTAACCATATTTATTAACCTTTATCCAAAAGTATGTGACTTAAGGTGTTAGAGATGCCTAGCTTTTCTTGTAGCAAAGATGTCAATGGCAATGTCGATGATAGTAGTGGCAACAACGATGATAACGACGACAACAACGACAACGACAAAAAGGCCACCCGCTTCCCTTTTCCATTTAGCAGCATTTAGTTTTCTTCTTTTACATATGTAAGTTTAACCCGATCTATTTACAGATGATTGTATAATTTTTTTTTTAAAACCATTATAACGTAAGTAATAGATAATATATATAAAGAGTGACAATATGTTACTCAAGTGGTAACTAATAAATGTAAAACATGATGATATTTTGATAGAGTGGTAAGAAGCTTATTAAAAGAGTAAAATATACTATAAGAGGTTAATTATAAGTTTAAGGCGTAAAAGATTAAAATACGTAGGAAGATATAACGGATTACGTTTATTTGGGGTTAGGTTGTATGACTTTTTTATTTACATTAGCGAAAATAGTGTTTGTAAATATAAGTGTTTTAAATGCATTATTTGGGGTGATTTTCGTTATCGTATCCGTTGAGTTTAACTTCATATCTATTTATTTCGTATTTTTTTTTAAAAAATCGCAGTGTTTATACAATTTTCGTAAGGATATGATATCGATTATAAATCGTTTTTTGTTTCTAGCGTCGAGTTTGACGAGGTATTTGTAAAATAAAAAGAAAATATTGTAAATTATTAAAGGGAGGAGTTTTAGCTTCAAATATAACATGATTATTCGGATAGTTATCATTATGATAATATTGCAGTCGAAGTTTCTAATTATATTATATATTTTGGAGGTGACAACGCTTTATATAGCCCATTTTCATTTAGTCGTGTTTTAATTAATAACATTATCGCGTAGGGTCAACTCGTTTCAGTTCGGTATCATGTTACCAAAAATAAGTATAAATTTTATTTGCGAGTTTTAATCATTAGTGAAAATAAATAGTTTTGTTTCTTGTATATTAAGGGGTACGAAGCGTAGGCTATGTTTAGGGTTTCGGATTTGTTATTTGAGGCGTTTATTTAACATCTGATATTCGTTATTTGATGGTTATTAGAATAGTATGACGTGCAGTCTAGTAGGTCAACTTTACTTACAGTAAAATTGACTATACTGACTGCAATTTCAGCGTATTGTTTGTATGGACTTACTTCATTGGGTGTAAGTTGAGTGCAGTATGCTTCACTTCACACTAGGGCACGGGCCAAGCAATTAGCTATACAAATTACTATATAGACCGGCTAGCAGTCTGACAAATCTAGAACAAGATATCTACCACTTGACCAATGCAATACTACTGTTACTTTAACCAATCGAATCGATAACATTGCAACGATTTAAGGCCCTATCAACACTAATCAGTATTTATTAGGTTAATCACAGATTAGCTAAGTAAAAAAAGAAGCTATTTTCCGTTTATGCTCTACGGCTACGGCGGCTAGGTTAAAGGAAAGATTTTTACGAAAAGCCTTTATTAGTACTGTATTAGTCTTACAACGATAAGAAAACAAAGATTTTTTTTTAGTTATATCAGTCTTACAACGGCAATCTGGAAGTTAACGACGATATCATTATTAAAAATACTAAGAAATCTTTATCAAATCTTTTTAAATACGTTAAGATTGACTCTTAGAAGTCTTAAAGTTCGGTAAGTTGGCAAACGGTTAGGTTAGTATTACTACGGGTACTACTACTGTAAAAAAAATTAAGTTTTACAGCTAAATAACAAATAACCTTCGTTCCTTACCACTAATAACGACCTTTAATCTTACTCTTTATACCAAACCTTTACTCCTACTTCATTTTTTTCATTTTTCTTACGCCAATTTAATCGTCAAGATTACTATCCTAAGCAAAAACACCAAAAATTTCCAAATCGCGCTGAAAAAGCCAGGTTACGCAACTCTACGCTAAATCGGTAAGTTCCTACGCGATTTTATGCCAAAACATCAAGTCACTACACCCAAAAAACATCAAGTCCTTCGCTTTACACGCCCACCAAATTCTATACAGGCCAAAACCTTAAGGTATCTACTGCAAGCGCTTATTTCGAAGCCATTACCAACCCCGAAAGAAAAGAAGCAATTAAAGCTTTTGAAACTACTTCTACTAAATCTTACAACGAATATCTTTGAAAATTAAATATCGATAAAGATTTTACAGAAAAACAACTTAATAATATCTCTGGTTATTACATCGTTAAATACAGCAATATTAAAAACCCTAACTACGTATTTAGTAATTTTCGCATCTTTAGTGATTAAACGATTAATATATATATTTTAGTTCAAAAGGTGGTTAAATGGAGGATTGAAATGAAAATTAAACGAAAAAGGGTTTTTATTCTTTTACAAGGTATTATAAAGTTAATATAAAAGCTTTTCGACCTAACCTAACTTTGGAAATGTCTTTAAAAACCACACCCTAAAGAAAAGGGTATTAAGGAACCTTACTGCCCTTATACACAATCTAGGGGACCTTCCTTTTACCATTAACTAAATTAAACCTTTTTATGCATTAGCGATAGGAAATTTGGTAGCCTATTTAGTAACCCGATGCTCTTACGTAAAAGCGTGAAGTACACCCTTAACGGAAGCAAAACACATAAAGTAAAGGCCGCCAATGCGGCTAAAAATATTAATGTCGGCACTCTATACCAGTCAATTAAGCAAAATCGTCAGGTTTCCCAAAACCTTTTAGTACCTATAGCCCCCTAGTAATTTAATCGACAGGCTTCTTAAAAACTTTTCCCCTTTAAGTTTGCTTACACACACGAGCCTATTACAAGACTGTATCCCTCGGGTTAAGCGACTAGCAATTACCCTTAATACCATAACTCGGAAGCTTCAAGGCTTAAACTGATAGAAAACATCAATTAAAGTTAAGATAATTATCGCAACTTACCCTTAAAACCTGTCAAAATGGTTAACATTAACTATAAACTTTTCACGGATTTCGCCAAAATTCAAAACGACGTAAAAAAGTATAACAAAAGGCCTTATAACCTCCTTGACACTAAGATAATACCCCTTTTAAATATTTATAAGTAGATGGAGGTTCCTTCTTTAGGTTTTCACTTATTATTCCCCGGAATTCTTATAAGGTATACTAGAGACTATTACTTAACCATCGTTATCCGAGCTACTACGTTTTCGAGATTTACGACAGCATCAAAGACTACTTAGAATACGACGTCCACTTTATATAATATTAAACAAATTGGGCCACTATGAGGTGGAAAACAACGATAGCTAAAAAAAAAAGGAGAAAATACCGATAGATATACTTAATCAAATAATTGATAAATTGATGTTATATCAAAAAGTAAAGAGGAAAGATTACGCTGGCGAAGCCACACTTTGCGAGCAGGTACTAGTAGCAGTTATGGGAGTTAAAGAGTTCGAATATGCTCTACAACGTCCAGATACCACTTGCAAAGATTTTTTTAGCCAATTGCGTTTTTCGTTTGACACCGTAATAATATGTACATCAAATTCGCTTGGTATATACCCATAAGCCGACAACTTCTCTAACGTAAATAAAGAAGGCCTTACAGTAGTTAATTAAGTCGACCGTAAATACGGATATGAGTGCCCTTAACGCCTAAAGTCTGACCTATCAACCATAGGTTGGAAATAACAGCTACGCTAACGCTAATAAAGCCAAGATTTAGTTAAACTTACTAATCGTAAGTATTATCGTCGTAATAATAATAAGAGATATTATATTTGTAATAAGCTTAACTGATAGTCAATTTGGCATCCTCCCGCCAAGCGAAATAATAGGAAAATGATATATTATATTTAATAACTTATATTTTCTTAATAAGACTACTTGGATTCAATTACAGACTTCGAGGACAACGAGCAAATTGATGGTAATAATAACCTCAAATAGATTAAATGGTATAAAATACTATTTCCGGAACAGTTTAGTAATTATCCGATCACGTCTTTATATACTGTTTAGGTGGTAAAGACCCTTAACTTTGCCCTAACCAAGCCCCTAACCCCTTATACCTTTAACCTTTGCGATCGCTATGCGAACCATACGTTTCAAGGCATTATACCATATATAAGAGCATCAAAGTACTTAATAGCAAGCTATTCACAATATATGGCATTGTGGAGGGAAAGAATTATAACTACTAAGATTAATAGTCATAATATAAGCAAAGCTAAAGTTGACTTTAGACTTGGCAAACAATTATCACTACTAGGAATAACGGTAATTAAAATTGGTATAGGAGTAATTACATTCCATATCGTTAAGTAACCTACTCATTTCCTTCTTTATTTGAAGGATATAAAGACCATTGGAATTAAAATTAATGTTAATGTAGACGAGCTGGTTAAAAACGGCCAGAGGTTTCCTTTCGCCTTTAAGTGAGGGTACTTATAGTTTTATATTTAAGTCCCTGAAATAATAGTGTTTAATATGATGAAGCCGGAGATACGTTAATTATACCTATGCTTTAACTACCTAGCCGTTAACAGGCTATATAAAGTCCTAAAGTTTGTATAATATAAAAATATGGAATAGTTTACCCTAAAATCTATTAAAAGACTTTATTACCACTATCAAACGTATATCCAACCCCCCCCGAAATTTAAGTTTACACTAAAAGATGATAAAAACTTTAATTAAGAGATTTTCGTCGATTTATTTTACTTAAATAACAAGCCTATACTTTACGTTGTTGATTCTGTAACCTTCTTTTATAGAGCTAAATTTCTAAAGTACCTTTTTGTAAAGGATACGTAAAAAACGTTAAGGATATTGCAGATTAACAAGTACCTTGGTTTACCCAACATCTTCGTTTACAATACAAATGTTTACTTTCTAGCAACGAAATTTTTGAAAAATACTAAGATAATAGATATTTAATGTAGATAGATACTTGTAAAAGTTTACTAAAGTATTAGGAAGGTTAAGGGGGTATACACTTTACTTCGCCGAACGTATAATATCCTTACGTTAGAAATTAGAAGTTTTTCGGATTCGGAGGCACGCTTAAAAATGGCGATGAAAGGTCTAAACGACACTATGGGCCCTAACGGCTTAGTGCTAACGCTACTGGTCTTTGGAACGTACCCACGCCTAACGAGTAAATCTCCGCCATCGGTAAGTACTTAAAAATGTATTACAGCTTATAGCAAAGCTCTAAAGAAATTTCAAAGAAAATCGGCATGCCGCTAGGTTCATAATACTTTTAATACCAGAAACGGCCCCTTAAAAATTGATGTATTTGCTTTGCTGTTACAAAGTAAAGTTCTCGTAAAGCGGGAGCTGGGTAAATAGAAGGGCCCGTATAAAATATTAAGTATCACGAATTTTAAAATAGTTGTTAAAATTTCTAACGGTTTTTTATCTTTTTGAATTACTTAGTTTAAGCCCTATATTGAAGCTACTTATGATAAAGACCTTTAAGTTAAGAGACTGAGTTAATATGAACCTTTTCCATCCGTTATCTATAAACCGATAGAAAGTTTCCAACGCGAACAACCCTTAAAGAAAAGTAACATTAAAGAGGAGGAATACATACTGGATTATATCTACAATACAGTTTAGGTAAGTAGAAAAAATGAAAATAACGAAGACTTAACATTAAAGCTTCGAGTATAAGGAATTATTAGAACCTCTGGTAGACTTTTGAAGGAAAGCGATAAAATCGATATTAATGGCTTATTGACTCGAAATGTTAAATAATTCGTGTCGAAAACCGATTTTAACCTTTAAAACTCAAATATCACGATCTTTAAATCGAATATTATCCACGAAGTTAAAGGCAAAACCACGGAACTACCATACGAAAAGTTACGTTTGATTACTTAAAGATACGGCGATAAAAGTAAAGCCTAAATCCTTATGTAATTACTAACGATTTAAAAAAATCAGTTAATTTTTAATCGTTGCTTTGGTAATAAGTTTATTAGCTAAGACTAAAGGTAAATTCACGTTTAATAGCTGTAATATAACGCAGACCTATACGTAGTTAGCAACAGATTTACAACGGATCGTATTACTAAAACTATCATAGGAACTACGTCTTATTTACTCTTTAGGAATGTTAATGCGATGTATTAAGTTATTATATAGATTAGTTAAAATAAGCATTTATTAGTTCATGACCAATTAGTTACACTTTAAATTACGGCCAATAATAAAGTTTTTAATGTAAGATCCATACTTACTAATAACGTAAAAAAGGGACTTTGACGTAGTGGGTATATAAACTAACGATACCCTTTTCATTAGAACGGCTGTCTTTATGGTATTAAAACAACAGGCGATTAAAGACTCAAATTTTTAAAATTATAAACTGGTAACAACGTTAATAAAAAGCAAATAACTTGAATTGAATAAATCGTCAATCCGTATACTTGGTGTTACTGCTGGCTTTAGCTTTAGCTAAAAAAGCTAGGGTATTATTTTGGCTATAATTGACAAAATTAATACAGTAAAAGCTTAATAGTATTTAGAATAATATGCTTGGGATAGCTATATCATTATCTTATATTGACCAAAAGTCTTTTACAACCTCTTTATTGCGGTACAAATATAAAAATTAACTGATAAAGACTTTAACTGGTTAAATAAGAGGTTTGAATAACAGATGTAAAACCTGGACCGCGGGATTAATATGTTTCTAATCGACTTATTAAAGACTAAATTAATCATTTTTAAGAATGTGTCTTTTACAAATAACACCAACTTATCTTTGCAAATCGGCTTTCTAATAACCTTCGTTAACTAAAATATGTGGGAAGACCATTTTAGTATTATTGGTAACCTAATTTACTTAATCTTCATGAAGTATAAAAGGATTATATAAAGCGTGCTAGCTTCGGAGGTATATGAAATAATAGCTGGCTTTAACGTAGTAATAATATTATAAAAAACACTTAATCTTATTACCAAGCAACTAAAGATTCATTCTAGTCCGATGGTAATTTGTACCGATTCGAAAAGCCTGTTTAAATATCTTTTAAAACTCGGAAACATTGGCGAAAAACGCCTGATAATCGACATAAAAATACTTCAAAAGCCTACGAAGGGAGGTAGATTAAAGAATTCTGATGAATTAATGGAAAAGACAATTTAACAAATGCTATAACAAATGTAATGCCAAATAACACCCTAGAAAGGTTTATGAATAGCAACATGCTAATAATACGTATTGAGGCCTATACTAATAAGCCGTCTAATAAACCTAACTTAGGTATCAACGACCAGGATTATGCCGGTAAACTAAAAAAAACTACCAGGGAATTAACGGTATGGACTTGTTTGATTGATACGGCTGAAGTAGAGCCCTATAAAAGCCTGTAGCGAAATAACTTTTTGTAGGAGTTGATAAATTCAGACCTCGGAGAAACGGAGCAATTAAGGTCAAAATGGGGTGAATTTACATGTAATTGGGTACAATTTAGTATGTAAGTCAATTGGATTCAATAGGGGGTTGGCAAGTGAACAAGATTGCTATTCAGTACTAACCGAAAAAGATTGGGTAACCACACTGACGTATACGTATAAACTAAAAAGCTACCAGTGTTGGAATAGTACTACGTGTAATCCAGTAAGTCAACTTTAATTACAGTAAAGTTAATTATACTGATTGCAAGTTGAACTTATTGTTTGTGTGGACTTACTACATTAGGTGTAAGTTGAATGCAGTACGCTGCACTTCACACTAGGGTATGAGCCAAGCAATTATCCATACAAATTACTGTGTAAACTGGCTAGCGGTTTGCTAAACCTAAAACAAGACATCCATCACTTGACCAATGCAATACTACTGTTACTTTAACCAATCAGATCGATAACGTTGCAACGATCTAAGGCCCTACCAACAACGGTTTTATTTGGTAAAATGTAGCGATAAAAAGATTAAACGTGGCTTTCGGTTGTGCGATTAACTTAATTTAGGTCCTAAGTGTATATTGATATCTGTATTCGTTAGTTTTCTTGTTGTTGGTTAATTTAATAAGGGTAACTTTGTTTAATGTCCTTTATATTTAAATTTTAAAATGTGATTTTGGAGTGTGATTGTTGTACTATTGAAGTTGATTATGCGGTTTCAAGTAAAGTATATTTTTTCTTCACTTTTAAGTTAGGTTTTTAAAGTTTTTCGTTTTCCGAGGCGAAAAATGGCGTATTATACAAGATAATTATGTTGTTAATTTGTATTTCGATCAACGTAAAATCTTTTTAACGCGGTGTCGAAATTAACAGGTATAAATTGAAAATGAAATTGGTTATATCGAGACGTTTTTAATAATGTCTTTATTATATATTAGTTTTAGTGGGATTTTCAAATCATTAAGAATATATCATATCGTTTCATATGGATAGTATTTCTGGAGCTTTATAGATTGATAGAGGTAAATATATTCTTTAAAGGTTTTTTTTTATTGTTTCTATGTTTTTGTAAAATTTGGGAGTTTCAAGAAGGTTATGAAGAGTGTGTAGAGAGGCAGTAGGTGCTAAAATCAAGCGATGGTTTGTTTTTTATAAAATAGGCGATCGAATTATAATGTTTTTTTTTTTTGGTATTATTGAATATTTTCATTATAAGATGATTTTTTCCTCAAGTTTACTAGTTTTATTTTTCATTTTATAGACGAATTTGATAGGTAAAGTTTTGTAATTGTTGTGGATTACTGGATTAAATTTCCTAAATCGATTTGTTTTAAATTAATATAGAGAATTCGTTTAAGTTTCATTTTGTTAAGTGTTTACCCGGGGTTGTAATAAGGCCTTTACGACGGATTTTTATATTTAAGCAGTGGTTCGTTATTTTTTTAAGTAATAAAAGAGTTAGAAATAAAGGTTTGGTAGCTTTTTTTTTTTTGAACCGAGTGGACGTCTTTATTAGTGTCGTTCTAATTTCATTGATTTGAGATATTTGTTTAGTTAAGGTGTCAAAGGGTGTAAAAAGATATTCAGAGGTTGTATAGGTGGTAAAAGAGGATTGTTTGGATTATCGTGGGGGTTTTGTGGTAATTATTATTCGGTCAACGGTATTTTAAGGACTTTATTATCTACCTTTTTTTTTTGAAAAAAATCTATATTATCATTTACAGAAACAAATTTTTATTGTTGAGTAAGTTAACCAATATATCGTATCCTTTAATACCGTTAATTTTCCAAGTGCTAATCTATTTTTCTTTCTTTTTCCAAATCAGTACCTCGGATTGTAACGGTAGTTTCAAAACACTTGTTTCCTGTATGCCGTTTTTTGTTAATAATGTTTTCAAAATATCGTTCTAGTTCTTAAAAAACTTAAAGCTGTTATAGCTTTTATTATAACGTTCTCCGTTTAAATTATGGTTCATAATAGTATCGAATCTGTATAAACTTTAAAATAAGCACTAAATATAGAGAGTATGGAAATTAATCTACTCCGATAAGATATGTTATTTATAGCCTTTACAGCTATTTATAGGATGGATTTTTTGTATTTGTTATTTTTATCTATTTTGATAATACCTTATAATCCTTTTTGAACGGGTCGTAATATAGTTTTTATTCATTTATGTTTTAAGGTAGCTTTCATGGTATTATTTTGTATTTGTGTTCGGGTATTTTACCCCTAGTTTTCTATTAGTTTGAATTGATAGTTTTATCTATATTGAGGGTAATGTAGTCCGGAGGCCTAAGATAGATATCCATTTAACAGTTTAGTAAAATATTTTAACAGTTCGTTATGAAAGTGTTTTGCATGAATTTACCGATTTGAAATGATGTTATAATATCAATTATGTAAAGGATGGATTATCTGTCAAGATATATATTATATATCATAACCTCCTTATTAAAGTTTATATTGTTTTACAGGCGGAATTCAAATCATTGCATGGCTTATTCATGTAGTTGATATTCGTAGAAAACCTTTTTTATAACTTCCATGGCTTTTCCTGTTATATCAATATGACCTGTCATACGGAGAAGTCGTATAAAGCATTTTATAACTGAATATTCCAATCGTTGGTATAGTATACGTAGTTTTGGTTGTATTAAGTAAATGGTTTCGATTATTTTTATTTTCAAGAAAACTTTAAGATGCCTACATTTTCATTGAAACTGAATAAATACGTTAGTTAAAATACGAACGTGTTAATATGTTGTATCTTTGACTTCGATATCGAGTTTTTTAATATCAATTGACAAAAGTAGAAATGATATATTTGATTTTATGATATAAAATTTCACCGGTTCGAATTATATATTTATTTTCATTATTTTAAGTATACAACGTTCCGTTTCTTTCGAATAAGATTTTGCAGTATTTTCTTATTAAGTCGAATTGGAATTTAGGATTTTCTTTATGAAAATGTTTAATTGCTGTTTTTCGGCAATTGAAATTTCTACTGTGTCGGTATTTGATATGATATTGTGAAATCAGAAATCATACTTGTTGAATAACGTGAATTGCGACGTTATGTAGGCTTTTAACATGCTATCATCTTCATTTAAACTTGCGTTGTATAAAAATAAATTATTTTATAAACTTATAAATACTCGTTTATTCGTTTCCTTATCTTGAGTCATTATATAAGTTTTCTTTTTCTCGAAGTTGTTTTTAAATGTATTTCCGTATTAATAAAGGTCGAATTTTTTATGATTTTGTAATCCGCTATATACGTTGTAAAATTGCCTTCTATTTAGTGTTTAGGTAGCTATTTGGTTTCAAATTTCTGTTCAACGCGAATTTGCTTATAAACCGGATGATTCGTCGATTAATAGCCAACGTTATTGTAAACGAATTATTGTTTTATGGGATTTATAAGCTTTAGTATACTTTTATGTAGGTACAGTTAACATAATATATATAAGGAGCTTCTTTTTTTGTTGTAAGGTTGTTTACGTTAGTATTTGCTTTTTTTTTCGGTTTCTGGAGCTTCCTCTTTAGTTTTTGTCGTTTCTATATACGTATCTGGAGTTCGGGTCGGGTTTCTTATTTTTTGGGTTCAATTTAAATCGTGTATATAAAACGTAATGAATTATTTTAATAAGGTCCGCCTTTATAATCATTGGGCTTCTGTCCTTAGCTTTACTTGTTACAAATAATAATTCAAAAACTCGCTTGTTGACTTATTAAGGTTTCAAGTGATGTTCTAAGGTTCGTATAAAAAACCTTCAAATCCCTTTCTAGCTTAAACAATATAAGGTTAAAATCTGGATTTTTGCGGAAATTTTTTATTATCATTTAAATTAATAGTTCATCACCTTTATACTTTAGTCCAAACGTTACGTGACACTTCCTGGATTTGTTAGCAAAACAATTAGCATTTTTATTACGATTTGTCCGTATTATTACTATGATTTTTAACGGATTCCCATGTAATTTACGTTTAATACTCATCATATAATTCGTAATTCATTTTTGTATAAAACTTGATTTTTAAACGATTCTAACATCTTTCGAATATATTTACTTGTATTACATAGTATATATATTAATAATCAGTTTATATAATTCAAATACTAGGCAGGATTATATAGAATTACAAGGATTCAATATTTATTCCTTTATAAGCGTTTAATAGTGCATTAATATTGTTGTTAATTACGTTGTAAGGTTCTCAACTGTAATTTTCTCTTTTTTTTTACAATTTAACGAAGTTTATAAGCTTCATAAGGTCGCTTTTTCTATTGGGGAACCGGTAAGGTGAAATGTTACGATATAGGTTATGATTTATGGGTATTAGTTTGTAAGGTTCATGTAGATTTTTATAGCTTTTCATGTTTTCTCCAAAAACGCTTTTTCTTTGATTTATGGCGTGTTTTTTTGTAGTTGGGAGGGGTGTCTCTTTCGGATATGGAGTTAATCGATTTTTATCCCTTTTTAAGGTATTTTATGAAACGAATAAGTTTTAAACTCGAGTGAAAGCTAATATTTACGGTTTTACTCTTTTTTTGTTCAGTTTTCCTTAGGTTTTGACTACCTTTTGCGGGATGCGACTAGTTTCGTCGAACGTTTTATACCATACGTTCATAAAGTGTTTTTGCGTTGTAACTTGTTTAACAAAATTTTAATAAATTGAATTTTAAGCTTTTTTAACTAGTATCATATTATGAAGTTTTCTTTTAATAGTTTTTATCGTTTTCATTTGACATTTAATCGAATTAAGCTATAACGACTAACCTTTTTATAATGTAACCGTTTTTGTTATTGGGTGCATTAAGTTGTTTGTTTTATAGTTGGCTCCATAGTACTTTGAAAATCATAATATGAACTATACGCTACATTTATAGCATTTAATTTGAAACCTTCTTTCTGAAATCATCGAATATATCGAGTTTTTCAAGTATTTCTATTCTAATAGTTAAAAATAGTGTTTATTACGTATGTATTAGCCGTATAAGGGTCTAGATTTTTTTACCGGCATTTTAATTTTGTTATTTTCTTAGATTCAAATCAATATATTTCAAAACGGTTTTTAGAAGCATTACATATTCGAATAAGATGTTTATGTATTCTTTAGCTTTAACTAAACTCGTTGTTGACGAAGCTATAGGAATAAGGTTGTCGTACTTAAGAGGTTATTTAGAATATAATATGGTGATAGGATTTGATATATATTTGAGAAAATAGAATTGAATGGTTTCAAAATAGGGTGGTAAATCAAAATATTTCATTTGTAAATGAAAGATAAATAAAATGTAATGGAAATCTTCAAATGAAGCTTTTAACGCTTGTAAATATTAATACAATGTAAATAAAAATTAATTAAGCATTTTAAATTGATTATTTAAAACTCACAAACATTATAATAACTGAACAACTAATACGTTTAACTATCATAAGTATTAGCTTCAATAGTTAATATATAATAAGGCTAACAAGGGGAAAAAATTGAGTGTTTGGAATAGAGGGTTGTATGTATTAGGGTTAAGATAATGTATGTGTGCTATGTGTTGTTTTGAGCATTTTTAGTGTTTTGGTAAGCGTTTCGGAAGCTATCCTAAACTCTTTCAAAGTGTATCGGAGCGATTTAAAAGTTGTTTTAGACGCTTTCTAAATGTGTGTAAGCGGTGTAAAAGCTGCGTTTTTGGCCAGATAAGTTCTAACGAAAAGGTCCGAAATTTGATATTTTGGGTGGCCAATACTTTTTGACCGGATAGGTCCTAACGAAGGGGTCCAAAACTTGATAGCTTGGGTAGCCAATATGTTTTGGCTGGATAGGTCTCAACGAAGGTGTTCGAAATTTTATGGCTTACATGGTCGATGCATGATAAGATGCTTTCCAAAAAGTATCCAGATACGTCTAAAGTGTTAACTGAGTTGATAGTACTAGAACGGGGTTTATAGCAATTGAATTGTATTAACCGATTCAATAATATAGTATCAATTTTTTTTTTTTTTTGAAATTACTCCGGGTTTTATAGTTATTTTACGTTTCCGCGTATTTCTTGTAAATTGTAGTATTAGAATACAGAATAGTTAGAACCATTACAGCACCCTGCTCTAAGTATTGAACTAAGGTTCTTCTTTTCTAAAACCCATTTATAGTCGACCTAGTCGTCTACTAATTAATATCGGTTAAGTTTTTATATTAACGTATAAAGCAGATAGTATAATATCTAAGGTAGTAAGATAAATAAGATATTAAATTAAAAGAGAGAAAATGTACCCGAAGAGTATACACCTCAAATGAGAGCTTATAAGCTCTTAATCGGAGCGTGATACTCTACCATACACTGTGCTAACATGCCTCTTGAAGCTTCACACTCCATCATACACTCTGAAAACGTGGTCCCCTATGCTTAATAACTATATTAATATCTATCAATATCCACAGAAACTATATAAAACTTTCCATTACTCTCTATTACCATTATCTACGGCTTTATACATTTTATTCTCGACTTTTAAGCTTTTATTTACAACTTTAACATCCGTTTGATTAAAAGTGCGCAAAAGTCAACCCATTACTATTAACAATATTTCTATTCATAATATTATTGAAACTTTGTAAAATTTAACGGTGAGGGAGAAAATATAATTGAACAACAATTTAAATTTTCAACTCATCTTTTAAATTCAATCGTTAATAGATTACTTACGTTCATTTATTTACTTTTCTTTCCTTTAAATATATTAACTTACATACCAATTTTCCAATATTATTTTATATTTCTAACGTTGTTAATTATAAAACTTATGGTATTTATTAAAATCATTTTGATACTATATTGAATCATATCATGATATCCGCTTCATAAAATGAATAACCGTAAAAACCAATTATTACAGCCAATAATATGTGACTTTAAATCTTAATTTGCTGTCCACCAGATTTTCAATTACTCAGTCACAACAAAATTACTGTTGTCACATTTAATGAAAAAATTCACATTTCAAATATACGTTATAATAGAAAATCTAAATAATGAATAGAAGCTTTATTTCAAAAAAAAAGATTTTTCTATTAATACAGCTATGAGGTTGATTGTAAACCTTTGGAAAAACAATTATGAAGAACAAATTAATACCTAACAATATTTTTATAATAATAAAAAGTGAAAGAATTATGTTGATAAACTTAACGTTATTTGAATTAATTATTACATATGAAAGTCTTCCCCCAAATCTATTTATTAATTTCTATATAATGTACTCTCCATTAACCCTATAATATTTCAACTCTTTGATTTTCAACTACATTAATATACTTATTAGAAAGGCTTAGACCATTAGGGAAATGATTACTTTATTCGTTCTTATGGATTAAATTACAATCCTAATTCTCTTTATTTTGAAACGTTTGATTTTTTTCCTTTTATAACCTCTGCTATTGAAACATTAGTTAGTTGAAGTACAGTCAAGTCAACTGTACTGACTGGAGTGCTTAACTCAACATAGTTCATAAGCCAAGCTGTTGCTCATACACATTAGTAGGCATAGCAGCTAACAATCTGCTAAACTTAAAAGTAATCACGTAACCACCTGTAATATAATATCAGTTACTTCGACTAGATATTCGAATCTACTATATTGAAACGGTAAAGACTTAATAACACTAATTAGTTCTTATGAAATTAAAGATAGATGATCTAGGTAAAACAAGAAACTACTTCTAGATTATGTTTTGTTTAGGTAAGGTAAAAGAATGATTTTTTCGAAGTGCCCCTCAAAACCTGCGTCAGTTTTTATGGAAATGAATAAAAAGAGATTTTGAATTATATTAGTTTTCTCGCTAATTCAAACTTGGCATCGGTATTGTTAAACTATAAAGATATATTTATTGAACTTATTTCAAAAAAATCAGTGTTGAGATGTACTGTTCAGAAGTATTGAGTTTTCAAAATCCTTTAAATTATTAAGGTTTTAAGTAAATAATCAACTACTAAAGTTGTTAAGTTACCAAAGTTGTCAAACGGCTAAGTCGTTGTTACTATAATTATTGAAAATAGTAAATGGTGAATCTTTGAATCCTAGAAACCTTCCAATAACAAACAAGAATTATAATGGCAAATAACTTATAAAATTTTCCCCTATTGTAAAACTTTTTACCATAAGATAGTTAATTAATTAGTTATATCATCAAGATCTTTACTGAATACACTAAGATCAATATCCTTAACGACTCCCCTAAAAAGGAAGGAATTAAAACCCTTGGAACTGAGTTCTTTAAGCATTTCGATAACTATATTTAGTTCTAGGAGGTCAATAAGACCATTATAATAAAATATCTAATTTATAAAATGGGCTATTTTATTTTCAACTTAAACTTAACAGGAACCAAGTAGGGACCTATTGTTTACAAAAACTTCTACAAATGGTTCAACCAATCAAATTTGGATATAGGGAAGAACGCAAATAAATAAGCTAAACCCAAACTAAAAAAAAGAACTTTATAACCATGAGATTAACCTCCTAGTGATGAAACAGAAGAAATTTAACCTGTCAAATATACTTTATGAATGCGTTACAGATAAAGATTCTTAATAGGTATATGATGGCAGAAGTTAAGCCAAAGGTATCATTAATTATAAAATCCTTTAATGCCTTTATATACGTTCACAAAGATTTTCTTAAGCCCAGATGAGCTTTTCAAACCCCTTTTCCCAAAGACTCTAACGAGTTACAGCTGCCAATAACAATGAAAAGTCAATTGATCTATATGTTTCAAACTTTCAAATCTACTATTCAATTGAGTAGAAATATCACGAAAACACTTTAATAATAATAAGAATATTACCAAGCTTACAGAAATTATTTATAAGTCCCCTAAAATTTTCCACAACACATTGAGTTTTAGCATATTTACTAGTAATACTATACCCAGTTTTGAAGAAAAAAAGGCTTTACATACGAACCTACTGTAGGTATAATAATTGACTTTTTTACTTCACAATTTTTTGAAAATAAGTACTTTATTTATTAATTTCAACGCCTCTAATCAAAACATGTCCAAGGGCTGTACGACTAATATAACACTTTTTCCCCTCGAGATATTCTCATGGTAAATACAGATTACATAAAGATTACAAATTTGTAAAAAGATTTATAGTAGTAAGGACAATTAATAAGGTAAGTGATATAACTTCTTAAATATTAAGGTATGACTATGTTTTAAAATTTACCTTCAAATGAAACTTTAATCACCATTTTTTCACTCACTATTTTCTAATATATTTATCGGTTGAAGAAAAATTACTACCTTTGGTATTTAATAAATTATTTGTTATTTGTGGAGATTTACAATAATTGTAAAGGTTACTTTGAATTCGATATTAATTTCATTTAATAGAATATAACTTGGAACATTAATAAGTGGTTGCATATATTGGAGTAAAAAAAAATTCGGAAACCAAAATAGATCTCTTTAATCAAATTCTTAATCGGTTAGTACTTTGCTTATAAGTAATATAGAATATAGTAGCTGGAAAATGAACACTACGCTTGTAAGTCTATTAGGTTATTACATGTTATAAAGAGTTCAAATACGCCTTATAATGCCTTAACGCTATTTCCAAGGTTTTTTTTTAACTAATTACGTTTATTGTTTACAACTTTCATAGTATGTGTACTATATTCAATAAGTATATACCCTTAAATACATAACTTGCATAATAACAATTGAAATCCCGTATATATCTACTACATCAACAGCAAATATGGTAAACCCAGGTAATTCGACTAGTAAAAAACTGTTAATTGAATGCTTAAAAGGTCGAATACATAATGAAGAGGATATATAGACTTAGGATTAAACCAACCCTGTAGGTCTCTTCAATACAATATTGAAAGACGCTAAATTTGTAATAAATAAAGTTATTAATTAACATGTTACACTATTATCGAATACATATTGAAACAAGTGATGTATGAAATATAACAACCCTTTACTTTTACAATATATTGAACAAGTCGTGAACTTTCAAGTTATAGAGACAGAAAATAAATAAAAAACGTCTGAGATAATTGGTCGATATAAAAATACTAGCCTTAGCCTCAAAGTAACGTAATAACTTGCTGATTATTCATTCTTCTATCGCAAAATATATAAAACTCTTCCGTCGTTATAACGTTACCGATCTAAGATCCACGTACCTGCTTACTATTCGCGACTGTTACGCGAAGAATGTTTTGTAAGATATTATATCGGACACTATAGTAACTATGTACTCAACAAAAGAATATTCATAATATGTTACATTACGAAAGAATACTAATATTTCTAGAAAACATATTTAAAAGAATGCCAATAGGGTAAAAATTGAATTTTATTTAAAAAAAAACCACTTCTAATTCAAATTAACTATTATAATTATAGTAGTTCAACCTATTGTTGACTATATCTTGAGATCCCTTACCCCTTTTTTTATTTACTTAGAAAAAATGTTTAAAAAGAACCGAAATTAACATTGATATTGTGAATGAATAAACAAATTAAATGAAACAATTAAAAGTTACTACTTAATTTGAAATAAAAACACATAAAGTTTTATATTGAACGGCTAGAGATAACTGTATTGAACTTGAAGAAGTTGGAACATCATAAGCTATACCAACGATTCAATCATTATACCATTTACAGCCTATACAAAAACATATTATCAGCTTATTAAACATTTAATTGAAAACATCTATTAGTGATCCCTCCTCTTTTTTATTTACCATTATTATAATTTACCGTGTGGTGGCCCAGTTTATATAATATTATGCGAGGTAAACGTTGTACTCGAAGTAGCTCTTTATGCCACCGTAGATCTCGCGAAATGTGGTGACTTTTGTTAGGAAGGTTAGGTAGTAAACCTTGGCGTGCCTTACAAGGATTTCGGAAAACAGTAAATAAAAACCAAAAGAAGGTACCTCTATCTACTTGCAAATATTTAGGAAAAGCATTAATTTGGTATTAAAAAGTTTATAAGGCTTTCCGTTATACTTCTTCATATTATTCAAAATCTTGGCAAAATCCGTTATCAGATTATAGTTAATATAAACTATTTTAATAGGTCTTAAAGAAAGGTCGCGATAATTATCTCAAGTTTAGTTAGTGTTTTTAACGGCTTAAGTCTTAAAGGTTCCGAGGCACGGTGTTAGGAGTAATTGCCAGTCGTTTGGTCCGATAGGTAAAGTTTTATAATAGGGCTTGTAGTTGGTTTACATACATAGGATCTAAAGGGAAAGTGTTTCTAAGATATTTAACGATTATAATACTGAGGGTTGATAGAGCCTCATAGGTTTTGAAATGCCTGATGATTTTGCTTAATTGACTTATGTAAAACGTTAATGTCAATACCATTGGCCACGTTGGCAGCCTTTGCTTCGAGTTCTCTTCTGCTGCTAAGAGCGTACTTCGCGCTTTCATGTGGAGGTTCCGGTGTGTTAAATAAATTAAAGGGCTCTTTATCCACGCGTAAAGAGGCCTGGCTTGGTTGGGGTTAAAGGGGAGGTCCTTCGGATTGCGTGTAAGGGCGGTAAGGTTTTTTAATACCTTTTCTTTTAGGCCATGGGTTTTGGGGGCATTCCTTAAGCTGTGCTAAGTTAAATAGGATCTTTGTTAGCCTTTTGAAGGTCTTTTCTGGCACGTAGATCCCTCGGCGTTTAAGTTTTTCTTTTAGCTTAAACTTGACAGCTTTCTGGATTTTCTTTCAAATGTTAATAGTTCAGTTGTCGAAAAACTCACGGTATTTGCAAAAAAACACGGATACCGCAGTTACGTTTTTCGCCACCTTTTTGATTAATGATATAGTGGCTGACGAAGTTAACTAGGTGCTTTTCGGTTGAGTTTTTGTTAACGTCTTCCCCCCAAAAGTTATAGTTATAATACTTGGTAAAAATAGATCCGACTACTTTAATTACTTTTTTCCTTTTGGGGTCGGTAATAGCTTTAAAGTAGGCGTTAGCAGTAGATATTTTGGCGTATAGAGCGAGAAACTGGGTGATATTTAGGCGTAGGGACCTAATGTTTTGATGTAAAGTCGCGTGGAAACTTAGCGATTTAGCGACTTGGTAACTTGGCGTAAGGTCATGCGACGTAGCTTTTTCGGCGCGGCTTGGTATTTTCGCTTAAAGTAGCGAACTTAACGATTAAAATAGCGTAGGGAGTGAAAAAGAGTAAAGTAAAGGTAAAGGTTTAGTGTAGAGGGAAAGGTCGAAGGCCGTTATTAGTGGTGGAGGGCGAAGGTTGTTTGTTATAAACTGTGGGATTTAGTCGTTTTTACAGTAGTAGCACCCGTGATAATATTGACCTAGCCGTTTACCAACTTGCCGTACTTTAAGACTTTTAATAGTTAATATTAACGTTTTTCTTTAAGAAGGATCAATGAAGATTTCTTGGTATTTTCAAGTAGCGATACTGTGTTATGACCCAAGAACATCGGAGGGTCAGAAAACAGGCCAGTATGGGGCTAAACCACTAAGAACCTGATGTCCAACACATCAGGTGGGGATATCTCTTATGTCAGCAACCTTAGGGTTAGGGTTACGCACTAAGGATCATTGAGATCATGTTTCGATCCAACATGATCCAGCACTGAAGGCGTATGAAGGATTAAGGATATAAGGACACAGTCAGCACCACATAGATAGTATTTCCTTCATATCTCTTCAGTTGTCAATCTAAGTATTCAGTCTCAGTATATTATGAATAGCCTCACGGCTTTTAATCATTACTTGCACGGTTGCG
Organism: Anisogramma anomala; assembly: GCA_038502455.1. Classification (NCBI taxonomy): domain Eukaryota; kingdom Fungi; phylum Ascomycota; class Sordariomycetes; order Diaporthales; family Gnomoniaceae; genus Anisogramma; species Anisogramma anomala. The sequence goes on along the minus strand of JASMMZ010000002.1, from coordinate 28,776,292 downwards.
ATATTGTTCACTCAGCACCTCTGCTACCTTCTATATACTCACGGGTATTTAGTGTGATCATTACATACCGTCGCCTACTTTCAAATTGCCGTTGGAGACTGACGCAACCCAAGAGTCTTCTCTGATTTCCTGCCGTTGGGGACTGGCACAGTACTAATAAAGACCCTTCACAAAAATCTTTCCTCTACCCTAGCTGCCGTTATTGACGTAGAGCGTAACCGGAAAGTAGCTTCTTCTTCTACTTAGCTTATTTGTGCTTAACCTATAGGTAGGTAAGCACTAATCAATGTTAGTAGACCTTAGACATTGCAACTTTGTCGATTCGATTGGTCGAAGTAATAGTAGTATTGCGTGATCAGATGGTAGATGTATTGTTTTAGGTTTGGCAGACCGCTAGCCGGTCTGCATTGTAATTTGTATGGCTAAGTGCTTGGCCCGTTCCCTAGAGTAAAGTGCAGCGTACTGCACTCGACTTATACCCAATACGGTAAGTTTCCACAAAGCAATACACTTGCAGTACGGTCAATTTTACTGCCAGTAAAGTTGACCTACTGCACTGTATATAATATCATTGCAATACTGTTCCAACATTTCTTTTAAATCTGATTGGGGTATCGGTGAAGCAAAAATAATATACATACTTTTATATAACATTAAAAACATTCTTATGCTAAAAATTAGCAATTTTATAAAATTTGAGGCAAAATTATAAATAATAATTAAAGTTTATAATAATAGTATTACTTTTGACAATTAAATACCAACTTTACTAGTATTTGAAACATACTCACATATAATGACTAAGTCGCCCCCATCGTTAGACCCATAAAAACGAATGGTAAAATATAGCAAAACCCTAAAGAAATTAAAGAAGCAATGCGTACAGCACCAGATTAACGATATCTTTAACACCAAGAACGAACCTTCAATAACAAACGTGTCTATTTTTCCTCCTCAAAGTACAGTTGTTATATGAAGAAAGCGAGGCTGATAAGATAAGCTTCATAAGATTCCCAGTATCTCCAACCTAAATATAAAGGTTAAAACCGTTAGGTGTTTTATTAATCTTTGCATTACATAGATTAAATTATATATAAGATCTTTTGATTTCGATTAAGATTTTTCAACCAAGCAAATCCGCCAAGAATACCATTTCAAAAAGATTATTAATAAACCGATAAAATGATGACGGTGTGAAAACCCATTGAAAAATAGAATACACACTATAAAAGAGAATAAAAGTAAGAACTACAAACTTAGGAAAACATATTTTATAGCATAGGCATCTAAAGAAAATAGGATGGAGAACTAGCTCTTAAGTTACTTAATAAGGGCATTATGAATACGCTAGTAAAGTTTTTTTTTTAAAAAAAAAGATTGATGGTATTATCATATGTGAATTAATTCAATTTATGCTACCTGAATAATTGGAAAATCAATATATAACGATCGTTATCCTAAATATAGTTTACAAAATTGAGAGCAAAACTATAAACTGACCGTATAAAACGTTAAGGATAATCGCCCACAGATGTGATAATAAAATAAAAACTAGATTATTATTAAATCGTTTACAATTCAGAAAATCAAATAACGTTTAATCGTTATAATTACTACCAGTTCAACTATTGATGAAAACGGTGGGTTCACCTTTAATAGCCGTTATATTATGTAATTATACTCGTAGTCTGCTACCAATATTTCGCGTATTATACTATTACAGTTCAATATGTGCCTATTAATTACATAAGGTAAAGACTTTACTATCATTGATATACATATTCACAATATGCCTTTTCTAAATATTAGTAAATTTGTAACAATAAAACAATGTGATAAAGAGGATTTCGGTCTTTAAAAATGAAAGCCGATCAAAACGTTAGCCGGTGGTATATAACTTGATTTTAATAGATAGTTAATTGATATTAATAGTATTAAGAACGACTGTGACACGTACTTTATCCTACGTTGAAAAGAATAAAGCACGATCCTGCCAAAATTCAATAAATCCGATAGGGAGTAACAATACCTTGAATAAAGGACTCGAACGTCCCATATTTGTTTGTTATATTAACTGAAAATATTTCAAAATATATCGATTACAATATAGGTTGAAGATTTATAAGATAAATATTTTAACAATTTCAATAAACATATTTAATAAATAATGAAAAATTTGGATAACATTATCAACGTAATACCATTAAATTTAATGATGGTGTTGGAATAGTAGTAATTGCAGTGCAGTAGGTCAACTTTGTCTACAGAAAGTTGAGTTTATTATTTATGGGCTTACTTTTTTGACTGCAAGTCAATTACAGTATCCGCCCACTTTACACTGGGGCACGACCAAAGAAATTAGCCATACAAATTTCTGTGCAGACCGGTTAGCGGTCTGCCAAATCTAAAACAATATATCCATCACTTGAATAATATAATACTACTGTTACTTCGACCAATCAAATCGATTACGTTGCAACGTCTAAAGCTCTACCAATACTTATCAGTGCTTATTAGACTAAGCACAGATAAGTTGAGTAGAAGAAAAAACTACTTTCCGGTTACGCTCTACGTTAAACGACGGTTAGGGTAGAGTAAAGATTCTTGCAAAGAGTCTTTATGAACTGGGTCGGTTTTTATGAAAGTAAGTAAAAAAACTTCTAAATTACGTCGGTTTTTATGATAGCTTAAAGGTAGTGACGGTATAGTTATCGAAAACACTAAGAAATATTTACTAGATCCTTTTTGAAAAGAGTTGACATTAATCGCTGAAAATCTCAAAATTTATTAAGTTAGCAAACGACTAAGTCAGTATTATTACAGATGTTACTACTGTAAAAACGATCAAGTTCTACGACCTATAAATTTTAACCTTCGACCTTTACCAATAACATTAAACGATCTCCTAACTTACCTTTTATACCAAACCTTTACTCCTACTTCATTCTTTTCTCTTCCATTACACTAATTAAATCGTGAAAATCGCTACATCTAGCGAAACCGCTAAGTCGCATTAAGCAAACCACGTTATGCTACTTTATACTAAATCACTAAGCCCCTACTATTTAAAATGCCAAGTCCTACACTAGCCAAAAACACTAAAATAGTCGGCGTAAGCGTGAAAATTAAAGCTATCGCCAACTCTATGAAGAAAAAAGTAATTAAAACCGTCAGATACCTCTTCGTTGAGCACTACAATAACGACTTTTAGGGGTAAAATGTTAACGAAAGTTTAATCGAAGAATACTTAATTAACTTCGTTGGAAGTTATATCCTCGAGTAAGAAGGCGGCGAAAAACTTAACCGAAACGACCGAGTTTTCCGTAAGTATCGTAAGTTTTTTTTGATAACTAAACAATTAATATATGGAAGGTAATTTGTAATATTATTAAGTTTATGTTAAACTTAGAATTTGAATAACGAAAAGTGTATATGTCAGATAAGAACTTAAACAAGTTGGTATAAACCCTTTTCGACTTTGCCTAATTTGAGGAATTCCTTTAAGATCTACAACCTAAAGAAAAAAGTGTTGAGAATATTTAACACCTTTCCACGTGTTGTAGGTAAACTCTCTTTCACCCCTAGTTTAATTAAGTCTTTTTATACGTTAATGGTAAAGAAGATATTCATCTGTCTGGCAGTCTAGCGCATTTACGTGACAATACGAAGTACGTTTTCAGCGGTGGCAAAGCGCATGAAATAGCGGTTGCCAACGCAGCAAAAGATATTAAGTCGACGCTATCCAAAAATTAATTAAATAGGATCGTTAAACCTTTCAAAACCCTCCTTACGGTTACGTCTTTATTACCTCTTAACGCTTTATTTAAAATCACCAAGTTCTTTAGAAACCTTCCTACGGCAGGTACACTTATATTTGCGAGTTCATTACGGGCCTTACCATATGACTTTATCCCATAGCACAGGCGACTGGTAATTACCCTTAACACTGCGACTCGGAGGCTTAAAAGCTTAAATTGTTAGGAAATACTAATAAAGAATAGAATGATTATTTCGATCTTCCTTTAAGACCTATTAAAATGGTTAATATTAACTACAAGCTTTTCACAGATTTCGCTAAGATTTGAAATGATGTAGAGAACTATAATGGGAAGCTTTATAACCTTTTCTATACGAATATAATACTCCTTTTAAACATTTTTAAATAGATAGAGGTACTTTTTTTGTTTTTACTAACTATTTCCCAGAATTCTTACAGAGTACGCCAGGGATTATTAATTAACCTTTTTAGCGAAAGTACGAACTTATCGCGAAATTTACGATGGTATATATAGTTATTTCGTATATGATATCCACCTTGCATAATAGTATTCAGATTGGGTTACTATAATGTGGATAACGATAATGGTAAAGAAGGAAGAGGAAATACCGATAGATGTTTATAATTAAATATTTGATAAGCTGATATTATACTAGTAAACGATAGGTAAAGTTTACTTTGGTAAAGTTATACTTCAATAGTAGATATGGATAGCTGTTATGAGCGTTAACGAACTTGAATACGCTTTATCGCGTCCAAATGCCACCTATGAGAGCTTTTTCAACCAATTGAGGTCCTCGTTTGCGACCGTGATGGCATATATGCTAAACCTTATTGGTATCTACCCCTAATCTAATGAATTTCGCGATGTATATGAAAAAGACCGCGTAATAGTATATTATATCGATTTGAAGTACGGGCGACTCTAGCGTTTAAAATTTAGTTTAATATCTTCAGACTAAAGGTAATAACTATATTGATATTAATAACGAGGGCAAGATTTAAACGTACCTGTTAACCGTAAGAATCATTGTTGTAATAATGATAAGAGGTGTTGGATCTACGGTAGGTCCAATTACTGGTTCACTTACTAAACTTTGGCTAAACGCTACAGATAGCAGGCGATATATTACACCTAATACTCCATTACCTTTAAATAAAATTTCTTTGACTTTATCGTAAACTTCGAGGGCAGAAAGGATTCTGACGATAACGATACGCGTAAACGAATTACGTGGCATAACGATGCTATTCATAACGCGGCCTAGTAACTAGCCAACCACGCCTTCCTGTATTGTTTAAGTATCGAGAACTCTTACCTTTTCTTTAACAAAACCCTTAAACCCTTATATATATTTAACCCTCGAGATCGCTATGCAGACTAAACGTTTTAAGGTATTATTTAAGATATAGTGGCAATAAGACACTTAATAGGAGGCTATTTGTAGTACGTAACATTTCGGAGGGAAAGTACTATTTTTACTAAGATTAATCGTTAAGATACTAGTAAGGTTAAAATTAGCTGCGACTCAAGCAAATAACTATCGTTACTAAAGATAACAGTAGTTTGGACTGTTGTTAGATTAATCACGTTCTATATACTCAAGTCCTCTACCCCTTTATTTCTCCACTTGGAGGACATAAAGACTCTTAGCGTTAATATTAATGTCAACGCTGATAAACTAGTTAAGAACGGTTGAAGGTTTCTTTTCGACTCTAAATAAGGGTATTTGTGGGTTTATATTTAAGTCCCAGAGTTAACGGTATGAAACTTGACAGAGTTAGAGATACGTTAATTACACCGGCACTTTAATTACATAGCTGTTAATAGGCTATATAAAGTTGTGAAGTCCATAAAATATAAAGATATGAAATATTTTGCTTTAGAAGCTATCAATAAACTTTTTTATAACTACCAAACGTATATCTCAGCCCCTTCAAAATTTCAATTTACATTAAAAGACGATAATGATTTTTATTACAAGATTTTTGTTAATGTGTTTTACTTGTGTAATAGCTTTGTTTTATGTTATTAATTTTGTAACCTCCTTCTACGAAGTCAAGTTTTTAAAGTTTTTATACATAAAACATACGTTGGTAACATTGAGGATGTTGTGAATTGACACGTATTTTTGTTTACTTAACGTCATCGTTTACGATATTAGTACCAATTTACAACGGCATAATTTCTGGTAAATATTAAGATAATGTGAATTAAGTGTAAATAGGTGTCTTTTATGACCTATTGGAGCATTAGAAAGGTTGAAAAGGCACACTTACTATTGTTCTAAATGTAAGATATCTTTATACTGAAGATTGAAAACTTTATAGACTAAGAGGCACACCTTAAGATAACAGTTAAAGGTTTTAACAATATTATGAGCATTAACGACTTAATGCTAACGATATTGGTTTTTAAAGCTTACCTACGCCTGACGAGTAAATTTCTGCTATCAGAAAATACCTAAAAAAGAGTTATAGCCTACGGAAAAATACTAAAAAGGTTACGAAAGGTATTGGTACAGCGTTAAGTTAATAATACCATTTATACCAGAAAATACCTTAAAAGAATCAATATACTTATTTTACCATTAATAGGTGAAATCTTCGTTTGGAGAGAGGTAGGCAAATGGAATACCCCATATATCAAATATCGCTAATTTTGAAGTAGTTATTAAAAATTCTAACGGCCTCGCAACGTTTCGTATTGCCCAAGTTAAACTTTATATTAGGGCGATTAACTATAAAGATATCTAAGTTAAATAGATAAGCTATTACGAACCTTTTCAACCTATTATCGATAAATTATTTAAACGTCGTTAACGTGGAAAACAACTAAATAAAGGGATACTAAGGACAAAAAATATATATTAGATCGTATTTTTAATATTACTTAGGTAAGCAGAAAAGATCAGGATGATAAAGATTTAATATTGAGGCTCCAAGTATAAGGTATTATTAAAAATTTTGGAAAAAAATTGAAGAAGGAAATAAGATTGAGATTAATGGGCTTCTGACTTGAGGAGTTGTAAAATTTGTGTTTAAAGCTAACTTTAACTTCCAAGACCCGAATGTTACAATTTTTAAGTCGAGGGTTATATACGAGGTTGAGGGTAAGACTGCGGGGAGGCTATACTAAAGGTTACGTTTAATTGTTTAAAAAATACGGTTATAAAGGTAAAACCAGGATCCTTAAGTAGTTGTTAAGGATTTAGAAAATTAGTAAGCGTTTAGTAGTCATTTTGGCGGCAAGTTTATTAGTTGAAATTAAAAAGAATTTTATGTTTAATAGTCATGATATAATACAGGTATATAAGCAGTTAACGACATATTAATATCGTATCGTATTTCTAATGTTACTATGGAAATTGCGTGTCATATATCCTTTGGGAACGGTAATATGATGTATTTAGCTATTGTTCGGATTGGTTAAAGTAGGCGTTTATTGTGTTTTAACATATTAGTTGTACTTTAAGTTACGGCTGAGTATAAACTCGTTAATAAACGATCTATATTTTCTGATTATATAAGAGAAGGATTTCAGCTTGGTAGATATACAAATTGACAATACCTTTTTTATCGGTATTTTTAGCTTCATAAAATCGGAATAACAGATGATTAAAGATTTTAAATTCTGGAATTATAAATTGGTTATAACTTTAGTAAACGGTAATCAATTAAACTTTAACATATCGTCAATTCGTATACTAAATATTAAAACTGGTTTTAATTTAATTCAAAAGGGTTATGACGCTAATTTGGCTACAATTTATAAGATTAACGTAACTAAGGTTTAATAGAAATTGGAATAACACGTTTATAACAGTTATACCACCACCTTATATTAGTCAAAAGCCTTTTACGAATGGTCTATTATGTTATAAACGAGAAACCTAACAAACAAATATTTAAACCGGTTAAATAAGAGGTTCAAATGATACATACGAAATTTGAAACAAGATATTAATATAATTTCGATTAACCTATGAAAAACTTAGTCAATGATTTTCAAGGACGGTTTTTTTTACAATTAATACCGATCTGTTCTTATAAATCTGGTTTTTAATAATTTTCGTCAATAAAGATAGACTAGAGAACCAATTTATTATTATCAATAAATAAATATACCAAATGTTGGTTAAATGAAAAGGGATTATACGTAGTATATTTTCTTTGGAGGTTTATGGAATAATAGCTGGTTTTAACGTTGGTATAATTATGTAGAAAAAAATTAACGTCGTTATTAGATAACTGAAGATCATCTTTATCCTAGTGGTAGTTTATACCTATTTGAGGAGTCTATTTAAATGCCCTTTAAAACTTAGAACTATTAGTGAAAAGCGTTTGATAATCGAGGTAATAGCACTTTATAAAACTTACTAAAGCAAGGAAATCAAGAAGTTTCTATTAATTAATGGGAAGGATAATCTAACTAATACCATGACGACAGCATCGCTAAATAAATCCCTTGAGAAGTTTATAACCGGCAATAGACTAACTATACGTATTGAGGGCTACGTTAACAAGCCACTTAGTAAGTCTGAGTCATACGCCAGCAGATAGAAGTATATTAGCAAATTGGAAAATTGTTAGGGAAATAACGATAACGACTATTTTGATCAGTACGATTAAATTGAAGGCTGAGTAAGTTGATTAATCCATGTAGATTAAGTAAGAACCCAGGGGATCAATACTATGTTGGTTAGAATAGCTAATAAAAATAGGGGTAATGGTATTTTAATTAACTTAATTGGGTAAATAAAAGTGATCGACGTGTTCATCCACGTATATTTAGAAGGCTAATGATGGCGGTGAGTCAATATATGCAAGTTTGTAGAGAAAAACATGCGTACGAGAGTTGGTGAAATAGAGACTCGAAGCCGTTGGGTAATCAAAGGTAATTGTAGTTAATTTAGATTCAAAAGCCAATTGAAATGAATATGGGTCTACCCAGTTGACGACAATACAATTCGGTGGCAACCAAAAAAGTCTAGTCAACCATACTAGTGTATGAATACAAAACAAACAGTTACTAGTATTTGAATAGAAGTAATTGTAATATAGTCGATCAACTTTACCAACAGTAAAGTTAACTATACTAACTTCAAATTTAATGTATTGTTTATGGGCCTACTATATTGGCCGCAAGTCAAATACAGTATACGCCCACTTTATATTGAAGCACGAGCTAAGAAATTGGCCATACAAATTACTGTGCAGATCGGCTAGCGGTCTGCCAAACCTAAATAAATACAATTCACCACTTAACCACGCAATACTACTGTTATTTCGATCAATCGAATCGACAACGTTGCAACGTCTAAAGCCCAACTAATAGACGGAAAATTTGATGATGTTTTCGAACATATTCTTCATAAGCAATATAGACCTCACTTTTTAGATTTTATTACTTATAATAATTGTTAATAAAAACAAATCCGATAGAAAATTTACGAATATTGTAAACTTTGTATACAAAATATTCGTTAAATATAAACGTATAATACAAAATGTATTAATATCAAAAGTTTACAATATAATAACAAGATTGAATATGAATATTATAGCTCACGACAGGTTAAAAAATTATTAACAAACAACTACAATTACATATGATACCTAAAATCATTTATACTAACTCGTGAAGACTTGACTAGTATTTTGTCAAATTTGCAATAACTAATTCAGAACGTTGAATTATAAGTATAAAGCTGTTAAAGAAGGTAAACAAAGTTAGAAAGATTAACGAATAAAGGTGTATTAACAGTAAAAACAACCTCACTAAAGTTATAACCAAAGCTAAGCCTACTAAAATCTTGAAAATATTTGTAAATAATGATAGTTCAACTGCAAAAATTAAAGGATAAATAATCCCGCCAGAATATAACGTAAAAGAAAGGGAATACAGTGATGATTTAGAAAACTGTTGGTAGGTATTTATCGTTGCAACGTAGTCGATTAGAATCACTATAGTCGAAGTAACTGGTGTTGCGTTAATATTGTTGATTGATGTGTTCAAGTTCTAAGTTTGGCAGACCACTAGCCAGTTTGCACATTAATTTGTACGGTGAAACGCTTTGGTTTGTGCCCAATTTTGAAGTGATCACCTATTGCACTACACTTGCAGTGCAATGTATTTCAATTCCACAAACTACAGTCAATTTTCAGTATGTACAATCAACCTTACTACAAGTAAATTTGACTAAACTGTATTATACTTAACTGTTATTTTAACACTGGCGGCTTTTTGTTTTTGTGCCTGCACGTTAGCATAGCTTGCTATCAATTGGTGGTAACCTCTAAAATCCCTCATTAATCCACAAGCCAGATCTCTGTCAATTCCGATTAATTTGTATTGAAATCAACCTTAATTACGGCCCCTTATAGCCCTTTTACTCTACCCTTTCGAGACCTTCGTTCCTCGAATCCCGTGTACAAATCTTTCGCTACAAACTTAGGTAAATTAGGTATGCCACCACTTGCGTACCTTTTGTCAATAGTTCAAACTACTGTCATTGCTACCACCACTATTACCCTAGCAGTCTTCCAGTTTTCCAAAGTAACCCGGTTTCCCCACGTTACGTGTTGGGCGGTCTACGTATCCCTTAATTCGTATAGTTAACTTATTGCTATCTATAAACTTTTTTAAAGCGCTATTTGGGGTAAATTTGATTAAAGAATTAACAGGCTTATCTTTGCCATTAATTCACCGAAACTTATCGATTTCCCAGGCTTCATATATCTTTTTTAAAGCTATTACGTCTATTATTAAGGGTTTTTCATTATTCGTGCCTAACTTTGATAGATATTCGTAAAGGCTTCGAAAATCGGTATATACCACCATAGGTATCGATAGCAGTCTTAATTATTTAGTAATAATCCTTAATGTACCGTTAGTCACCATATCGATGTTAAAGCCTGTCATTATGCAGTAGAATTTTAAGGCTAATACACTTCGGGTTACGCGTTTACACTTAACAGTTATCCAATATATAAGGTTTCTGGTAATTGTAAATTACCCTTTAAACCTATCCTCGTTAACGAGTATTATGAAGAAGTGGATTTGTAATATGAGGTTAATATTATTGACAAATAACTGGTCCGTAGAGATTATTAATTTCGTCTTCGTTAAATTTACAAAGACCATGTTAATTCCTCTTTTCACATAATCTATTTACCATTAAATCTGCTTATTTAACTCATCAAAGTCTTAGTCTTATGGGTTTTATACCTGAATTACGATTGAAAGATCGTATAATGTTTCCGGTTGACATAAAGTGGCGATGTAGCCGTATGAGCCCTTTACTTTAGGTATTTTTGTAATCTTCCCTTATCATTTTAATCGATAATTGTAAGGCTTGTATTGTGCCTCTTTTGATGTAGGCTAATATAAGTACCATTTTTAGCCTTAATATTATAAATATGAAGTAAAGATCCATTAAAGTTAAGTTATATACCTTCGGCCAGCGTTTTAATAGGCTTACACTTTTAAAAGCCTAACTTTTCGATAACACTCTATTTCGTTGCTATGAACCTAATATCTCCGAAAAAGATTATCGTTTATTTGTATACTTACGATATCAAAGTCTTTACCATTTATAATCAATAAGTACGGGTTAAAGGTTAAAGTCTTTATACCAAGTTTATTTCTCAAATACGCCTAATACGTTAAAAACCAATAAACTCTAACCTCGGCCAATCTAGATAAAGGCTTAATATAACATATTATCATACCGGACAGAAACTTATCCCTTAGTTTTTTTTAATAAATTTAACAGTAAAACCCGCTGAAAATCGGTGGCAAACTGTATATGTAGTTACGTGATATCCCGGAAATTAGTTGTAAACTAACCTTTTACACCAGTAGTCAAACTGGTAATAATAGCGACAATCAAACGATGGCTAATATTTTAAATTATAAGCGATTAAATAAGGATCCAATATTTAAATTCATTATCGTATCCTTAAACGATTAACCGTAACTTTTCGTATGGTTGGTCCGTGATCTTACCTTTAATTTCATAAACTATTTTCAACATAAAAATAGTAGCGTCTTAACCTTTGAATTACATTAATGATACAAATCATACGACCCCCCGTAATAAAAAGCCGTCAATTTTCATTTAGTTACTTTCTTTAAAAGGCTTACTCAATATGTTAATAAGGCCTTTGGTATGCAATTTAAGGGTAAGTTTTCTATTAGACTTTTTCTTTTAAAATACATATACCATTGTATATGCTTTTCCAGGCCTGCAATCCCTATCGCTGTCTTCCTCTTTAACGTGTATCCCCCTTTTAGGTAGTCGTTCACGCTGCCGACGTTCTATTAACTTGTTAATAATCGGCTTCGAAAAGTTTAATTAGCTAATTCGTTCGGCTCAAAGGTCATCGATATTAAGATATTAATCAAACTTAAAATATCTGAGGGATATTCAGTATGGCTTAACCTATATAACTCAAAAAGTTACGAGGCCGTCAATAATTTTAATTATTACGTTTAAATTGTTTATACTTAAAATCTTCTACGGTCCATCCCATTTGCCTAGCTCTCGCTATATAAGGATTTTACTTTAAAAGGGGAGTGATAACACGTTTATTATTAAAGGTCCGTTCTTGGTATTAAGGGCATTATCAATTCAATGGCGTGCCGATTCCTTCCTCAGCTCTTTTAAGGCTTTAATATATGCTATTATACATTTCTAGGTATTTGATAAAGGTGGCGACTCAGTTATTATACGTAGATAATATCCAAATACTAGTAAAGTTGATATAAGTCCATTAGGGTTAATAGTATCGTTAAGACCTTTTATCGCCATTTGAAGCCGTATTTCTTAATTAGTAAAACTTTCGATTTCCAGTGTAAAGATATTATAGGCCCTTCGTAGAAGAGCTTGTGCCCTTTCAACCTTTCCAATAGCTTAAAAGGCTTTAACAGAGACCTGTTTACACTAAATCCCTATTAATTTTACATTAACTTGAAACTTTATCGCAGTAAAGTTAGTGTCGGCATCGTAAACTAATATATTTAGTAAGCCTAAATATGTGTTAATTCATAAAGTACGTAATACCTCTTATATTTCCTTTATCTTAATAGTTTTAAAAAACTTAACGCCGTAAAAAGCCGTAACGAAGTCCAGAACGTATAATAATAACTTACTGTCCAAGTAAAATACGTTTATGAAAACTTCCGAATTAAAGTCTTAATCTTCCTTTAACGTAAACTTAAACCTTAAAGGGGCTTAATAGTATATTTGATAGTAATATCGAAGCTATTTAACTTCTTTTAAAGCTAGTAAGTCTACATCTTTGTAACCAGTTGCCTTTAAGACTTTATTAAGCCTATCAATTACCAGATAATTAAACTTACGATATAGTTAACAAAGTTCCGCTTCCGTCAAATTTAATACTATTACCTCTAGCCCTTAAAGTTAAAACCAAAGGCGCTTCTACTTAAGACTAATTGAAAACCTTTTACCGGCCTTAAATTTTATTAGTTTGTTAGGCTAAACATTAGCAATAATGTCGAGGTTTTTTATGTCTTTTGAATAAAGGAGAAAAATGGTAGTAAATTCAAGAATATAAAAAAAATAGGGCTAATAATAGTCTTAACCGTCGTTGATTCTAGTAAAGATAGTTTTTTTCCAAAACTAAATTCAACCTTAACCTTACTAATATCCGCGCAGTCAAATTCAATAGTAGTCTTAGTATCCTTTTGCAACGCGACGTATTACGAATAGCCTTTTGTTAAATACCGTACGGCCTCCATATCTGACATAATCCCCTAAAAAACTTGCTTCACGTAACGGTTTTAGATAGTAAAAAGGTATATAGGGCTAGGATCTTTATCGTTGTAACAGCAGTAGAGGTCTTCGCCTATAAGATGATACAAGACGTAATCAGCTAATTATTACGTTGCTTCCGAGCCAGTGTCAATGCTAGTATCTTCGTACCAATTAATCTACTTAGGAGTATTATCACTGTTACTTGGTTCGTTACCCTCAAAATCTGCGATTTCATCCAAGTAATTCTATTTAAAAGTAGTAGAATACTTAATATAGTACATTACTTTCCTGTTATTTCATTTGGCAGGGGGGTACTGAGTTAACTAATAGCTAGACTTGCCATAAATCCAATATTTTTTTACTATCATTACGACGATAGTATCTACGGTTAACAGATCCGCCTGAATCTTCGCCTTATTGGCACTAACGTGGTTTCTGCCTTCAGTTTGAGGCCGATAAACCAGATCTTAGGCGTTATAGGCACCTGTAACCGTACTTACGGTCAACGTAATTAATTATCGCAAGGTCTTTTTCATTCATGTTAAGGAAATTACTAACTTGGGAGTATATACCAGTCAAGCCTCAAATTCTAGCAATCACGGTCGCCAATAAGGAACGCAGTTAGTAAAAAAAAAAACTTCGCAAGTGGTATCGGGGAATTAAAGAACGTATTCAAACTATTTATAACCCGTAATTACTTGTCGGACCTGTTAGTGTAAGGTGTTTTCGCCAGCTCCTACATTCACTGTTACTTGTTCGTAAAACATTAGCCTATCAAGCATCTGATTAAAAAGATTCATTTTACTTTCCGACTTTTTTTTATGATTTAATATATAAGACCACTTAATAATATTCCAGTTGGTATAATATTAGGTAAAATTGATATCGTATTCAAAGTAGCATTTTAAGCTATTATAGATTTCGTGAAAAGAGGAGTAATTCGTTGAATACTAGAGGTAGTAATCCTCGGCTTGGCCGGTAAGGATACTGGGAAACAGCGAATAAAAAACTGGCAATTTAACTTTCATTTAGCGGTAAATGTTGAAGAATGGGCGTAACATAACGTCGAGAATGTTATACGGCTTACCGTTATTTTTACTTTCCTTTTCAAATTTCAACGAACGTTGTAATTACCGTGCAGTCCGTATACTCTATAAAAACGCATCGTAGGGGAAGGGTAATATACTGGTCGTAAAAACCTTTTATATTTTATGGATAGGAAGAAAACTAAGGTTGTCATTGATAAGTCGGATAATTACCTTTAACTAAGTTTAAAGGGAAAAAGCCAGTGGTCGTGCCTACAATAGGCTTGCGTATAAAGCTGATCCTTCTTTAATTTGGTTGTTAAAATTAGACGTGCTAAAAATCTTGAGGTAAATGGACCTGAGGGTTTTCGTTATAGGGGACTTGGCGATAATCATCTTAGTTTTAAGAGTTCTGACGAGATTCCTACTTAATTGATGAATATAAAGCGTTTAAATTAATACTTTTGGCGGCGTGAGCGACCTTTGCTTTATGAGCTCTGCCGCTGTTAAGAGCATACTTCGCGCTGTCACGTAGAGGTACTGGGTTTCCGATTAGATCAACGGGTTTATCGCCCGCGAGTAAAGAGGCTTAGCTTGGCTAGAGGTAAAGGGGGGGTCCCCTAGATCGTGTATAAAGGCAATGAAGTTCCTTAATAGCTTTTTTCTTGGGCCGTATGTTATAAGGGTATTCTTTAAATTAGGCCAAGTCGAAAAGTACTTGGGTTAACGTCGTAACATCTTATACTTAAACGAAAATCCCTCGTTTTTATAGTTCGGACTTAAGTCTTAACTTAACCCCTTTTTAAATCGTTTTCCATATGCTAATTATCCAATCGCTAAAAAAGTCACGATATTAGTTAAAAGTACGGTTTGAGTTGCGACTATTATTGTACTTAACAATAAAGTATCCGACGAAGTTGTTAAGTTATTTTTCCATTAATTCTTCATCAATATCTACCGCCTTAGGGTTCTTATCGTAAAACTTAGTAAAAGTAGTTTCGAGCGCTTTAATCACTTTTTTTTTTTGATAGGGTTAGTAATTACTTTAAGGTAAGCACTTACGGTAGACATCTTAAGGTTTTAGACTGTATAGGACTTTCAAGGCGTGTATGATGAAGAACTTGGTGATCTTGTGCGTATAGGCTTAGTGACTTGGCGTAAGGTCGCGCGACTTGGCTCTCTTAGCGTAACTTGGTGATTCTTGGTGTTTTTCACTTAGAGAAACGATCTTGACGATTGGATTAATGCGGGGAGTGAAAAATAGTAAAGTAAGGATAACTATTTGGTGTTAAAGGTAAGGTCGAAGGTTGTTTGTAGTGGTAAAGAGCGAATATTGTTGTTTTGGCGTAGGGAATTAGTCGTTTTTCTTACGGAAGTAGTACCTATAATAGTACTAACTTAGCCGTTTACCAACTTGCCAAACTTTAAGACTTCTTACAGATAATTTTAACGCCTTTAAAAAGGATTAATAAAGATTTCTTAGTGTTTTTAATAACGATACCGTCGCTTACTTTCCGCTTGCCGTTAGGGACTAACGCAACCCAAAAAGTCTTCTCTGTTTTCCTATCGTTGGAGACTAGCGCAGTATTAATAAAGGTCTTTTACAGGAATCTTTTCTTTACCCTAGCTACTGTAGCCGTGAAGCGTAACCGGAAAGTAGCTTTTTCTTGTTCTTAGTAAATTTGTATTTAACCTAATGAGCACTGATCAGTATTGGTAAGCTTTTATCATTACAACGTAGTCGATTCGAATCACTGTGGTTGAAGTAACTGGTGTTGCGTTGATATTGTTGATTGATGTGTTCTAAGTTTGGTAGACTAGTAGCCGGTCTGCATACTAATTTGTATGGCCAAACGCTTTGGCTTGTGTCCCACTTTCAAGTGGGCACCTACTGTACTGCACTTGCAGTACAGTATATTCCAATCCCGCAAACTATGGTCAATTTTCGGTACGTACAATCAACCTTACTACAAATAAAATTGACTTGGCTGTATTGCATTTGACTGCTATTCCAACAAAAACCATTAGAGTAATAAACATGAAACACGTATCTAAACTTGTTGGCGAAAGTAATATGATTATTAAAGCATAAATTTGGGATGAAAGACTTGGGTATAGGATTGGTAAAAGTTAATACTTGAAATTTTGGGGCGAAGAATCGTGATTGAAGTGTAAATTGGTTGCGAAATTGGCTACGATTAGCAGAGGTATTGCTGATAGGAATAGAAAAGAGTTCAGCAATTACTTATGATTAGTAATCGGCTATACCAATGCATACGTACAAAATAAAAAGTTGTTAGTATTAAAACAACAATTAGTAACAATATAGTTAGGTTGACTGGACGAATTATAAGTTGAATATACTAACTTCCACTTAACTATATCAACTGCAAAGAAATTTTATAGAGTGCCAAATTCAGACTAGAGTATAAGCCTAGAAATTGCCTTTATATATTAGTATGCAAACCGGTTATCGATTTGCCAAACTTCAAAGTAACCACATTATCATTTTCAATAAAATACCAGTTATTTCAAATAGAGATTCGAATCGACTACGTTGCAACGATAAAAGCCTTTTTAATATTATCTTCTATTTTTTATTATGTTATTGTTATTGTAGTTTACGCTAATTTCATTACGTTATATATACAATAAATGAATTGTTTTACTTTTACATGCGATTTTATGATTTAGACAATTAATCCTTCGATTTGTTAAATAGGGTTTACGTAATAACTTGACGATAAGAAACGGATAAAAACTGATAATCATAATATATGGATTGTTTAATACTAATTGGTAGTCAAGAGGCAAGCGACTCTAATTAAGTTAGGCATAACTACAAAACAAAGTAGGAAATCAATATTTTCTAGTTATAATGCTTAATGAAGTTATTCATTTCGGGATAAAGGATAATGTTTGATCAATTCCCCACAATCATTAGTGTATAAAGATGTTTTTCAAATTTACCCGTTTAATTCAAGCTATGGTTATCAATAATCGTATAAGAAAAATTGTGATATCATATCCAACACATTTATAAATAGCTTTTTCAATTGTTAACTCTGCCACTATACTTGTATACAATTACTTAACAATGTTTTAATTCTTTTATAATAGCTCCTATCATGGCTTCAGCCAAAAGAGCCAACTCGACAACACACGACACTGGCATACCTAAGAAGAGACTTACTTAACCTTTATAAAAACCCCAAGGGCCTACAAAAAAGAGCCAAATAACTAAACCGCTCCTAGTAAAAAAGGACGCTATTACTTATCGTACCCTACGCTTTAATGTAAAAACTTTCAATAGAGTATTTAACACGTAAAAGAAAGATCTTGAAGTATGCGAAACCGTATATCGGGTTTACAAATAGGATATTAATTTCTTTATAGCGCTTTTTTATGAGTGAAACTACGTTAAGTACAGTAGTTTGTCCTTATATATCGTAAGGCACCCGAAAAATATTATCGTATGAAAACACCAGCTTTCACTAAAAATATAGCTGACTAAATTTTGTTTCCTCCATAAAAACGATCCCTCCAAGTTAAAACTCGGTTGGGAGCTTTCGTTTAAACCTTAATAAGCTAACTTATATAGTTATTCATTTAATTTCCCTTGTTACAACAACCTTCATCTAGGTTATTATAATAGGTTATTGTAAAAACCAGTAAACTTAACCCTAAAAAGCACTTTTCGGTTTTTATAAAATGTTAAAGGTTTTAACCCCACAGATTAACCGAAATATAACCATTTTTAACATACCGCCCCTTAGAAATCAGAGGAATAAAAATATATACAAGTATTTATACAGGTTCCAAACGAATTTAAATACGACGTTAAAGGGTGTACCTTTATACATTCTTTTATTAAATATATATAATGAAACTAAACAGTTATTAACTTGGTAAAAAAAATTTACGGATTTTTTTTGTTTACTGTAAAAAAGTTTTTATTAATAACGAATATTTTTGAAAGTATGAATAGGTAATTTACGATGCTTCAAAGCATATATTACGTTTAGAACCAGAATGTAACTACTATATATGGAAACGGGGTTTTGAGCCAGTACAAACGAAACTTAAGGGTATTGATACCGCTATCTTTTAAATTATATTTCATAAGACTTAAAGAACTCGGCTACCACTACGCAAGTCGCCATCTTGATTCTCAAAGATATTAATAAAACGTTAAACCCAAAACTATCTGTTACTCTTGATGAAAAATTCTCTAATACTCTTCAGAAATTCGTTTTTTCATTTGACAAAGCCCTAAAACACAAACAATTTCTTTACCACTCCGAAATCAATTACGAAATTATTCTTCGAAAAGAAAATTAAAGCTAACTTTAAAAATTCATTTACGGCCTATTTTATGGTATATTACAAAAAGAGCCTTTGATATTATGAACAACGTTTAACTTGTTGTTAAACCAAAGTATTATTCGTACAAATAGCTTTGTAACGGGTTCCCCCATCTTCCTTATTAAGAAGCTCGAAATCGACATGCGCTTTTATATTGATTACGCAAATTAAACTGAATTATAACAACCAAACAGTATTCGCTTCTATTATTCAAAACAACGCTCGCAAATATTGAAAGAATTGAATAATTTACCAAACTCGACGTTAAACCCACTTTCCATAAGGCGCTTGAATTGAAATAGTGGAGCCAAATTAATATTAAGGGATGAATTATGGGCTAATAATTATCAAAAATCGAGCTCTAACGGTTACTATATTTTTAAGATGCTATAAAGCCGTTCAAAATATATCCCTTTATTTGTTACATAACCGGGCCACCTCTTTTTTGTAACTCTGTAACAACTTCTTAACAGGGGTTGCTTCCCCTCTTTTCCTTATCAAGGATTATGGTCGGTAAGTTCTCTGCCTATTTTACGTGAAGTAAAAGAGTAGAAAAGTAATCGTTAGATTGGTATATGAAGTAGAAGATAAATGGACCCGGAAGAAGCATTCCCGAGAGTGCACGCTACGGATGGTAGGTTATAAACCTCTCATACGGGCAGTGGTCCTTTTGCTGTACGCTTTGGAATACCCATTCCAGACCGCTCCACGCATAATACACTTTGTGTCTTATAAGAGTGCAGCCTGCAACGTAACACGTTATCATGTACTTTGTAGGAGTATATTTTGTAATACAGTACACTACCGCTTGGTTTATATATACTAGCTATAAGGGTATACAGTAGTATTTATATAGGTAATATTTTCTTTTTTACTCATATACCGATAACCTAGTAGCGATAGTATAATTATAGCGATTTCGTATACATAACGCTATAATAATGATGTAGTTGTAGTACAAATTGTGAAGTTTTAAATTATTAGTTTTCATAATGAAAATATAGTCACAGTACCAGTTTTAACAGTTCGAATTATTAATTTCTAGTTGCGATGGTAATTATTATAAGGCCTCAATTAATATAATTAATTGGTAACGATTAATTATGAATAACTCCTTTTATTATTTCCGATAAGGGTATAATTACTTAAGTATTATAGGGGTAATTACGTGGGGGTAATTACGTCGTTACGTATTGAGTTAGTATAAAACAAATGTATCGTTATCTGTTTAGGTAAAACTTTTGTTTTTTCCCCCTTTATAAACGTGTACTTATAATTAATATAAGTCCCTATTTAAACTTAACTTAATCTTTGTTTTAATTAACCAATTCAAATCGCTCCAATAAGTAGGTTACTTAACTAATACCTATATATTAACTTTGATTTAAATAGATACCACGTAAAAACAGGTTAGCCAAGCGCCGTCTGGTGTGGAAGCGCCACCGCGCCGCCACTGCTGCCGCCGCTGCAACCGCTACCACCATTATCGGTAACAGCCCGCCTTCATCGGGTATAATTTTATTCATAGCTGCTATCTCCGCCGCCGCCACTACCTATTTAGCTTCGCTTTCCCCCGCTGCCGCCGTTTTCCCTCTGGCCTCGCTAAGCTCCACCACTACCGTTCTCTTTTCGGCTTCGTATACCCCCACAACCACCGTTACCCCTCCTTTTCCCCTTTCCCCCTTTCCCTTACCCTTAAATTCCTAAGGGGAAAAGCGAGGTGCTTTTAAGATTATAAACCTTATCTTTTTCCCATGGGTAAAAACTCTTTTATACGCGGGGCCTCCCAGCGCTATAAACGTAGCTTTATGAAGCTTTTTCGCGGTTTATATTCCCTAAATTCACCAGTATATTTGCTTTTAATGGTCCTATAGAAATGGAATAAAAGGTGAACCTGTTTCGTCGCCTAAAGCTTTGTATTGTTAAGGTATACCATAAAGCCCTTTTAACGCGTAAAACATTAAAGCAACGTACTTGGGTCCGCAGCCTCAGTTCTTTAATGGATAGGCTTTACGTGCCGTGTATCGCGTTTGCGACCGCGAGTAAGTCCGTTGGCGATTGTTACGATAACGGGGGTCATTTGGCCCGTTATTACCGTTACGAACGGATTAGCAATGGATACGCCTTCGTTTCATTTGTTTTAGGGCCGTAGGCCGAAGCTGTATTACGCGCCCGCCGGCTTTATAATAAGTTTGAACCGATTTCCAAAAATTTCTATTATTAAAAAAAACAATATCCGGAGCGTTTCGAAAAACGACTGTAGTTATAAATAACTAAAATAAGTTAATACTAATTAGTAGTAAACGCTAATCATGGGACTAAAAAGTCGGTAATCGTTATTATTACCTGACAGCAGGGCTAACGTATATATTTCGTAGGCGAGTTTAACAACGTTATTGTGCGTCGCTATAAAGAAGGTCAAAACCTCTTTACGTCTTTGCCTAAAGGCATACGTCCTAAAGCATAGGACCATATCCTTACTGACGATAATAGCGTTGATATCAGTAATAGCGGTAACGTTAGTATAAAGGGAAAGAGCTATGGAAAGGATAGTAGAGACGCGACGGCGTCGTTCTCTCCCTTTCTCTTTAAAAATAATAAGATGCCCCTTACGGCTAGCTCAGTATGTTCGGCTATATTAATATTATTGCTTTCTTAAAAAACAATCACTTATAAATGATAAATATAACGTAAAATATATAAAAATATGAAGGAAATATATCAGACGCAGAGCGATATCGTATATTAAAATAGAGAGGAGAAAATGATAAAATACATAATAGAGCCAAAACCGTAGAATAAAGTGTAATAATATATTAGGGGTGGCGCGAAATAATAAATTTAAATAGAAAAAAATTAGGAAATTTGGTAAGGTTAAGGTTTGTAAAATAAAGAGTAACAAAATGTTAGAAGCGACGCGAAATAGTTAGGTTTAATAGAGGAAAAATCGTAAGGCCGGTATAAACATAATTTGTACACCGTGGCACAAATTGAGGAGCGAGGTAGATAACGGGTTTCGAATCGTTTTAAATCGGTGAAAGTGGTGTAATAGCTCAATACAGTCGCACAACCTTTTTATTAACCTTAATAAACAGTATATCTATTGATATCAATGTTTTTAATATTTCGTTCCGAGGAACTTTGGTTATTACATTCGTTGGATTGGATTTTCTATAGATTTATTTTGTTTTCTCGATGTCGTGGTATTTATGTAACTCGCATAATTCTATAATATCGATTATAAACAGTTTTTCATTTGTAATACCCAGTTTAACCAGATATTTCTAAAGAAAAAATGAGTTGATGTATATAAAGAGAGAGATAGAGCGTAAAATAAGGTTAAAAATAATTATCCGGACCGTTATTGTTATAGTAATACTCGAATCGAAACCTCCAACTATATTATAGATTTTTAAAGCTAATACGTTTTTAATTACCTGTTTATATTTGGTAAAGCTTTAATAGTTTATATTTTTACAAAACGTAAAGCCGTTTCGAGCCGGCTTTTTATTGTTAAGGACTAAAACAAATCCTATTGGCGAACTACAATCGTTATTGTTAACAAAAAAACCGTTATTAAAAATGAATAGCTTTTAAATACGTATATTTAGCGGTATAAATTATAAACACGTTTTAAATTATGTATTTTCCATATAAATTGTTTATCAAACGCTTTATATATATCGTTCAATGAGGCGGTTTAACATTGCGCAGCAACCGAAAGATTAAATTCCGCTTTCAGTTATATTATAAAGACAACTTAATAGTTACGTACGCGTTGGAATTTGTATTTATCAGCCTGTTTTACGTTATTTAAAATGACAAGAGTAACTTTGTCCAACTTCTCCTTTTCTATAAAGTTTAAACCGCTATTCCGAAAAATAATAGTAACGTTATTAAAGTTAATTATATAGTTTTTCATTAATTACCTCTTAGGTTTCGCCTTTAGACTGGTTCTCGAAAGTTTCCTTTCTTAGATGCAGAAAACGATGCGTTACACAACGTTAGTATGTTGTCCGTCTATATGTCTATTAGTATAAAGCCTTCCAAATAGGTTGCTAATACTAACAGGAATGAGTCGAAAGTTAAACTAATTATCTCGAACCGCTCTTCATAATACCTTTAATAGGCTTTATACCAGGAGGATACGTGGGAAACTTCAAGGATATTTAAAGTTTATATATACTTAGATCTACCTAACGTCGTTGTTTACGATATTAGTATTAACTTTACGGCGATAAAGTTTTAGAAAGATATTAAAATAATAAGAATTTAGTATAGATAAGTAATTGTAAAGGCCTATTAAAATATTGAAAAGGGTGAAAGGGCGTATAGACTACTTTGCTGAGCGTATACTATCCTTACATTAAAGATTAAAAGCTTTAAGAACTTAGAAACACGCCTTCAGATAGCAGTAAAGAGCTTAAACGATATTATAGACCTTGACGACTTAGTTATAACTTTGTTAGTTTTTGGAATATAGTTATATTTAACGAGTGAATCTCTGATATTAATAAGTACCTAAAAAAAACTGTAACCTATGGCAAAGCATTAAGAGAATTGCGAAAAGAATCGACACGGACTCAAGTTAACGACGTCCTTAACATTAGGACCGGCCCTATAATTATCGACGTAATTTTTTTTTCCGTCAAAAAGTATAGTCCTCGTATGATAGGAGCTGGGTAAATAGAAAGACTTATATAAAACCTTAAATATCGTTAATTTTAAAGCAGTTATTAAAATTGCTAACGGTCTCATAACATTTATTACTATTCAGATTAAGTTTTATATTAAGGAAATTGAAGATAAATACCTTGAGACCAAACGATCGAGCCAATAATATCTTTCTTTACCCGTGATCAATAAGCCGATAGAACTCTAGTAGCGCGAACAACCCCTGAAAAAAGAGAGCATTAAAAAGAAGAAATATATATCAGGTCGTATATACAATATTATTTAGGCATGTAAAAAGGAAAAGGACTATGAAGACTTTATAATAAAGCTCCATGTACAAAGTATTATTAATATCTCTGGTAAAACCTTCAAAGAAAGTAATAAAGTTGAAATAAATAGCTTTTTAACTCGAGGAGTTGTATAATTCGTGCCTGAAACCAACTTTAACCTTTAAAACATAAATATTACGATTTTCAAGTCGAGGATTATATATGAGGTTGAAGGGAAGATTACGGGGCAGCCGTATAAGAAGTTACGCTTAATAGTTTAAAGATACGGTGATAAAGAAAAAATTTAAATCTTTACATAGTCTCTAACGATTTGAAGATAAGCTAACACTTAGTATTCGCTTTAATAACAAGTTTACTCGTTAAAACTAACGGAAGGTTTACACACAATAGCCGAAATATAATATAAGTACATACGAAATTAGTAACCAACCTATAGTGAATCGTCCTATGAAAATTACTATAGGAATTACGTTCTATCTACCTTTCGCGGATGGTAATACAATATATCAAACCACTATATGGATTAGTAGAAGTAAACGTTTATTGGTTTCTAATATATTAATCGTACTTTTAGTTACAACCAAGTATAAAGTTTTTAACATAAGACCTATACCCATTAATAACGTAAAAAAACAGATTTCGTCCTGGTAGGAATGTAAATTAACAATACATTCTTCGTTGAAACGGCAGGCTATATAGCATCAAAATAGTAAACAATTAAAAACTACAAGTTCTAAAACTACAAGCCGGTTACGATATTCACGAAAGGCAATAAACTCAACTTTAACGAATCGTTAATCCGTATATTTAGTATTAATACCGGCTTTAGTTTTTGTTAAAAAGGCTAAGGTCTTAATTTAACTACAATTGACAAAATTAATGTATCTATGTCTTAACGGTACCTGAAATAACGTATTTATTATAGCTATATTGTTATCTTATACTAACTGGAAGCCTTTTATAACCTATCCATTACTTTATAAATACAAAACTATATAAATAAAGACTTGAACCGGCTAAATATGAGAATTGAATGGAAAATATAAAACTAGGACTAAGGAATTAATATAATCTCAATCGACCTATCGAAGGCTAAGTTGATAATTCTTATAGATAAGTTCTTTATAGATAATACCAACTTATCCTTACAGATCGGCTTTCTGATAACCTTCGTTAATCAAGAAAGGCATAAGGATTAATTTCATATTATTAGCAACTTCATTTACTAAATCTATGTCAAATCCAAAAGGTTTACACGAAACGTGTTAACTTCGAAGGGTTATAGAATAATGAATCGCTTTAATATAGGTATAATATTATGAAAAACTTATAAAGTTACTACCAAGCAGCTAAAGATTCCTCTCATCCCGGTAGTAATTTGTACGAACTTGAGAAACCTGTTCGAATACCTTTTAAAACTCGGAACCACCAGTGAAAAACGCCTAATAATCGACATAATAGCACTCTGCAAAGCCTATAAAGGCTAGGAGATCTAGGAGTTTCGATGGATCGATGGAAAGAAACAACTCTATTAATGTCATAACGAAGGTGTCGTCGAACAAGGCTCTTAAAAGGTTTGTAGACAGCAATAGGGTAACTATATGTATTGAAGGCTACGTTAATAGTCTACTTGGCAAAGCCAAATCACGTAGCAGCAGACAGGAATACGCTGGAAAACTGGAAAACTGCTAAGTAACTAACGATAACAACTTGTTTAATTGGCATAGCTTAATTGGAAGTTTACAAAGGCTTATAGTTGAGGAAATTTTTATGAAAATCGATAAAGTCGAACCTTGAAGCCGTGGGATAATGAAAAGCAAATTGGGTCAATTTGAGTGAAAATGAGTTTAATTTAATCTTAAAGTTAACTCAAATTAACTAGAGTCTAGATAGTGAATGAGATCGTCATTTAGCGTCTACTGGAAAAGATTAGTAGGCTACACTAACATATACGTACAAAATAAAAAGCCGCCAGTATTGGAATATTAGTAATTTCAATGCATTAGGTAAACTTTACTAACAGTAAAGTTAACTATACTAGCTACAAATTGACTGTATTATTTTGAGTTGGCCTATTGTATTAGCTATAAGTCAAGTACAATATACGCCTACTTGAAACAAGGGCACAGGCTAAGATATGATCCATACAAATTACTGTGTAAACTAGCTAGTGGTTTGCTAAACCTAAAACAATACAATCCACCACTTGACCACGCAATACTACTGTTACTTCGACCAATAGAATCGACAACGTTTCAACGTCTAAATCTCTTCCAACATATTAAATATTTTATATAGCAACGCTAAAAACCGATTTTACATTCATTTCGATATTTACTTTCGCATATACTCAACAATTTATGCGATATTTCCATTTATAAATCCATTGATATTAGTTTTTATAATACGATTAAAATGAAGGGGGTTCTGAAAGACTAAAACTCAGTATTCGAAACGGAAAGCAAGTTGAAAAACGGGTTATTTAATGAAATATCTCATAGATTGATGTAAAATTTAGCTTTAGGGGCATATCGGTGAACAAGGGTTTGAAAAAAGTTGATAAATACGTTGTTAAATACGTTTTCAACATATAACCAACAGTAAACATTCGCGCTGGAATATAATTCCATAAAAATATTAATAACAACATACTAAATGAAAACACACTTAATGGTCACGTTAACAGCTTTATCTCAGCTATACTTTTTGAAGTAAAAAACCGATCAAAATATAAAATAATAAAAGGAAAACCAAATATTAAAATCAGAAGCTATATTAGCCTAATTAATATAAGTGTTATAATATTACAGCTAATACAAATCGAATATGAATAGTGTATTGAGTTTCAAATCTATGAAATAAGAATAAAAATTCATTATATTAACTGAAATTTACTGAAAAAGTTACGAACTCCATAATAACATCATTAAGTTTATTATGCATCAGATATAAAATATATCATTCATGTGACAATTAATATAAGACTCGTAAAAACCGAATGAAAACCCAGTTGACAAAATTATATATTATAAAAAAAGTCAACTAATGTTGAAATCGCAGTCAAATGTAATAAAGTTAAGTCAACTAAACTATTAGTTTAGTTGATTGTACTGGCTGCAAATTGGCTACAGTTTGCGGAACTACACTGAAATTTCAGTGTAGTAGGTTCTCAATTTAATGTAGGGTACAGACTAAAGCGTTTATCCATACAAATTAGTGTGCAGATCGGCTAGTGGTTTGCCGAACTTAGAACTTACAACGTATAGTCAACCAACATTAAGGTACCACCAGTTACTTCAATCATAGTGATTCGAATCGAATACGTTGCAACAATAAAGGTCTACCAATACTGATTAATGCTTATTAGGTTAATTACATATTGGCTTAGTAGAAGAAAAAGATGCTTTTCTGTTGTTACGCTTTGTTTAGGTAAGGTAGAGGAAAGATTTTTGCGAAGTGCCTTTATACGCTATATAGTTATTCGCGCCAGAAAATAGGGAAGACTTACAGACTATACAGTTGTTCATCGCAATCTATAAGTCAGCGATGATATCGCTATTAAAGATACTAAGAAATCTTTATTGATCCTTTTTAAAGGCGTTGATATTGACCGCCTAAAATTTTTCAAAATTACCAAGTCAGAAAGTTGATAAACGGCTAAGTTAATATTATTACTGCTACTATTACTGCAAATTGTCAAAACGACTAAGTCTCAAAACCTTGGACCTATACCAACTTTGATAGAAAACTTACGACCTATTACTTTACACTATTATTTTACCCCTTAAACCTTTTAATTTTCGTCACAATAGTTATGGAACGTACTGTAATTGAAGCCGTTCCCGATTCTGAAAGGAAGTAGGCAATCAAGGCTTTCAGCGTTACCTTCGTAAAATATTATGATAAATATATCCAGTTCACCGATTTTACTAAAGACTTAATGGTGAAACACTTTATCAACTTTATCAGACGTTATATCTTCGATATAAACACTATTCAAACTATTTTAGGACTTCGAACACTTGATAACTTTTAAAAATAGTTTAGAGATTAGATCCTAGATATGAAGAAAAATGTAGATAGATAAGTTAAAATAGGCGCGAGGGATAATCTTTATAACCGAGGTATTAATCTTCATGAGAAGAAGGGAAAGAAATGTAGCCTAGTATACGTACTATACTAATTTGTAATATATGAAGATCCTTAATAAACTAAAATCAAAAGAAAAGAAGTTGATGGTAATAACGCCACTTCACGCCTTTACACACATTCTTAAGGATTTTCGTAAAGTTGAATAAGTTTTTCAAACTCCTTTGCGCAAGATTCTCAATGTGCTAGTATTACTGGCTATAAAGAATCAATTAATTTATACGCTTCAAGCCCTCAAATCCACCAGTTAATTGAATAAAAATATCGACGTACTATTTAATACCAAGATAATTATTTTTAATTTTATCGCGGTGGAAATTACGAAGTCCCTTTCCCCTAAACTCCTCAACACATCTACTTTTAGCAGCCAAATTATGAAAGGACTGGTTTTATGCGCGAGTTTACTGTATATACAATTATTAGCTTTTCCTATTAAATTCGGCTAAAGGTAACTATCTTATCTACCAACACCAACCTTAGTACTAGTCGAAGGATACGGAGGGTTCTTACGACCAGTATATTACTTTTCTCTCTCTTAATATGTTCTTATGGTGGATACAAATGATACGGGAATTAATACATTCATTAAAATTTAGGGAGGAAAGGAAATGTAAAATAGTAAGTTTTATAACCTCCTCGACGTTAATTTGCACCCGTATTTTAATAGCTGCGGCCTCATAAAAGTTGAATTGTCAGGGTTTTCCTCGTTGTTTTCCAGTACTTTACTGGTTAAGCCGAAAATTATTATTTTCGGTACTTGACGAATTATTCTTTCTTTCGCGAAATTTTCGATGGTTTAAAGGACCACTTCGAGCACGATGTTAATTTTACCCAGTATTATACCGATTAGAATATCATTATATGGTTTTACATGTTGGATTATAAGAAAGAGACGAAAAGTAAGATGTACCTTTTTAATTAGATGCTTAATAGACTGATGTTTTGTTAATAAGTAATTAGAAATGTGGAAACTGGCGAAGGTACCTTACACCACCAGGTTCGGCAAGATGTTACGATTTATAAGGAGTTCTAATACGCCCTTTAGTGTCTAGATGCCACTTTTAAAGGTTTTTTTTTTTTTTTTGGCTAGTTGCGTTTCTTATTGGCGACCGTAACGACTCGAGTTTCAAGCTCGACTGTTATATACTCTTAAGTTCCAGAATTTAGTAACGATAAAGAAAACCCTTTCTATACGTACTACATCAACCGTAAGTACGTAAGGCCTTGTTAGTATAGCTAGCAGAAAGCTTGGACCTGGGAACGTGAACAAATTAAGTACGAAAAAAGGTATTTTTCTTCCTTGAGATCTTGAAGTCAGCTACGTAAGTTTATTTCAAACAATAAGAAATATTGGATTTGTGATAAGTCCGGTTGTTAGTTAACTCACTATTCTCCGGTTAAGCTTTATAAATAACAGGTATTATATTACTGTTAGTACCTCACCGTATCTAAATTAGACCACCTGAACTACATCGTAGATTTTGAAGAAAAAGAAGTTAAAAAGGAGGAAAATAAGCTTAAGGTTATCAGCAAACAAGAAAATATTAGTACTTGCTCTAAAATAATGTAATAACTCGCCAACTACGCCTTTTTATACCATTTGATAGGTGAAGACCTATACCGCCGATATAATGATAAAGATAATAGTCCTTTATACCTCTTTATTATTTAAGATCGTTACATTGAGTAGGTTTTTTAAGGTATTATACCAGATATAGGGGTAATACGGTACTTAAAAGAAGGTTAATCGCAACACGTCGCGTTATGAAGGGGTATTAATATTGTTACGAAACTTGATTATACGGATGCTAGAAAAGCTAGGGTTAGATTTAGCCTTGGAAAAATATATCTTTACTGGGATCGACGATGGTTAAGATTGTTATTGTCCATATTGTTTTTCATATTTTAGAATTATCTACCCCTTTTTATTTTTATTTTCAAGATATCATAAACCTCGACGTTATCTTCAACGTTTAGATTAACGAACTAGTATAAGTTAAAGGCGACTAAGGGTTTTTACTTAGCCTTAAATAGAGGTATCTTTTGTTTTAATTTTAAAACGTAAAAGTAATGGTATTAAACCTAACTAAGCCTGGATTTTGTTAACTACATTGCAGGTTTAACTACCCGGTAATTAACAGGCCTTATAAAGTTTGAAAGGCGGTAAATTACAAATATATGGACATATTATCGTTAAAGCTAATGAAACAGCTATGCCAATACTACCAAATATATTTTAACCCCCCTTTAGATTTAAATTTACTTTAAAATAAGATTAATATTTCAACTTTAAGGGTTGAATGAACTTGTTTTACATAGATAATAAGCTAGTATTTTACGTTGTAAACTTAGGTACGTCTTTTTATAACGTTAAGTTCTTTAATACCATTACGAAGAAGGAAACGTAAAAGTTATTTCATACTTTGTCAATTAATACGTATCCTAGGCTATCAAACGTATTAATATACGTTGCTAGTATTTGATTTACTATAATAGAGTTTTAAATTAATATTAAGTTTATAGAACTTCAGTATAAATAGATTTCCATTAAAATATATTGGGGTATTAATAAGGTCAAAAAAGCTTACACTTT
The DNA here is from genome assembly GCA_038502455.1 of Anisogramma anomala. Taxonomy (NCBI): domain Eukaryota; kingdom Fungi; phylum Ascomycota; class Sordariomycetes; order Diaporthales; family Gnomoniaceae; genus Anisogramma; species Anisogramma anomala. The sequence goes on along the minus strand of JASMMZ010000002.1, from coordinate 28,745,636 downwards.
TTTTACCAAGAACTTATAATATTTTTATATTGAAAATCGAAAGCTTTATAAGCTAAAAAATATAGCTTTAAATAATAGGAAAGAGTTTGAACGATATTATTAGCTTTAAAGAATTTATACCAACTTTATTGGTATTTAAGGCATACTTACGTATAACTTTTGAGTTGCCACTATCGCTAAACACTAAAAAGCATATTATGGTATATAGCAATACCTTAAACGAATTAAAAAAAATCAGTACACTGTTAGGTTAATGATATCCTTAATAATAGGAACGAATTATTAACAATAAATATGCTATCCCTCTATCTTTAAAGTAAAGTCTTTATGTAACGAAATCTAGGTAAATAGAATGTACCGCATAAGATTTCATGTATTATTAACTTAAACATAGTGATTAAAACTATTAACAGCTGGAACAGTCCTAAATACAATACAGTAGGTCAAATTTACTTATATTAAAGTTGACTATACTGACTGCAAGTTGAGTGTATTGTTTTGTGTGAGCTTACTGTATTGGGTATAAGTCGAGTACAGTAGGCCACACTTCACACTAAAGTACGAGCTAAACAATTAGCCATACAAATTACAGTGCAGACCGGCTAGCGGTCTACCAAACCTAAAGCAATACATCCACTACTTGACCACGCAATACTACTGTTACTTCGACCAATTGAATCAACAACGTTGCAACGTCTAAAGCCCTACCAATACTGATTGGTGCTTATTAAGTTAAGCACAAATTGGCTACGTAAAAGAAAAAACTACTTTTCGGTTACACTTTGTAAAAGACTAAGGTAGAGGAAAGATTTTTGTGAAGGGCTTTTACTGTTGCGTTAGTTTTTACGGTAGTAAGTAGAGAAGAATTTTAGGCTGCATCGGTTTTTACGGTAGCTTAAAGGTAGCGACAGTATCGCTATCGAAAACAACAAGAAATATTTACTAATGATCCTTTTTAAAGACGTTAAGATTGACATTGAAAAGTCTCAAAGTTTGGAAAATTGGCAAACGGCTAAGTTAGTAATACTATAGGTACTATTACTACAAAAAAACGACTAAATTCTTACGTCAAATAACCTATAATAATAAACAACCTTCAACCTTACCCTTTACACCAAAACTTTGCCCCTACTCTACTCTTTTTATTTCCCTTACACCAATTTCATAGTTAAAGTCGTTGCTTTAAATAAAAAACACCAAGTTACGCTAAGGAAACCACATCATACAACTCAACGCCAAGTCATCAAGTTTCTACGCGACTTTATGCCAAAACGCCAAAAACCCCAAGTTCCTACACCTAAAGATTACCAAGTCTCTCTCCCTATACGCTCTACACGCTATATACATCCTATATAAACCAAATTACTAAGAGAGCCCCTAGTCAAAAATACATAAAATAAGTTAAAACCCTCAGAACCGTTTTCATTAACTATTACAACGAGCAGCTCTAAATTACAGATATTAACGAGAGCTTGACTAAAGTTTACCTGACCAATTACATTAGCTAATACATCATCGATGAAGACCTCGGCGACGATTACGATCGCGATGTACACACTTTTTAAGATTTCTGTAATTTTTTTAACTATTTTACCTTTAATTTGTGAAAAATGATCCAACGTACGGTTAAAGCTAAGTTGAAAAAGGAAGTTACTCGCTGTAATATTTGAATTCCTGAAAATACCCCATTAGGACTGGTAAAACCCTTTTTTCAACTAGTTTAACGTAAAGACCCCCTTTAAAATCTAAACCCTTAAAACCTCTAAAGGAAAGCCAAAGGCATTAAAGATCTTTAACGCCCTTATATACGTTTTAAGGGACCCCCCCTTTACCTTTAGCTAAGTTAAGCCTTTTTAAGCGCTAACGATAAGAAACCTATTGATTTGTTTGGCAGTATAATACCTTTATGCGATAGCGCGGGATATGCATTTAGCGACAGTAGGGTACGTAAAGCAACAACCACCTATGCGGCTAAAAGAATTAATGTCGGTGTTTTACAACAATTAATTAAAAAAAATCTTCAAGTCTTTCAAAACCTTTAAATACCTATCACCCCCTATTACTTTAATTGACAGACCCCTTAAAAACTTTCTCACAACAGGTTTACCTATACGCGAAAGCCCATTACAGGTCCTACCACAAGACTTTACCCCTCAGGTGAAACGACTGGCAATTACCCTTGATATCGTGCCTCGAAATATTTAAAAGTTAAACTACTAGGAAATACTATCAATAAAAAACGGGATAACTATCGCAACTTGCTCCCGAAACCAATTAAGACAGTTAACATTAATTATAAGCTCTTTAAGGACTTCTTCAAGATTTGAAACGATATGAAAAAATATAATAGGAAGTCTTATAACCTTTTCAATACAAAGATAATACCTTTTTTAAACATTTGTAAGTGGATGGAAGTTAATTTTTTTGGTTTTTACTTATTATTTCCCGAAATCCTTATAAGGCACGTTAGGGACTACTAACTAACCTTCCTAACCCGAGCAACTATGTTTCGAAAAATTTATAACGGTATAAAGAGCTATTTCGAATACGACGTTTATATTATATAATATTATATAAATTAGACTCCTATAAGGTAAACAACGATAATATTGAAAAAAGAAGGAGGAAATACTCATAGACGTACTTAACCAGATAATTAATAAGTTAATATTATGCTGGAAAGTAATAGAAAAGGATTATGTTGGCGAAGCTACACTTCACGAATAGGTACGGGAAATAGTTACGGGTGTTAACGAGTTGAAATACGCCTTATAACGCCTAAATACCATCTATGAAGGCTTTTTTAACTATTGAAATCCATTGCTTACCACTATAATAGCATGTACACCAAACTAGCTTAGTATATACCCTTAAACTGGAAATTTCCCTAATGTGGATGAAAAGAAAAAGACCTTATGGTAGAAAATTATGTCGATTGAAAATACGGCCACGGGCGCCTTTAACGCCTAAGATCTGGCCTATCGATTACAGACCAAAGGTAGTAGCTACGTTGATGTTAATAAAGTTAAGATTTAAACTGACCTATGAACTATAAATACTATCGTCGTAATAATAGTAAAAGATATTGAATTTGTGGTAAATTTAACTGTTAATGAAATCGGTATCCCCCTGTCAACCGAAATAACAAAAAAGTAATATACTATATTTAGTACCTTACTACCTTCAAACATGACTCTTTAAATTAAATCGCAAACTTCGAAGGCGATAAGTCAGTTGATAGCAATAATACCTCTGAGCAGATTGAAAGACATAAAAATACTGCTTTTAACGCGGCCTAATAATTAGCCGACCATACTTTTTTATACCGTTTAGGTATTAAAGACCCTTACTTTTGCTTTACCCAAGCCTCTAACCCCTTATATACCTTTAATCTTTGTAATCGTTATGCAGATTATATATTTCAAAGTAGTATGCTAAATATAGGAGCAATAAAGTATTTAATAAAGGGTTATTCATAAAATATGGCATTGCGGAGGAATAGTTCTATATTTACTAAGATTAATCGTTACGCTACTAACAAGGCTCAAGTAAGCTTCGGATCAAGCAAACAATTATAGTTTCTGGAGATAACGGTAATTTAAACTATTGTAAAAGCGATTACGTTTTATATCCTTAAGTATCTTACCCCTTTCCCCTTTAATTTGAAGAATATAAAAAACTCTCGATGTTAACTTCGAAGTTAACGCCATCAAACTAGTTAAAAACAACTAAGGGCTCCCTTTACCTTTAATTAAGGGCAATTATAGTTTTATTTATAAAGCTTTAAAGTAGTAGTATTAAACTTGACGAATCCGGAAATAAGTTAATTACACCAGTGCTTTAACCACTTAACTATTAACAGGTTATATAAAGTCCTAAAGTTTATAAGGTACAAAAATATAGAATAGTTTGCCCTAAAAGCTATTAAAAGGCTTTATTACTATTGAAAAACATGTACCTAAACCTCCTTAAGATTTAAGTCTGCATTAAAAGACGATAAAAACTTTATTTACAACGTCTTTTTTAATAAATTTCACTTACATAATAAGCGTATCTTCTACATCGTTAACTCCATAACCTCTTTTTATAGATTTAAGTTTTTTAGTCCCTTTCGATAGAATATACATAAAAACCGTTAAGGATTCTGTGTATTAAAATGTATTTAGGTTTATTTAACACTGTCGTTTACGATACCAGCACCAACTTTATAGCGGCGAAGTTTTAGGAAAACAATAAGATAATAGGTATTTAGTGTAAAGTATTTAGAAAGACTGATTAAAATATAGAGAAAGTAAAAAGGTCACACGCCTTATTTCTCGGAATATATAATATATTTACGTTGTAAATTAAAGGCTTTAAGGAGTTGGAGGCAAGCCTTTAAATAATGGTAAAAGGCTTAAATGTTATTATAAGCCTTAAAGGTTTAGTATTAAGGTTACTGATCTTTAAAGCGTAACTATGCCTAACGAGTGAATCTCCGCTTTTAGTAAGTACCTAAAAGCGTGTGGTAGCTTACAATAAGGCTCTGAGGAAATTGCAAAGATAATCGGTATGCCGCAAGGTTAATAACGCCCTTAATACCAGGAACGGCCCTATAATAATCGACTTACTTGTTTTGCTATTATAAATTAAATTCCTCGTATAATGGAAACTGGGTAAATAAAAAGACCCGTATAAAATCTTAAGTATTATAAACTCCAAAATAGTTGTGAAAACTATTAGCAGTCCTATATCTTTTCGAATTACTCAGGTTAAGCCTTCTATTAGAGTTACTAACCATAAAGACCCTTAAGCTAAGCGATTAAGTCAATACAAGCCTTCTTTACATATTATCGATAATCCAATAAAACGTAATCGGCGCGAACGATCCCCGAATAAAAGAAATGTTAAAAAAGAGAAATATACACCGGGCCGTATCTACAATACTCATTAAATAAGTAGAAAAGAGAAGGATAACAAAAACTTGGTATTAAAACTCGGAGTGCAAGAGATCATTCAAACCTTCCGTAAAACTTTGAAGGAAAACGATAAGGTTTAAATTAATGGCTTACTAACTCAAGAGGTTATATAATTTATACCAAAAGCCAATTTTAACCTTTAAGACCCAAACGTTATAGTTTCTAAGTCGAGGATTATCCACGAGGTTAAAGGTAAAATTACTGGGCAACCATATGAAAAGTCACGTCTAATTGCTTAAGGATACGACAATAAAAATAAAAACTGGATTTTTACTTAGTCGCTAACGATGTAAAAGATTAGCTAACACTTAATAGTTATTTTAGTTGCCAATTTGTTAGTTAAAACTAAAATCAAGTTTGCGCTTAATAACAGTAATATAACGTAAGCCTATACGCAATGAATAATAGATTTATAAAGGATCGTATTATTAAAGTTTCCATAGGAATTACATATTGGTTACCCTTTAGGGATGGTAATACGATATATTGAGCTATTATACAGACTAGCTAAAGTAAACTTCCATTGATTTCTGACTTACTAATCGTATTTTAAATTATAGTTAGGTATAAAGTCTTTAATATACAACCTGTATTTACTAATAGCGTAAGAGAAGGACTCTGGTTAAGTGATTATACAAACTAACGATACCCTTTTCGTTGGAATAGCTGGCTTTATAGCATCGAAATAACAAGCGATTAAAAACTTTAAGTTTTGGAATTATAAGCCATTAACAAAGTTACCAAAAGGTAATCAACCAAATTTTAACAAATAGTTAATTCTTGTATTTCATATTAATACTAGCCTTAGTTTTCGCTAAAGGAGATAGGGCATTAAGTTCGCTACAATCGATAAGACTAATGTAATTAAGGCCCAGCAGTACTTAAAATAGTGTGCCCATTATAGCTATATTGATACCTTATGTTGACCGAAGGCATTTTACGACCTCTCCATCACGATGTAAGTTTAAAACCCAACTAATGATAACTTTAACCGGCTAAATAAAATGATTAAATGGTAAATACAGAATTTGGACCGAAAAATTAATATGGTTTGAATAGATTTTTCGAAAGTAAGGTTAATAATCTTTACAAATAGGTTTTTCGTAAATAACATCAACCTCTTTTTATAAATCGGATCTTCAATAACACTCGTTAACAAAAATAGGCGGGAAGACTAATTTAACATTACTGGTAACATAATCTACTAGACCTTTATTGAATATAAACAGATTATACAAAGCGTGTTGGCTTTGGAGGTCTACTATATAATGATAGGATTTAATATAGGTATAATATTGTAAAAAACCCTTAAAGATATTACTAGAGAGCTTAAGATTCCCTAAATCCCGATGGTAATTTATATCGACTCGAGGAGTTCATCTGAATACCTTTCGAAGCTCGGAACCACTAGCGAAAAACGCTTGATAATCAATGTAATAACACTCTATAAAGCCTACGAAGGGAGGTAGATTAAAGAATTCCGATGTATTAACTATGAAGATAATCCTACTAATGTTATAACAAAGGTGTTTGTAATGATCACACTAAATACCCGTGAGTATATAGAAGTTGTCAGAGGGTTTATGTTATCAAGAAGGTAGCAGAGATGCTTATTGAACAATATCGCAACCGTACAAGTAATTATAATAATCTGTGAGGCTATTCAGATGTATAGATTGAATACCTCGATTGACAACTGAAGAGCTATGAAGGAAATACTATCTATGTGGTGATGACTGTGTCCTTTTATATCCGTGCCTTCATACCATCTTCAGTACAGGATAGCTTGGAAAGCAAGATATCCAAAATATCCTATGCGTTCGTGCGTTAACCCTAACCCTGGGTTGCTGACATAAAAGATGTTACTCACCTGATGTATTGGACATCAAGCTTCTAATAGTGCAGCTGGCAGCTGGCCTGTTCTATAACCTGCAGTTAGTTCTTAGCTTATAACAGTATTGTTGAATAAGGCCTTGGAAAAGTTTGTAAATAGTAATAGGCTAACTATACGTATCAAGAATTATGTTAATAGGCCGCCTACTATACTCAAGTTACGTAACAGCGATAAAGGATGTATTTGTAATCTGGAAAACTACCAAAGAAGTGGAGGAATTAACAATGGCGACTTATTTAATTAGCACGGCTAAAGTAAAGGTTTATAAAGGTTTGTGGCAGAAGAACTTTTTATGGAAGTTGATAAAGTCGGACGTCATAGCCGTAAGATAATTAATAATGATTGGGATCAATTTACATATAAATAGGTGTATTTCAATGGAAAGGTTAATTGAAATTGACAAGGATCTGGCCAGTTAACAAGTTCGCAGTTTAATGTTTACCAGAAAAGACTTGTTAACTACATTAAAGTACGCGTACAAACTAAAAAGACTTCAGTGTTGAAATAGTACTACATACAATATAATAGGTTAGCTTTATTTATAGTAAAGTCAACTATACTAAATACAAGTTAAGTATATTATTTTGTGTAGGCTCATTGTATTGAGTATAAGTGGAATACAGTAAGCTAAAAATTTATATTAGGGTATGAGCTAAGCGATTAGCCATATAAATTACAATGCAGACTAGCTAGCGGTCTACCAAACCTAAAACAATGCATTTACCACTTGATCACGCAATATTACGGTTACTTCCTATTACTTTAACCAATTGAATCAACAACGTTGCAACGTCTAAAGCCCTACCAACAGCCTTATTACTTTCTGAACTATATAGGTTAAGCCGTATAAAAGACTTTTTAAGTTTAATAAATATTTTAATGTCGAAACCTCCAAGTTAAACGAATTACCTAATACAACCGTTTCAAGCCGATCGTTAATAAGTTAATAGAACGTTGATGGCATGAAATATTATTTTAAAGGAGTATATACACTAAAGAGGAGGACAGCGATAGTTACTACATGCCTGGCAGGATATATGTAATAGCGTAAGTCTCTTAAAAAAAGTCCAACAGAAAACTTGCCCTTAAGTTACGTACCAAAGGCATTATTAAAACACCGGATAAACTATTTGGAAAAAAACTAAATAGATATTAACGTCCTTATTTTACAAAGAGTTATATGATTTATTCCGTTAATGCAATTTTAAAGATAAATCATTATTATATTTAAGTTTAAAATAGTTTACGAGGTTAAGGATTAAAATAAAGACCGGCTATACGAAAAATTACGACTCATCAATTAAAGATACAGTAATAAAGGTAAAAATTAGATCTTCAATTAATTACCTATAATCTAAAAAAATAATTAACTTTTAATTGTTGTTATTACTACTAGTTTGACTGCTAGCGTAAAAGGTTAGTTTATACTTAATAGCCAGGATATAACGTAAACATATACGTAATTCACCACTGATATTTAGCGAATTATACTGTAGGAACTACCAAAAAAATGAAAAGATAAGTTTCTATCGGTAAGCTCTCAAGCTTATAATATTCATGTGAACTAAGGTCTTTGAAGAGTAATCAGAATGATTGGTATTGTAGTATAAAAGATAATAGATGCAATAAGAAGCATCCAGAGGTGTACGCCACAGGTGAGGGCTTATAAGCCTTCCATCTAGAGCGTATCATTCTGGAATACTTCTTCTAGACCGATTCATGCATTGCCGTCGGTCTGGAATAGCCATTCTAAACCGATCTATGCATAATGCACTTTTGCGTTTTGAAAGAGTGTAGCCTATAGCGTGACACGTTATTGTGAACTTTGCAGGAGTGTATCCTGTAATACATTGCACTATTACTTGACTTTTGTATATTATCCATAAGGGTATATAGTAATATTTATACAGGCAATCTTTTTTCCCTCCTTATATACTCCATACCTATAACTTAATAATAATAGTATGGTTGCGATTACGAAGGTTAAAATTAGTAGGTTTGGTAGTAATAGTGTTGTTGTCGTATTAATTGTAAAAAGGTCCAAATTAGCAAGTTTTTGTAATAACAGTATTATTGTCGTATTAATTAAACAAGGTACAAATTAGTAAGTTCAGCTAAGATTAACAAAGTTTAGCCGAGATAGTATTTTAAATTCGATTAGAATTAGTAAAGTCCGGCCGAAATAGTGTTTGTAATTCGGGCTAGGTTAGTATAATTAAAGAAGGGCGATATAATTGGTAATAACGTTTTTCGTGGTTAATAGGGGTAGTGACGTAAGTGTTATAAATGTTAATTTCGTAAGGATAAATACGTAGGAGTAATTACGTAATTACGTATTACGTTAATATAAAAGGATATATCATTATCAGTTTAGACAAAACTTTTTTTTTCTTTTAAAGGCGCGTAATCTAAACCGATGTAAGTCTCTATTCCAATTTAACCTCTATTTCCCACAATTAAACAAACCATTTTAATAGGTAAGTTTCCGGTCAACACTCATATACTAACCTATTCTTTAAATATATGCCGCGTAAAAACAGGATTATAAGGCGTCGTTTAGCGCGAGAACGTCGACGTGTTACCGCCGCCGCAGTCGACATCGCCCCCATTACTAGCCTACCTATTATGACCCAAGAACATCGGAGGGTCAGAACACAGGCCAGTATGGGGCTAAACCACTAAGAACCTGATGTCCAACACATCAGGTGGAGATATCTCTTATGTCAGCAACCTTAGGGTTAGGGTTACGCACTAAGAATCATTGGGATCATGTTTCGATCCAACATGATCCAGCACTGAAGGCGTATGAAGGATTAAAAATATAAGGACACAGTCATCACCACATAGATAGTATTTCCTTCATAGCTCTTCAGTTGTCAATCTAAGTCTTCAGTCTCAGTGTATTCTGAATAGTCTCACGGCTTTTGATCATTACTTGCACGGTTGCGATATTGTTCACTCAGCACCTCTGCTACCTTCTTAATAACATAAACCCTCTGACAACTTCTATATACTCACGGGTATTTAATGTGATTATTACAATACGGATCGCTAAGGGATGTAGTGAGCGTAAGAATCAGGCGATAGCTAGCCTGTTATAACGTAGGTAATTAAGTTATAATTTTTTTTTGCCTTCGTCATTATATCCTTTTACAATTAGGCGGGTTTTTTTGGTAAGGTTTTCCGGTTTCATTTTTTATCTCATATATGAGACGAGTTAAAAAAATCCTGTAGGTACCGTAAATAATTGGATTAAAACATTTAAAATGAAATACGCTCTAGTAGATTAAGGCTGAGATTTCCGTTTAGGCAAATTATACGAATAGGTTACTTAGGATGGTAATAATACCTTCGCGACAAAGCTTTAAGTTAAGTTCGTAGTTTTCCATTTCCTTTTATGTAATAAAAGAATCCATAGCAAAGTTCCTAAGGCGTTTCTTGGTTTTCGATCCGAGAGGGCGCCTTCAGCGGCTGTGTTTTAACGAGGTTAGTATAAATAGATCGTTTTTATATATTATATTTAGCTTAGATTCGCGTTTTAAGGGTAAGGATAAAGTTGGGTTCGGTTTAAATTCGTCGTTTTAAGCGATCTTTTATAGTCGGTTTTACTTGTCCTATGGTTTTGGGTCGTCCTCTTTCATCTTTCTCTTATATTCGCGTACTATTATTTAACGAAATGAATTCTTCCAGTTTAATAAGTTAACAGGTATATTATAACTTTTAAATGCGTTAATTCTTTAAGCACTAATCTATTTATTCTTTGTTTTTTAAATCAAAACTTTAAATTGTAATAGTTAACTTAAAACGCTAATTTGTCGTAGGTTATTCCTTGTGGCCAACGCTTTGGACATATCGTTTTTTGCTCGTAATAAGCATAATACCGATATAGATTTTGCTATAATATTAGCCCTTTATATTATGAATAGTAATAGGGTAAAGTTTATGTGGATTCTTAGGTATATACTAAAGATAAAGAGCGTGAGAATGAATCCATTTGGGCTAAAAGTATTGTTAATGGCGCTAACCGCTATTTAAAGGATATATTTTTTGAAACTAATACCTTTTAGTTCTTTTAATAATATTACATACGATTTCTTAGTAGCTTATAATATAGTTTATACCTTTTAATACCTTATGGGGTTTTTATCAGGATTTATTTATATTCGTTGTCGGTTATCCGAACATTTTTACGTTATTCGTTGGAATTCAAAGCTGTGTTAGCATTGCACGTAATCCAGTTTAAAGGCTCGAGGTAAACGTTTAACTGATAGTTAATTAAATCGTCCTAATATTTTGTAGTACAAGCGTTTCGTATAAATTTAGCGACTTGAAATAATATTGTTATATTGACGACGTAGAAGATAGGTTGGCTATTTAAATACATAATATTAATAATTACTTTGTAGTTAAAGCCTATATCGTTTTAAAGGTATAATTTTAACCGTCGTGGGGCTTATAAATAGAGCTGGCACTTATGGCAGAACTTTTCGATAGCCTTTAATACGTTTTTCTCTACATTTGTAGAGCCTGTGGAGTGGAGCAGATATAAAAGTCGTTTTAAAGTTAAGTGTCCAAATCGTCGGTATAAAGCCCGTAATTTCAGTTAAGTTAAATAACTAGTTTTAATTATACGTGTTTCCAAAAAGAATTATAAGTAGCTGAAATTAAATCGAAACGGTAAGAATACGCTATTTAAGGCATAGATAAGATAATTAGTCGTATTCTTGACCTTAATTCCGAATTTATTTATATGAATTAATAAAAGCAAAAACAGTGTTTTAAAATTTGTTATGTTAAATTTTATCGGTTCGAAATTCGTATTTATAACGACCGTTCCTAGTGATGTTACTTTATCCTTAATAAACAGGACCTTTCGTTATTTTCCTATTTGGTTTAACCGAAACTTCGGAAATTTCGGTATAAGTACGTCAAATTGTCGCTTTATAGTCGTCGAAATTTCGGTTACGTTAGTATTAGGTATAATAATCTGGAACCTGGTTTCGTATTTATTAAAAATGGTAAATTACGACGTTATATAAACGTTAAAAACTTTGTTTACATAGTTTAGTCTTATAATATATATAAAAGAGATATTTTATAGACCGTCGCAAATACGTTAAGTATTTTTATCATTATAAGTTAATAGATAGGTATTATTTTCTTCAAGATCGTCTTTTTCGGATATGTCTCTATAATAGTATACTTCGAGTTTGTTATTTATGCCTTCGTATTCGGCTACGTATATTATAAAATGAGCTTTTATTCGATCCTTAAAATTACACTCGGCTTAAAATTTTTGTTTAATTCGAATTCGTTAGTAAGCGGAATGGTTTGTAAACTAGTAGCCGACTTTAATATATATGATATACCGTTTTTAAAAACCTATAAGGCTTCGTATGTATTTCCGCAAATATTATTATAATTTTGGTACGTTTCTTCCGTTTCTACACGATCGTCCCTATTTCTTATTACCAGAGTTTCCTCCTTAATACTTATACTTTAAACGTTCGTTTTACTTCAGGTAAACGTTAAATCTCTAGTTTGAAACATGGTAAATTATTTCAATAAGATTCGTTTTAGTAGTTTGAATTTTGCCTCTGGTTTTATCAGCTATCAATGTTAATCCAAAGCTTCTCTATAGACGTATAAAGATTTCGAGCGATATTTTAAAACTTATATTAAAAGCTTTCAAATCCTTTTTTAATTTGAAAAATATGAAGTTAAAATCCTGGTTTTCACGAAAAGCTTTCATCATTACTTAAATAAACAATTTGTCGCCTTTATATTTCAGTTCGAAGGCTATTTTTCATTTTTCAAACTTTGCTAATAAGGCAGTAAGGATTTCTTATAGGTTTTTATCGGTATTTTCCTACTAGTTTTTTTACAAATTTTCATATCGTACTAATTTCATATTTATCATATAACTAGTAATTAATTTCCGAGTTAATGTGGAATTTAAAACGGTTAAAATACTTTGTAAATATGTCTACTTATATAAGGTAAATTTTTTTTTAACTTACCCAGAAAGTATACAGCGTAAAATAACGTAAAATCATAATAGTTTTATTTTCAGTTTCTTATACGTATTGATTATAACGCGTATCTTATCGTTAAGTAAGTCGTATAGCTCTCTATTCAAGTTATTATCCCTATTTTATAACCTGATAAAGTTATTCAACTTCGTAGGGTTATTTTTATCCATGGGGAAGCAATGCAGTAGAAGATCACAGTAAGTGTCGTAGTTAATGGGTATCTGTTCGTACTATATATATTAGCGTTTTACGTTGTTTATTATTTCCTAGATCGGATTGTTTTTTATGTTCTGGCTGATTGTCGATTTTTGAGGCGGGTTGTTTTTTGCGTTTCGGCCGATTTTGTTATGGTCGATCAGATTATTTCTTGAGGTTGGGAAGTAGTTTGGTATTCGGTTTTGTTTTACAATATATACCGGTATAGGGGTGTATTGTACTTGTATAATAAATAAGAATTGTGGTCGCTTTTTTCACTCGTAGCTTCTGCTTTTGGTTTAGGGTATAGGTATAACACTAGGTCATTTTACGCCTCGTCTCCGTTGTTTTTATAATAATCTCTTTAGTTCCGTAAAATAACACCTCTTTACAAATTCTGTGAAGTACAAATTTTTATCCTTTTAATCTAGTAAGTCGGTAAGTTGTATCATTTCGAATAAGGCTTTTATAATGAGGCTATTTTTACCTCTTAGGGTATTAATGCCTCTGATTCTTAATTGGATTCGTAGGGCTTTGGAAATACTAAGGTTTACTATTTACTACATATCTAACATCCAATTCGAAATGTTTTTATAGAAATCGTCCAATAAGTCAGGTCTTTGGATTTTCTCTTTTCAATAATGGTATATGACAGTCAAGATATATGTATTTACTATATAAGGTTTAAGTTCTTTAACTGGCGATTCGATGGTGTTGTTCTAAAGGTTCAGGTCAATTTCGAGTATTGTAGCCTTTTTTATTTCTATATATTTAACTAGGAAGTTGAAGGAAACGTTGGTCTCTTTTAATGTTGTTGGTTTTAAGGTTATAATTGTAATTTGTTTTTATACGTTTGGATAATATGTTAAAGAGGTGTAATATAGTAATTTAGCGTTATATTTGAGTATATCTATAGTTTAATGTAATTTGGCGAATATAAAGTAAATAAAGTAATTTAAACGGTCGGAATATATTTTTCTAACACCTACTAATACGAATGAATTTTAAGAAATATATAAATAAGACATAATTACAAATTAGTTAAACAATTTAAATTAGTTTTACTAATATTAGTAATATTATATTAACCAAGCAGTTACGGAAATTCAAAACATTATAAGTACTAAGCTTAAAATATATGAAGAGAACGTAGGTAAACTTGAAATAAATAAGGTGGACATAGGAAATTGGGTTAAGGTAGGGGAAACGTTGAGTTAGCATATATTTCGGTGTGCGATAGTTTATCTGTATTAATGTGCTGTAATGGAATTTGGCAAAGGTATCGGTTGGTTATTTAGTGTGTAACCTATTTTATTAAGGCGATCGGGTTATTTATTTATTTACAACCGATTTCAGCTTTGTTAAAGCGAATGGTTTGTAAAAAAAAATCAAATACGTATTAACGAAGGGTTCCAAAACTTAGTGTTTTTAGCTTATGTAGCCTAGTACATAATAAAACGCTTTTCAAAAAGTACTTGGATGGATACGTTAAAATGTTGAATAAGGGTTAATAATAATGTAAAGGGGTTTTTAACAAATAAAACGCCAAATAAAGATTAATAATATCGTATTAAAGTTTTTCTTTTTTAAGTTATTTAATTTTTATAGTTTTTGTATATGTCGGAGTATGAATTTTTTTTAAAAAACAAAGTGTTAAAATACAAATAGTTAGGACCGTTACAATATCTCGTTATAGGAATTTAACGTATATTTGTCTCTTTTTTCTTAGTCTGTTTATAGTCGACAGAATCGGCTACTAATTAATGTCTGTAAGGTCCTAAGCTTATAAGGTTTACGTAAATTAAAGTTTTTAAAAGGTAATTAGAATGATTGATATTATAATATAGAAGATAATAGATATAAGAAGAAGCATCTAGAGGTATACGTCACAGGTGAGAGCTTATAAGCCTTCCACCTAAAGCGTATTACTCTGGAATACTTCTTTTAAACCGATCCACGCATTGCCGTTAGTCTGGAATAGCTATTCCAGACCGATCTATGCATGATGCACTTTTGCTTCTTGCAAGAATGCAGCCTGCAGCGAGACACGTTACCGTGCACTCTGCAGGAGTGCATCCTACCATACAGTTCACTAATACTTGACCTATGTATACTATCTGTAAGGGTATATAGTAATATCCACAGTTTCCAACTGGTACGATAATATATTGTATGAAACCTCTATATAAATTGGTTGAAACAAGCGTTTATTAGTTGTCAATATACCAGACGTACTTAAAAAATAGGCTAGATATAAAAACTTTAATATTTAATCCATACCTATTAATTACAAAAGGTAAAACTTCGGTATTATAGGTATATAAATAAAAAATGCTCTCTTTTTCGGAGATGTTAGCTTTGTAATAGTAAAATAGCGTATTATTGAAAAGTGAGGCCTTTAGAAGTATAAGCTAATCTAAACGTTACTTAAAAATATATAACTTAACTTTAATAAATCGTTAATCCATATTTATAATAATAAGGTTAAAACAGTATTTACATTAACCTAAGTTAAAAAGGTTGATCCACAAGCTTGATGATTATCGATAAAGTCGACGGGAAAAAATTACAAAGAAACTTGAAGTAAAGGGCTCGTATGACTTACATTACCATGCTATACCAACTGGACGCATCGTACGACCTTTATATTACGGTAAAAGCATAATATACATAGGAAAAAGACTTTAATAAGTTAAATAAAAGGGTTAGGTTGTAATTGGATTATTTAAAAAGAGAAATTAAAATAATTTAAGTGAGTTTGATAAAGACGAAGTTAATAATTTTTGCGAATAGGTTATTTGCGAATAATATTAACTTTGTGTTGTAAATCGGCTTCCTAACAATATTTGTTAACAAAAAAATGTTAAAAGAACAATTTATAATTGCCAGAAACCTTATACACTATATATTTGTTAAATATAAGCGTATAATATGAAGCGTGCTAACTTTAAAGGTTTACTACGTAATAATAAGCTTCAATATTGGTATAATAATTAATGGCACATTAAAGATTATTACCCAATAGCTAGAGATACCTCTGATACCTATATTAGTATATACCAACTTCTGAACCCTTTATAAATACCTATCAAAGTTGGGTACTACTAATAAAAAACGTCTAATAATAAATTTAATGGCTTTGAAAAAGGCACAAGAAACCCGGAAAATCGATACGTTCCGGTGAATTAACGGTAAAGATAAACCCGTCGACTCTATAATCAAAATTATACCTAATAACGCCCTAGAAAGGTTTGTAGATAGTAATACGTTAATTATACAAATTGAGAGCTACATAGACTGCCCGGCACGTGATGTAAATAAATAGAGTTAACCTGACAAACTTAAAAATTGCTATGGTAGTAATGTTAACGGAAAATATGTGTTATAACCCAAGGATGAACTGCAGGTCATGGAATAGGCCAGCGGTCTGCTGCGCTATCAGAAGCCTGATGTTCAACACATCAAGCCAGGGATCTCTCTTATGTAAGCACCCAGGGTTAGGGTTTGGACCGACAGGACCGCTTGCGGTCCAGTCGACAATATTGGGACCGAAGGAAGCGACATCGACTTCAGCGGTCTAGTACTGAAGATAGTATGAAGGCTATAGGATATAAGGACACGGTCATTACCACACAGATAGTATTTCCTTCATAGCTCTTCAGTTATCAATCTAAGTATTCAGTCTACACACCTGAATAGCCTAACAGCTAGTGATCATTCTACATCACGAACAAACATCTTCTTGATATTGCACCTTTGTTACCTCTACTACCTTACTGTTAACATAAACCCCCTGAAACCTTCTATTTACTCACGGGTATTTAGTGTGATCATTACAAGATGGTAATAGCAATGGTTTAAACTACTGGTAAAAGATAAGTAAGTGGTAAATACATAATACACATAAGTTTATGGCGAAAGACTTCTATATAGAAGTTAGGAAATAGAGGCCTCAAAGGAATGTAGCAAAAGAGATATAAAGGGCTGTAATTAAAATCGACTTTAATATGAATTAATCGGAATTAATAGGGGTTTAGCTTATTATTGACTTGTGAATTAAGGAGGGATTTTAGAGGTTGCCACCAATTAGTAGCAAACCACGCTAGCGTGCAGGCACAAAATAAAAAGCTGCTAGTATTGAAATAGCAATCAAATACAGTAAAATCAAGTTAACTAAACTGTTAGTTTAGTTAATTGTATTAACTGAAAATTGGCTGCAGTTTGTAAGACTACACTGCAAGTATAGTGCAGTAGGTACCCACTTTAATATAGGGTATAAGCTAAAGCATTTAGCCATACAAATTAGTGTGCAAACCGGCTAGCGATCTACCAAACTTAGAACTTACAACGTACAATCAACCAGCATCAATGCAGCACCAGGTAATTCGACTATAGTGATTTGAATCGACTACGTTACAACGATAAAGGCTTACCAACAACTAAAGTAATGATAATTACCGGATTTTATATAACCGAAAAATGTATTAAATAAAAACATATTTGTTATTCATTGTCTGCTAGCAAAAACACTAATCATTAAAACCAATACTATATTTGGTTAAAAACCATTAAACGCAACAATACTTGAAATCTAATCTTTTCTTCATTTGATAATAAAACGCAAGTATGAAAAAACGCTAGCTTTATTGTTATCATTCTCATAATAAATCAAACGAAAACTAATATAAATAAGAAAATACGTAATTGATTACGAAAAATTCGGTATTAAAACTGTATTAGTTATAAAATCATTAATGTAATGAATTAACGTTCTAAATCTACTAAGTAGTAAATTCAATATAAATGTAAATGCCACTACTATCACAGGTATTGTCAATGTGATAAAAGCCGCTTTAATTGTCTTATTTCATAACAAAGCCAACGCTGTAAGCTATGTTTTCAGGGTAAATATGATAGATATTATTGTGATAATAAAAAGTTTTACGATGGGTGTGTTAATGAATATCTCAATTGAAACCAATGAAATTCATAAAGTTGTTGAGTAAAATGCATTCCTAGCTAAAAGTTAACGTTATAATTTAGTTTAAATATTAAAGGAAGATACTAATATAGGCTTATGATGATATAAACGTTAATGTAAAAAGTAAAAACATAAATTTTTTTTGGAGTTCATTATTGGTAAAGAATTGAAAGATAGGATATAAATGTTATGACACGAACTGCAGTTGGATCCTCTGACGCTGCATGTTCCCCACTACGCTTACAAAGCACATTTCCCATGTACGGCACGGCAATTGGACAACGGATGACTCAGCAGAAGTCACGTGACCTGGATCACTTGGATCACCTGGATCACCGGCTCACTTGGATCACTTGGATCACCACCAGTGATCCCGCAAACCTCATACTGGAGCACCCCCAGTATGGGTACCAACTGAAGGAACTAGATATAAGGACATGGTCATCACCACCTTAGATAGCTTCATTAGATAGTTCTTCAGTTGTCAATCTAAGTATTCAGTCTACACACCTGAATAGCCTAACGGCTTCTGATCATCACTCGAACACAGTCTTGATATTGCACCTTTGTTACCTCTGCTACCTTACTGCTAACATAAACCCTCTGAACACCTTCTACATACTCACGGGTATTTAGTGTGATCATTACAATAAAGTAAAGTTATCTTTCCTAGAAACATCTCTAATGAATCAATGAATATATTAGTAGAGGCGGTGATTTTGTTGAAGTCGTTAACTAATTATCAAAACGGTTCACTATAACATATGATTCAATTGTATAACTTTATATTAAACTCTGTAACTCATATACCCTATCACGGCTCTTCTTTTATAAACCATGTGTTTAATGTACGATGAGCTTTTTAAAGAAAGTTTACTCTAATATATTACGTTAATATTTTTATATGGTAACTGTTCATTGTTTCTTGACGTAAAAATGGAATATATAAGGGTTATATGAAATGAAACCGAAGTAATTTGGATAATTAATGTTTTCATCTTTATCGAATAAATTATCAATATGCGAAAACTTTGGAAAATCGACGTAAAAACCAGTGGAATCAGTAGGAGAAAAGGCTATTTTTAGTTGGTATCCTAATAATTCAAAAGTGGAAATTAAATATTTAGGAGAGAAACTTAACGATTACTCTATTCTTACTTTTTTTGGCGGATTTTCGCGGATTTTAGATAATATAGTAGATAAAAATAAGAATAAATTGGAATATATAGATGATATTAACGCTAGTCGCAATAATGGCAATTTCGCGGCCCTTGCATACCTGGAAAAGGCGCATGTTAAAGTTTCATTTCGAAATTTACTAGTTACGGATGAAACGAAAAAAAGAAAACAATAACAAATTTGAAAAATAATGAATCATTTTTACTACAAAAATTAAAGTTTAATAGATGAAGTAAAATAATAAAGTAATGAATTCAAAATATATTGTTTTAGAAAATACAAGTGGGGTATTTCAAACAAAATTTATTAATGGTGTTCATTCAATATTAATGTTTTTTTGGATGAACTAGTAAAAACGTTAGTAATGATAATAAGAGTAATATTGACAGTTATATGCGTATTAACCATAATGAAAATAAATTAAAAATAGGAGACGAGTAAAGATAGACGTTTTTGACCCGTTTTACAACAAAAGTTAATGCGGCGAGCGATTGAACCAGGTAAATGTGATTGAATTTTTTTTCTCAGTAGAAGGTTAGAAAATTCAATTAACGGATTTGGATAAAAATGAACTGAATTGAAATAGTATTAATTAAAATATATATAAATTTTGACAATTGCGTGCCGTATTGAAAACATGTCCAAATATTACGAATCAAAGATTATCTAGTTGATGTATAAGGATTTGTGTATAGAAGAGGGAAAAGACAAGACTTAAGTGTGTGTTAGCATGGTCTGTACTGGTAGGGCTTGGGGTTGATTAGTCAGGTTGGGCCCGTGACAATATCTGTCACCTTCTTTCGGTTTACAAATTCAAGAACTTCAAGGCGTTTTCAAGATACAGTAGTTGAAATCAAAATAAACCATTCAGTATAACGCTGGGACCATGTTATTGGACTTGGGGTTTTCACTGCAACTTAGGAAGCAGTTGTATATTCTGCCTGGCAGGGTAAGAAAATGTAATAATAGCCTTTGAAGGACATTTTTTTTTTAACTACTTAGCAGAAATCTTGTTCACAATGCTAACAATACCAGAGACTCCCATAGTACTGACAGGCCATCAATATCCAATTGAGCTGGAAGAAACAACACCCGTTTGCTGGAAGAAACAACACCCGTCTCTGGAGACTACCGCCAATTTGATTGAACCACACTCCACACCCTAGGATACACGACTCAAACACCCGTGGCCACTGTTCCGCTATGCAATGTCCGGGACCTCGAGAAATTGCCATGGCTGAAATTTCCCATGCAGCCTGAAGTGCAGTTACAAGTATGTATGGCAGCAGGTTGTTGACAACCCAGCTCATCAAATTGGGACTACTGGGCGCACGGGCGGATCTACTACTAATCTGTTTCTATGTGTGTGCGGAATGAAGTCTTGGGCGAGAGCTAACGACGGTAGGTTCCGGGTCCAGCATTGCCAATTCCGTTTCTGTTCAGCAGCAGGTTCCTGCAGAAACGGGAAACATTTGAAGTCTCACGGGAGATACCTGCAAGCCTATTCTTAGAAGATTCAGTGAGAATGATTGGATTTGCATCATTGCAAGGATTTTTTGGGGGCGTCAGTGCCGGGATAGGTACGTACCTCCATGTCGTGTTCCTTATCAGTATCGGCTTTTGTACAATACCTTTCAGCATGAGTGAAAGCGCGTGTACTATGTACCTATGCTGACTTGCCTATACTATGTAGTGTACAGTAATAACTGGGAAGAATTGCCTGTGTAGTAATGACTGCCTGTGGGATACACACTCATGACCCACTCCACGGCCACTCCGTGAGGTAACAAGTTTACCAGTTGCTAGGTTCTGATGAGTGGTGGCTAGTACGAAGTACAACAGACGGACATGTTTTTACGTCTGTACTATTGTTGAAGACTCGGTACTTCATTAGGCAAGTCGGCTAGTACGCAGCCGTGATTCTGCTCGGACAAAAAAAAGAGGTACATAGTAGGTACAGTACATAGTACTTATGTACCAGGGCTGGTGGGGATCATAGCTCCAGAGCAGGGGTGGAAGGTGGCTGGGTGGCTCTTGCCAACCGTGCATGGGGCCAAGATCGGCTGGCAATCCGAGGTTCCCCTTTTTCCAACTCCGTCCGACCTTGCCTTGCGTCTCACCTCATTCTTCGCTGCCAGGTTCTCGAGAATTAACGCTCGCCCAAGTCCGACATTCGTGAGTCGATCTTGTTCTTTCTTTCCTCCTGAACAACCAACTTGTGGAATCCTGCGCCATCTTTTGTTGTCTGTGGTCCCCGACACCGACAAGGCAGACAAACAAAGAAGACGAGGCAGGCCGGCACACATACCCCGTCCCTTCCTCCTGCACTTCTTCAGCAGCTGGACTGGCACAGCGCTATCAGCAGCAAAACGTCAGCCTCCAAAAAAAGTCGACGTTCACGGTCTCCGGCTTTCCGTTGCACCGTCCGTCTGCCTGGTGTTCCGCAGCGTCCGTCTTT
>JASMMZ010000002.1:28595916-28718758 GCA_038502455.1 Anisogramma anomala | reverse complement strand
GGGGAGGGGGGCTGAGCGGGTTTGGCGGCGGCGGGCTGGATGGCGAGCTGGGCTGGTGCGGGACGGCCACGGGCAACGAGATCTGGCGGGAGGGCGACGAAGGGGACGAGGGGACGAACGCTGTGGATGGCGTTCGCTTCGCAGGCTTGAGGCAAACAAACCATGGAGACAGGCGAGGATCGAGTGAGACATCTTGATGTGTAAGAGCTGCTGGAAGGTATATTACCTGTTCCGCAAGTGCATATCTCTCTCTGTACACTCACAGCCGTTTCCTCCATTGGTTGTTCGTTTTGTTCGAGATATGTCTTTATCCAGTCTAACCTGTTCAACCAGATCCGCCAAGTCAAGCCGAGCAAGTGCCTCTTGTGTGTGGCACATCAGCGCCAAGTACCCCCCCGCTTCCCCCTAGTCTATACGGCGACCTTGCTGACCGATCGGGGGTGCAAGCTAACCCGTCAGCGAAGGTCTATACTCGCCGCGCATTGGAACGGGTTGAGATGTCCCAGGTATTTGTATTCTTCTAAAGGGATACATGCAACGCAATACAACGAACGGCACACGGCTGTGGCAAGCCCCGCGCGGCACACTACAAGGCCGCACGGTCACGCAACGTATCACACCGTCCATCTATCAAATTAACTGACTATATAAAAGAGAACGGAATTGGGACTGGTGAAAATAGAATTCCGCACTAGTGGATTCCAGATAATACACATTCCTAGAGCGCAGTAGGGCCATACAACCGCTACTCCACTTTTTCTGCAGATGTAAATCAGCGAGTTGACCCCCTAGCATTTTACTACATTGGAACTTTAGAATATTTTACATGTCCACATCTCGAGAATTTCTGTCATATGATCAAAACTTGATTTTATTTTACATTCACAAATAGGCCTTTTCTTCTACCCATTAATTTCCTTTGCCTATTATTTGATAGGTTAAATCGTTTTACATATGTAAATCCAAATCGTTTATTGCGATACTATAGCGTGGTAAACTCCACAATACCTTTTTTTAAGTCTATTGTTGGAATAGTAATACGTGCAGTGCAGTAGGTCAACTTTACTTATAGTAAAGTTGACTATACTGACTGCAAGTTGAGTGTATTGTTCTGTGTGGGCTTACTGTATTGGGTGTAAGTCGAGTACAGTCGGCTACACTTCACACTAGGGCACGGGCCAAGCAATTGGCCATACAAATTACAGTGTAGACCGGCTAGCGGTCTGCTAAACCTAAAACAATACATTCACCATCTGATCACGCAATACTACTGTTACTTCGACTAATCGAATCGACAATGTTGTAACGTTTAAAGTCCTACCAATACTAATCAGTGCTTATTAGGTTAAACACAGATAAGCTAAGTAGAAGAAAAAGCAACTTTCCGGTTACGCTCTACGTTAAATAACGGCTAAAGTAAAGGAAAGATTTTTACGAAGAGCCTTTACTGTTGTATCGGTTTTCACGGCAGTAAATAAAAAAGACTTCTAAGCTACGTCGGTTTTTACGACAGCTTAGGAGTAACGACGGTATCGCTATTGAAAACACTAAAAAATCATTACAAATCTTTATTAAAAACGCTAAGATTAACTATCAGAAGTTTTAAAGTTCGGCAAGTTACCAAACGGCTAAGTTAATACTACTACAGGTATTGCTACTACAAGAAAAACGACTAAGTCACCACGTTAAATAACCTACAATAACAAATAATCTTCGCTTTTTACCAATAATAAACGATCTTCAACCTTATCCTTTATACCAAACCTTTACCCTTACTTTATTCCTTTCACTTCCCCTACGTTAATTTAATCGTCAAATTCGCTACTTTAAGCGAAAACACCAAGAATCGTCAAGTTGCGCCAAAAAAGCTACGTTACGCGACTCCACACCTATTGTTATAACCTAAGGATCAACTGCAGGTCATGGAATAAGCTAGCGGTCCGCTGCGCTATCAGAAGCCTAATGTCCAACACATCAAGCCAGAGATCTCTCTTATGTAAGGACCCAGGGTTAGGGTTGGGACCGCGGGGACCGAAGAGCGGTCCAGTCGATACTATATTGGACTGCAGGAAGCGACCAGCGACTTCAGCAGTCCAGTACTGAAGATGGTATGAAGGCCATAGGATATAAGGATACAGTCATCACCACATAGATAGTATTTCCTTCATAGCTTTTCAGTTGTCAATCTAAGTATTCAGTCTCAGTGTATTCTGAATAGTCTCATGGCTTTTGATCATTACCTGCATGGTTGCGATATTGTTCACTCAGCACCTCTGCTACCTTCTTAATAACATAAACCCTCTGACACCGTCTCTATACTCACGGGTATTTAGTGTGATCATTACACCTATTTACGCCGAAAAATCTACGTCACGCGACTCCACGCCTATTCATCAAGTTCCTACGCAACTTTATGTCAAAACACTAAATCTTTACGCTCAAAAATCACCAAGTCCCTCGCCCTACGCGCTTTATACGTCCTACATAAGTCAAAACATCAAAATAGCTAACGTTAACACCCACTTCGAAGCTATTACCAACCCCGCCAACAAAAAAACAATTATAGTCCTCGGATACCTTTTCGCTAAGCACTATAACCACGACCTTTAAAGATACAACGTTAATGAAGACTGAACAGAAAAACAACTAAATAACTTCGTCGACTACTTTATATTAAAATATAACGGCTGTATAAATCTTAACCGCGCTTTTTGTAAGTATCTTAAGTTGTTTAACAATTAGATAATTAATATGTGAAAGGCAACCCAAAAAAAATGTTAAATTCAAAATAAAGGCTAAATTCAAACGCCAAGGGATTTACATAATGAAGAAAATCTCCACCAATTGAACAAAAACCCTTTTTAAGTTAATATAACTTAAAGAATACTCTTAAGACTTACGGCCTAAGGGGAAAAACGTCGAAAAACCTTAACACCCCTATATGCGCTTTAAAAGACCTCTCTTTTACCCTTAGCTAAATTAGGTCTCTTTGCGTGCTAACGATAAGGAATCTGTTAACCTACTCGATAGTCCAATACCTTTACGCGAAAACGCCGAATACGCTCTTAACGATAGTAAAACACGTAAAGCAACAGCCGCTCACTCGGCAAAAATTATTAACGTTAGCGCTTTACACCAGTTAATTAAGGAAAATTGTTAAATCCCCTAAAACCTTTAAGTACCTATCGTCCTCCAGCACTTAAATCGACAAACCTCTTAAAAACCTTTCTACAATAAGTTTGCTTATATGCGAAAGTTCACTATAAGTCCTATAATAGGATTTTACCCCTTGGGTTAAGCGACTAGCTATTACCTCTATTACCGTGTCTCGAAGACTCCAAGGTTTAAATTGCCAAAAATATACCAAAAAAAGACTAGGATAATCTTTGCAATTTGTCCTCAAAACCTATTAAGATAATGACCATTAATTATAAGCTTTTTATGGACTTCGCCAAAATTTAGAAAAATACCGAAAAATATAAAGAAAAGCCATAAATCCTCCTCAATATAAAGATAATATCCTTTTTAAATATTTGTAAATAAATAGAGGCTTATTTTTCTAGTTTTTACTTACTATTTCCCGAAATCCTGAGAAAACACTCCAAGGGCTACTACCTAACCTTCTCAATGCGAACAACCACTTTTAGCGAAGTTTATAATAGTATAAAAAGCTACTTCGAATACAACGTCCACTTCACCTAATACTATATAAACTAAGCCACAAAATGATAAACTATAATAATAACAAAAAAAGGAGGAAACACCAATAAATATACTTAACCAGATATTTAATAAGCTAATGTTATAACAGCAGGTAATGGGGAAGGCACACGCTAACGAAGCCACACTTTACGAATAGGTACGGGCAGCAATTACGGGCGTTAACGAGTTTAAATACGTCATATAACGCTTGAATACCACCTGCAAAAGTTTTTTTTTTTTTAGCTAATTACGTTTTTCGCTTACTACTATAATAGCACGTATACCAAACTCTCTTGGTATATATCTTTAAGCCGTCAACTTTCCTAATGTTGATGAAAAGGACTTTGTTATAATTAATTACATCGACCGTAAATACGGTTACTATCGGTAAGGTTTAAAACCTTTGGGTTTAAGTGAAAACAAGGTATTCAAAAAAGTAATCGTTAGATTGATATTGTAGTATAAAGTGAAGATAGATGCAACGGAAGAAGCATCCAGAGTTGCACGCCACAGATGAGGGCTTATAAGTCTTCGGTTAGAGCGTACCACTCTAAAACGCTCCACGCATTGCCGTTCGGGTTGATATAGTAATATCCATATAGATAATCTTTTCTTTCTCCTTTATATAACGTCTTATAATAATGATGTAATTGTAAAGATCTAAATTAATAGTTTCCGTAGTAATATTGTTATTACCATATTAATTACAAAAGGTCCAAATTAGTAGATTTCCGTAGTAATAGTGTTGTTATCATATTAATTGTAAAAGGTCTAAATTAGTAAGTTCGGCTGGAATTAGTAGGGTTTGGTCGCGATAGTAGTTGTAATTCGATTGGAATTAGTAAGGTTTAGCTATAGTGGTAATTGTAGTTCAGCCCTAATTAGTGTAATCGAAATAAGGGTAGTATAGTTGATAATAACGTCTTTCGTAGTTAATAGGGGTAATTACGCAGGTGCTACAGATGTTAATTTCGTAGGGATAATTACGCTTTAGGTTAGTATAAAAAGATGTATCACTATCGGTCTAAGTAAAACTTTTTTTCTTTTTATTTTAAAAGCGCGTAGTCTAAGCTAATATAAGTCCCCACCATAATTTAACCTTTGTTGTATTTAACCAAACCAAGACTTTTTAATGGATAGGTTTTTGGCTAACACCTATATACTGACCTTTCCTTCGAATAAATGCCGCGTAAAAATAAAACGTCAAGGCGCCGTTTGGCGCAAGAGTGTCGGCGCGCCGCCATCGCCACAGCTGTTACCGCCGCCTTCACTAACCCGCCATTATCTGTTACAATATTCTTTATAACCGTTACCCCACCGCCTGCCGCCACGCCGCAAACTGCTGACGCCGCTTCCCCCTTTTATCGGCTTCACCTGCCCCTGCCGTCGCTGTTACTCCCTTTTCTGCCGCCGTCACCACCCCTCCCTTTCTTTTCCCCTTCCCCAGCTTCCAAGGAAAGGAGTAAAAGGCTCTTAAGGTTATAAACCTTAGACTCTCCCTACGGATAAAAACTCTATTACCCGTAGAGGATTTTTTACGCCTTAAACGTAACTTAACATAGCTACGCTAAAGTACGTATATCTAAAATCCATTCGTTCGTATCTTTTAATCTTTTTCCTTTTATATAAGGAGTATGAGATGGATTTGTTTCGCCGCCTCAAGTTTTGTATCGTTAGGGTACGCCGCGAGGCCTTTTTAATGCGTAAGGCGTTTAATTAACGTACCTGGATCCGTAGCCCCGAGCCGTTAATAGATACGCCTTACGTGTCATGTATTGCGTTCGCAACCATGGGCAAATCTATTGGCGACTATTATGAAAGCGGGGGTCGTTCGGCTTATTACTACTGTTACAAGCGGATTGATAGCTTGTACGCCCCCGTTTCGGTAGTTTTAAAGCCGTAAACCAAAACCGTATTACGCGCCCGCCGACTTTTTAATAGGTTTTAACCGAACCTTAAAATTTTTCTTTATGAAAAATATACTATTTAAGGAGATCCGAAAATAATCGCGGTCGTAAATAACTAAAATAAGACGATATTAATTAGTAATAGGCGTTAACCGGCGGTCCAAGGAGACGGTAACCGCCGTTACCTCCTGGAAACGGGGTTTACAAATGTATTACATAAAAGAGTTCGACGACGTTATTGTACGTCGCCATAGAAAGGGTAATCCCCCCTTTACGCCTTTACCTACAGGTATAACTAATAAGGTGTAGGGCTATATCCTTGTTAAAGCTGATAACTTCGATAAAGGTAATGATGGTGGCGTTAATACAAAGAGGAAGGATAATGGAAAGGACGTAAGAACGCGACGGCGTCGCCCTTTCCCTTTATTAATAAATAAATGCTCATAAGACGGGCCGAAGTACCCGGCTATAGTATAGTAAGTTATATAGTAATGTTATAACTTTTGATGAAATAATTGTTTATTAATAACTTCCAAAAATATAAAATGAAAGAGATAATATATCAAAACCGGCACGATATCGTAAATGAAAATAGAGGTAAAAAAACGGCGGTTTGTACAAATGGTGTAGTATTAAATGAATAAAACAAAATATGAGATGCCGTCGAGTCGAAGCGTATAAAACAAAATATATTAAAATATAGAAATCGGTGTAAAATGATAAGATTAAGTAAAGGAAAAATTGGGGATCGATACAAATGGTATAGTACGAGCCGATCCGAATTAACGTAAAATGATGAAATAGTTTATTAGGGTCCTAAAACTTTTTTAATAACCTTAATAAATAATATACTTATTGATATAAGTATTTCCAATATTTAGTTTAAGGTAACTTTCATCATGGCGTTTATTAGGTTAAACCTGTTATCGATCCACCTTATCTTCTCGATTTCACGTCGTTCATACGACTCACACAAAGTTATAATATTAATTATTAGTCGTTTTTCATTTATAATACCTATCTTAACCAAACATTTGTAAAACGAAAAAGAATTAGTGTATACGATAAAAGGGATAAAACGTAAATGAAAGTAGAAAATAATGATTCGGACTATTATCGTTATAATAATACCCGAATCGAAACCTTTAACTATATTGTAAATTTCTAACGCCAGGACGTTTGTATCAACCCTTTTACACTTGGTGAAGCTTTAATAAAAACTATTTCCATAAAAGTTAAATTCGTTTCGGGCCGGTATTTCGTTACCAAAAATTAGGACGAAGTTTATTTATAAATTATAGTTGCTGTTATTAGCAAAAAGACTGTTAGTAAAAATAAATAGTTTTATAATACGTATATTTAACGGTACAAACTATAATCCGCGCTTTGAATTATATAATTACTATAAAAAGTTTGTTAAACGCTTTACAAATATCGTCCGTTGAGTCGGTTTGGTATTATGCGGTGATAAAAAGGTTAAATATAGCTTTTGGTTATGTTATAAAAGCGACCTAAACACTACGTACGCGTTGATATCTATATTCGTCGGCTCGTTTTACGTTATCTAAAACGATAAGAGTAACTTTTTTTAGATGCTCTTTTTATATAAGGTTTAAAACGACGTTCCGAAGGGTAATAGTAGCGTTATTAGAATCGATTATATGGTTCTTTATTAGATATATCTTGGGTTTTGCTTTGAAATCGGATTTTAAAATTTTCCTCTTTTTAAAAGCAGAAAACGAGGTGTTAAATAACGTTAAATTATCGCCCGTTCACATACCCGTTAGTGCGAAACCCTCCGATTAGGCTATCGATACCATTCAATACAGATTGAAAGTAAAGTTAATTATTTCGAATCGTTTCTTATGATACCTTTAATAAATATTATACCAATAAACACCGGCTTTAACTAAGCCGTAAAATGGTTTTATAATATATAAAATCGTTTTAGGTAAGTGATATTACTTGAGATCTTTTGGTATATCAGTGTAAATTCGTCGTTTAAGCCGTTCTTTAAATTATATATATACCCATGTTATATTACGAAGCTCGATATATGGGTTATACGGTGCGTTAACGGAGGTCGCGAGTATAAAAATTAAACGATAGTTAGCTCCTTACAACGTAGGTAATTAGGTTATAATATCCTTTTTATTTTTCTCATTATATCTTTTAACGACTAGGCGAATCTTTTCGTAAAGTTTTCCGGTTTTATCCTCAATTCGTAAACGAAACTTGTTAAAAAAAATCCTAGAGTTACCGTAAATAGCCGGGTCGAAACGTTTAAAACGAAATACGCCTTAGTCGATTAAGGCTAAAATTTCCGTTTAGGTGGATTATTTGAATAGGGTACTTAGGGGAGTGATAATACCCTTGTAGCGAAGCTTCAAGCTAAGCTTGCGGTTTGTCATTTCCTTTTACGTAATAAAGAAATCCGTGGCAAAATTTTTAAAGCGTTTTTTGGTTTTCAAGCCTAAAAGGCGCCTTCAGCGACGAAGTTTTGGTAAGGTTAGTATAAACAGGTGGTTTTTATTTGGAGTAGTTGGGTTAAAATCGTATTTCAGGGGGAGGGATAGAATTAGGTTCGGTTTAAATTCGTTTAGGGGTGTCTCGTCATAGGTTCTATTCATCGTACGGTTCCTAGCCGTTCTTTTCCACCTTTTTCTTATATTCGCGTATTATTATCTAGCGAAATAAACTTGTATCGTTTGATAAATTAACGAGTATATTATAACCTTCAAATCCGTTAATCCTTTGAAAACCAATCTATCCATCCTTCGTTTTCCAAACGAAAACTTTTGATTGTAATAGTAAATTTAAAATGCCAATTTCACATGGGTTATTCTTTATAACCAACGCTTTGGACACGTTATTCTTAGCTAGTAAGGAGCATAATATCGGCATAGCCTTCGCCACAATATTAAAATTTTATACTTTGGATGGTAATAATATAAAGTCTATATAAATCCTCAGGTAAACACCAAAAATAAGGAGCGTAAGGATAAGTGCATTTGGGTCGAAAGTGTCATTAACGGCGTTAACCATTATTTGAAAAATAGATTTATTAAAAATAATTCTCTTTAGGTTTTTCAAAAATACTGTATACGCTTTTTTAAACGGTTAGTAATACCGTTTATACTTGTTAGAATAGTATTAAATGTAGTGTAGTAGGTCAAATTTACTGTAAATAAAGTTGACTGTACTGCAAGTTGAATGTATTACTTTGTGCAGACTTACCGTATTGTGTGTAGGTCGAGTGCAGTACGCTGCACTTCACTCTAGGGTACGAGCCAAACAATTGGCCATACAAATTATAATGCAGACCGGCTAGCATTTTACCAAACCTAGAATAATACATTCACCATCTAACCATATAATACTATTTTTACTTCGACTAATTGAATCGACAACATTGTAATGTTGAAGGCCTACTAATACTAATTAGTGCTTGCCTGCTAGGTTAAACACAGATAAGCTAAGTAGAAGAAGAAGCTACTTTTCGGTTATGCTCTAAGTTATACGACTGCTGGTGTAGAGGAAATATTTTTACGAAAGGCCTTTACTACTACATCGGTTTTCACAGCAGTAAGTAGAGAAGACTTTTAGGCTACGTCGGTTTTCACGAGAACTTAGAGGTAGCAACGTTATCGCTATCGAAAACACCAAGAAATATTTATTAATTATTTTTAAAGACGTTGAGATTGACTATTAGAAGTCTTAAAGTTCGACAAGTTGGCAAACGGCTAAGTCAGTATTACTACGGGTGTTACTATTGTAAAAACGACTAAGTCCCTACGCCAAACAATTACAACAAATAACCTTCGACTTTTACCACCCCTATTAACAACGACCTTTGAACTTACCCTCCACACCAAGTTTTTACCTGTACTTCACTCTTTTTCACTCCCCACGTCACTTTAATCATTAAGTTCGCTGCTTTAAGCGAAAACAACAAATCACGCCAAAAAATCCACGTTACACGATCTTACGTTAAGTTACCAAGTCATTAAATCGCTAAGTTTCTACGCGACTTCATGTTAAAACACCAAATATCTACGCTCAAGATTACCAGGTTACTCGCTCTATATACTTCACATAGGCCTAACCATTAAGATAGCTCCAAGTTAGGAATATATAAAAAAAAGTTAAAGCCTTCGGATCAGTTTTCCTCGACCATTATAACTAGCTACTCTGGATTACGAAAGTTAATGAGACCTTAACTAAAGCCCACTTGATCAACTATGTTGGCTAGTATATTATCGACGCGGACCTTAGTGATGAATACGGACGCGGTGCTTACACTTTCCAAGACTTTCGCCATTTTTTTAACTACCAAACCCTTGATATATGGAAAATAATCTAACGAATAGTTAAGACCAAGTTGAAGAAGAAGTTTATACGCCATGGTATCTATATTTTTGACAAAATACCGGTTGAACTGGTAAATACCTTCTTTAAACTGGCCTAATAAGAGGACTACCCTTAGGATTCTAATCCTTAAGACTTTTAGGGAAAAGGGAAAGGTGTTAAGGCACCTTAACGCCCTTACACACGATCTAAAGAACTTCCCTTTTACCCTCAGCTAAGTCAAACCTCTTTACGCGCTGGTGATAAGGAACCTGTTGACCTATTCGGCAACTTAGTACCACTATGTAACAACGTGGAATACGCTCTCAGCGATAGAAGGGCACGCGAAGAAACGGCTACCAACGTTTTATAACGCCTAAATGCCACCTATAGAGGCTTTTTTTAGCTAGTTACGCTCCTCTTTTACCACTGTAATTGTACGCGTATCAAACTCGCTTGGTATGTATTTCCAAGCCGGCAACTTTATTCACGTGAATAAAAAAGACCTTGCAGTGATTAATTACATCGACCGTAAGTACGGACGCCCACAACACCTAATGTAGGGTCTATTAAACCCGGCCCCGGACTAAAAGTAATACCTACGTTAGCACTAATAAAATTTAGGCGGACCTGTTAACCACAAACACTATCGTTATAATAGTAGTAAAAAAAATGTTGGATTTGTAGTAAAGCTAGTTATTAGTCAACTCGTCACCCCCTCGCCGAGCGTAACAACAGGAAAGCAACGTACCACGTCCAATACCTTACTACTTCGGAATAGGATTACTTGGACCAGGTGGCAGATGCTAAAGGTAATAAGCCAACTGATGTTGCCAACGCCACCAAGAAAATTAAGTGCTACGAAGATACTGTTTTTGATACGGTAGCCTAATAATTAACCGACTATACCTTTTTGTACCGTTTAGGTAGTAAAGACCTTTACCTTTTCCCTAATTATAACCTTAACCCCTTATATACCTTTAACTTTCGAGATCGTTACACGGATCATACGTTTTAAGGTATTATATCAGACATTGGAGCGGCAAGGTATTTAACAAAGGGCTATTCGTAGTATATTACACTACGAAAGTAAATTACCATAGTTACTGAAATTAACCGATACGATATTGGTAAGGCCAAAGTTAGTTTTAACCCAGACGAACAATTATCGTTACTAGGGATAACGGTAGTTTAAACTGTTATAAAAGTAATTACGTTCTATATCCTTAAATACCCTACCTTTTTCCTACTTTAATTAGAGGATGTAAAAACCCTCGGCGTTAACGTAGACGTTAACGTAGATGAGTTGGTTAAGAACGGCCAAAGGTTTTTATTCGCCTTTAGGTAGGGTCACTTATAGTTTTATTTTTGTAGTTCGGAAGTAGTGGTGTTAAATCTAACGGAGCCAGAAATACGTTAACTATACCGGCGTTTTAACTACCTAGTTGTTAATAAACTATATAAAGTCCTAAAGTCAGTAGGATATAAGGATATAAAATACTTTTCCCTAGAAGCTATTAAAAAGCTTTGTCACTACTGCCAAACGTTTTCTTAAACCCTCTAGAGATTTAATTTTACACTGAAAAACGATAAGGACTTTAATTGTAAGATCTTTATTAATGTATTTTACTTAAATAAGAAGACTATTATTTACTTTGTCAACTTTGTAAACTTTTTCCACGAAGCCAAGTTTCTAAAGTCCCTTTTGACAAAGGATACGTGGGAAACGTTAAGGATATTGTGGATTAACACGTACCTAGGTCCATTTAACGTCATCGTTTACGATACCGGTACCAACTTTACGGTAGCGAAGTTTTAGGAAGATACCAAGATAATGAGTATCCAGTGCAAATAGGTACCTGTAAAAGCTCACTAAAGTATTGAAAAGGTTAAGAGGGCATACGCCCTACTTCAACGAACGTATGGAATCTTTACACTGGAAATTAAAAGCTTTACGAATCCGGAGGCACGTTTACAAATGATAGTGAAAGGCCTTAATAACACTGTAGGACTTAACGGCCTAATACCAATGCTACTGGTCTTTAAAATGTACCCACGCCTAACAAGTGAATCTACGCCTTCAGTAAGTACTTAGAAACGTGTTACGACTTACGAAAAAGCTTTAAGGGAACTACGAAGGGAACTGATACGCCGCTAAATCAATAACACCCTTAATACTAGGAACGGGTATATAACAATCGACGTGTTTACTTTGCTATTATAAAGTGAAGTCCTCATGTGGCGGGATCCGGGTAAATATGAGGGGATGTACAGGATATTAAGTATCGAAAATTATAAAATGATTGTTAAAATTACTAATGGTCCTGTATACTTTCGAATTACCTAAGTTAAGCCTTATATCAGGTGTATTAAAGATAAAAATCTTTAAGCCTTACAATTAAAACGATCGAGCTAATAAAACTCTCCTCCATCTGTTATTAATAAGCCGATAAAACGCTGCCGGTGTAAACGATCTCCGAAGAAAAGAGATGTTAAAAGGGAGAAATACACACCAGGTTATATTTACAATACTTTTTAGGTAAATAAAAAAGAGAAGGATAATGAAGACTTGGTAGTGAAACTTAAGGTATAAAAGATTATTAAAATTTTCGGAAAACCCTTTAAGGAAAACGATAAGGTTAAAATCGACGCCTTACTAATTCGAGGTATGGTATAATTTGTATAGAAAACTAACTTTAACCTTTAAAACCCAAATTTTACAATTTTTAAATCGAGGATTATTTACAAGGTTAAAAGCAAGATTACGGGGCGACCGTATAAAAAGTCACGGCTAATCGTTTAAGGATACGGCGATAAAAGTAAAGATTAAATCTTTACATAATTACTCAAGATTTAAAAAAGTAGTTAACGTTTGGTGATTACCTTAGCACCAAGTTTGTTAGTTAGGATTAGGATTAAGTTTACACTTAATAATCGTAATATTACGTAAGCCTATAAATAATTAGTAACGGATTTACAACGAATTGTACTATTGAAGTTATTACAGGAACTCCATGTCATTTACATATTAGAAACAGTAATACGGTATATCAAACCATTATATGGATTAGTGAAGGTAAACATCTACTGGTTCCTAACCTACCAGTCGTACTTTAAGTCCCGGCTAACGATGAAGTTTTTAACATACAATCCTTATTCATTAATAACATAAAAAAACGACTTCGGCATAATAAATATACAAATTAACGATACTCTTTTCGTCGGAATAACTAGTTTTATAATATAGGAATAATATACGATTGAGGACCTTAAGTTTTAGAATTGTAAGCCGGTAATGAAGTTGACGGAACATAATCAATTTAACTTTAATAAATCGTTAATTCGTATAATTAGTGTTAATACCGGCCTAAGCTTCCGTTAAAAGGTCCAAGGCGTTATTCTTACTGTAATGATCACACTAAATACCCGTAAGTAAATAGAAAGTGTCAGGGGGGTTATATTAGCAGTAAGATAGCAGAGGTAACAAAGGTGCAATATCAAGAAGATGTTTGTTCGTGTTGTAGAATGATCACTAGCCGTTAGGCTATTCAAGTGTGTAGACTGAATACTTAGATTGACAACTGAAGAGCTATGAAGGAAATATTATCTATGTGGTGATGACCGTGTCATTATATCCTATGGCCTTCATACCATCTTCAGTACTGGACCGCTGAAGTCGCTGGTCGCTTCCTACGATCCAATGTAGAATCGACTGGACCGCTCTTCGGTCCTTGCGGTCCCAACCCTAACCCTGGGTTCTTACATAAGAGAGATCCCTGGATCGATGTGTTGGACATCAGGCTTCTGATAGCGTAGCGGACCGCTGGCCTATTCCATGACCTGCAGTTGGTCCTTGAGTTATAATACTTACCA
The DNA here is from genome assembly GCA_038502455.1 of Anisogramma anomala. Classification (NCBI taxonomy): domain Eukaryota; kingdom Fungi; phylum Ascomycota; class Sordariomycetes; order Diaporthales; family Gnomoniaceae; genus Anisogramma; species Anisogramma anomala. The sequence continues at coordinate 28,704,929 of JASMMZ010000002.1, read as the reverse complement.
TAATCGACAAAAATAATAAGGCTAGGGCTTAACAGTACTTGAAACAATGTATACGGGGTAACTATATTACCACTTTATACCAACCAGAAGCCTTATACGACCTATTAATTACGGTATAAATACAAATACAAACGAATAAAAACTTTAATCGATTAAATAAAAGGTTAAATTAATAAATACGAAACCTGTACCGCGGAATCAATATAATACTAATCGACCTTTTCAAGGTTAAGTTAAAAATCTTTACGTATAGGTTCTTTATAAATAACACCGACTTATCTTTACAGATCGGCTTTCTAATAACCCTTTTAAACGAAAATAGGCGGGAAAATCAGTTTAGCATTACTGTTAACCTAATTTATTAAACCTCCGTCAAATGTAAGAGGATTACACGAAACATATTGGCTTTGGAGGTCTACGACATGATAGTGGGCTTTAACGTAGGTATAACGTTATAGGAAACCTTTAACCTTATTACTAAGCAGCTAAAATTCCTGTAATCCCAATAGTAATTTATATCAACTTAAAAAGTCTTTTTAAATGCCTATTAAAGTTCGGAAACACTGGTGCAAAACGCTTGATAATCGACGTGATAACACTTCGCGAAGCCTACAAAAGGAGGAAAATTAAGGAGTTCTGATGGATCGATAATAAAGATAATCTTACAGATATTATAACGAAGGCTACGCCAAACAAAGCTTTAAAAAAGTTTGTGGATAGCAATGAACTAATTAAACGTATTGAGGAATATGTAAATATACCGCCCGGAAAGCCCAAATCACGTAACGGTAGATAAGAATGTGCTGTCAAATTGAAAGACTGTTAGGGGATTGATGATAGCGACTTATTTAAGTAGCATAGTTGAAGTTACAAAAAGCTATTGCGAAAGAACTTTTTGTAGAAGTTAATAAACTTGAACTTCGGAATATCGGAGCAATTAAGGTTAAATGGGGGTAATTTACATATAATTGGATACAATTTAATATATAAGTCAACTGGAATTAACAGGAGTCTGGCCAGTTGATGAGGGTATAATTTAGTGGTAAACGAAAAGAATTGGTTAACTACACTGTCGTATGAGCGTACAAACTAAAAAGCCTCTAGTTTTGGAATAGTATTACATGCAGTGCAGTAGGTCAATTTTACTGCAAGTAAAGCTAACTGTACTTCAAGTTAGGTGTTTTACTTTGTGCGAATTTACCGCATTGGATGTAAGTCGAGTGCAGTACGTTGCACTTCACTCTAGGGTACGGGCCAAGCAATTAGCTATACAAATTACAGTGCAGACCGGCTAGCGGTCTACCAAACCTAGAACAATACATCCACCATCTGACCACGCAATACTACTGTTACTTCGACCAATCGAATCGACAACGTTGCAATGTCTAAGGCCTACCAACAATACTTTTGAATATTTATAAGCGTTTTTACTAAAATTCATTTACATTTACTATCGATCATTCGAGCCTTAATACGCTATTGAGTAAAATTGAAGACCGTACAAACGTCGTATATAATTTAGTTTAGGGATTTCAAATAAACGTTAAACCGATGGTTAATTAAAATTTCCTAATAATTCATAATCAAAACGCTTCGTATACATTTGGTGGCCTGGAATAATATTGCCGCGTTGATGGCGTAAAGAACCGGTTAGCTGTTTAAATACATAATATTAATAATTACTTTGTAGTTAAAGTTTATATCGTTTTAAAGGCGGAACATGAATCGTCGCTGGGCTTATAAATATAGCTATCATTTATGGTAAAACTTTTTGATAACTTTAAGTACGTTTTTTCTTATATCTATATAGCCTACGACGTAAAATAGGCGTAAAAAGCGTTTTATAATCGGGTATCCGAATCGTCGGCATAAAGTTCGTAATTTCAATTAAGTTAAGTAAATAGCTTTAATTATACATATTTTAAGGAAAAACCAAAAATAGCCGAATTTGAGTTGGAGTGGTTTGGATACGTTATCTGAAACGCGGACAAGTTAATTGATTGTATTCCAGACCTTAATTTTAAGTTTATTTATATTAGTTGATAAAAGCAAAAATAGTGTTTTAAAATATATTACGTAAAACCTCATCGGTTCGAAACGCGTATTTATAACGACTGTGCCGAATGACGACGCTTTACTTTTACTAAATAGGATCTTTCGGTATTTTCCCATGCGATTTAGCCGAAATTTCAGAAACTTCGCCATAAACGCGTTGAATTGCCGCTTCCCAGCCGTTAAAATTTCGGCTACGTTAGTATTGAGCATAATATCCTGAAACCTATTTCTGTATTTATTAGAAAGCATGAATTACGACACTATATAAGCGTTAAATACTTTGTTTATGTAGTCAAAACTTACAATATATATAAAGAAAACGTCTTATAAGCCGGAGATAATGCTTTAGGTGTTCTTATCATCGTAAGTTGATAAATAAGTATTATTATGTTTAGGGTCGTCTTTTCCGGATATATTTTCGTAGGGTAAGCATCTAATGCATTATTTGTACCTAGGTACTCAGCTGCGTATATTGTAAAATTAGCTTTTATGCGATCCTTAAATTTTCATTCGGCCCAAAATTAACGTTTAATTCGAATTTATTCGTAAATGGGGTAGTTTATAAATTAGTAACGGACTTTGCCGTATACGATACACCACTTTCATAAGCCTACAGGACTTTGTATATCTTTTCGTAAGTACTGCTATAGTTTCCATGTATTTATTCAATTTACGAACGGTTTTCCCTATCCCTTATTACCAGAGTTTCCTCTTTAATACCTATACTTTAAACTTTCGTTTTACCTTAGATAAACCTTAATTTTTTGTTTGAAACGTGGTAAAAAGTTTCGACAAAGTTTGTTTTCGTAATTTAGCCTTCGCATCCAATTTTATTAGCTACAAATACTAATCTGAGGCGCGCCTATCGATGTATAAAGGTTTTAAGCGATATATTAAGGCTTATACAAAAGGCTTTTAAGTTTTTTTCTGGTTTAAAAAGTATAAGGTCGAAATCCGGATTTCCGCGGCAGTTTTTTATCATTACTTAGATAAATAGTTTGTCACCTTTATATTCCGGTTTAAAGGCTGCCTAATACTTCCGGAACTTAGCTTGAAAGGACGGTAAGTATTTCCTATAGATTTTTATCGGTGTTTTCCTATTGGATTTTTACGAATTTCCAAGTTATACTGGTCTAATCCTTATCTCGAAGTTCGTAGTTAATCTTTATATCGAAGTAAAATTTTAAACGGCTATATTACTCCGAAAATATATCCACCTGTATAAGGTAATACATATACCAATTTTTGACTTATCTGAAAAGTATACCGGGTAAAATAACATGAAATTAAAATGGTTTAATATCTAATTTTTATATATATTAAATACAATGCGTATCTCATAACCATTATCAATTATATCGTACGGCTTACCGTTATAGTTATCATCTTTGTTCCAAAGCTTGGAAAAGTTAATTAGCTTCGTAAGGTCGTTCCTATCCGTGAAAAAACGGTGTGGTAAAAAGTCACGATAGGGGTCATAATTAGTGGGTATTGATCCGTAAGGTATGTATTAGCGTTTTAAGCCGTTTTTCGTTTTCTAAAGCGGGTTGTTTTCTGTATTCCGGCCGATAGTCGTTTCTTAGGTCGGGTTGTTTTTTGTATTTCGGCCGATTTCATTGTAGCCAAACAGGTTGTTTCCAATATTCGGGAAATAGTTTAGTATTTGGTTCTATTTCATAATTAGTGCCAGTATAAGGGTATATTGTACTTATGTAATGAATAACGACGATGACCATTCTTTTTCCTCTTTACTCTTATTTTAGGGTATAAGTATAAAACTAAGTCGTCTCATATTCGTCCCTGACGTTTAAACAACAGTCTTTTTTTCTCTATCAGGTAATACCTCTTTAAAAATTCCATTAGACACAAATTTTTATCCTTTTAATACGGTAAATCGATAAATTATGCTATTTCGAATGAGGATTTCATACGGCGGGCATTCCTAACCCCTAGTGTATTGATGAATTTAATTCTTTACTGGATCCGTAAGGCTTTAGTAATGGTAGGATTAACTGTTTATTATATTTCCAACGTTTAATTCGAAAATATAATCATAAAAATCATTTTGTAAGTTATGTCCTTAGATTTTCTCTTCCCAATAACGGAACATAACGGTTAATATATATGTGTTTACAATATAAGGTTCTAATTTCTTTACTGGCGAATCGATAGTATTATTCTAAAAGCCCAGATCGATTTCATATATAATGGCTTTTCTAATTCCCATATATTGGACTAGGTAGTTAAAGTAAGCGCTGGATTCCTCCAGTATTATTAGTTTTGGAGCTATGGCTATAGGAATATCGAGGTGGTTAAGGATAGTAATTACTATATATACTTGATATACTAAAACGGTTTAAGTTAGTAATTTCGGGTCGAGATTAAATTTGGATACCTACAAATGGCAAATGTAAAGTAAATAAAATAATCAAAGTGGTTAAAATAGGGTTTACTAACGTTCATTATTACTGATAAACTTTAAATAGGACGTAAATAAGACGTAACCACAAATCAATTGGCGTTTTCAATTAGTCTTATTAGCGCTTAATAACGCCATATTAACCAAGTAGCTAAAAAGTTTAAGCGTTATAAATACTAAGCTTAAAATACATATAGAGTAAATAAAACTAAAAAAAAAAAGGGCGAACGTAGTTAAATTTAAAACATATAGGGCTGAAGTAGGAGAGTAGGTAGGATAAAGGAAATGTAAAGGTATTATATAATCCGATATATAGTAATCGGTCCGGATTAGCGTACCGTAACCAAAATTGTTAAAGGGATCAGTTTAGTTATTTGATTTATAAACGATTTTCTTAAAGCGATCGGTTTAGTTACTTAGCTTGTAACCAAACTTAATTTAAACGAGCAGTTTGGATTTTGGAAATTAAACGAGTTCTAACGAAGGGTTCTGAAACTTGGTAATTTTGACTTACGTAGCCTGGTATATAATAAAACTCTTTTCTGAAAATTGTTCGGGTACATTAAAACGCTAAATAAGGGTTAATAGTGGCATAACGAGGCTTTTAATAAATGAAACCCTAAATAAAAGTTAATCGTATCGTAATAAAGTTTTCTTTTTTAAAGTTAGTTTTTACAGTTTTTATATACGTCGGCGTTTAATTTTTGTAAAAACAAAGTGTTAAAGTATAAACATTTGGGATCTTTACGACATCCCGTTGTAATTATTTAACTTATATTCATTTCTTTTTTCCTAAGCTATTTATAATCGACCGAGTCGGCTACTAATTAGTATAGATAAGGCCTAAAACTTTTGGGTTTATATAAAAATAAGGCATTGAAAATAGTAATCGTTACATTGGTATTGTAATATAAAGTAAAGATAAAGATGTAACGAAAGAAGTTTCTAAGGGTACACGCTATAGGTAAGAGCTTATAATTCCTCGCTCAGAGCGTACTACTCTAAACCGATTCATATATTGCTGTTCGGTCTAGTATAGTTATTCCAAACTAATCTATACATAATGTACTTGGCGTTTTGCAAGAGTGTAACCTGCAGCGTAACACGTTATCGTGCACTCTGCAGGAGTGCACCCTGCAATACAATACACTGCTACTTACCCTATGTATATTATCTATGAGGGTATATAGTAATATCCTTAGTTACTGGCACCTTTAACGTCTAAAGTTTGGCCTATCGACTACAAACTAAAGGTAATAACCACGTTAATGTTAATAGGGTTAACATTCAAACGGACCTGTTGACCAAAAGTATTATGATCATAATAATGGTAAAAGATGTTAAATATATTATAATTCGGGCTATTCGTTAATTTGGCACCCCCCTTGTTAAGCGATACAATAAAAACGTAATATATTACATTTAATACCCTATTAACTTTAAACAGGTTTATTTAAATTAAAATGTAAACATCGAAAGCAATAAGCCAATTAATAGCGATAATACCCCTAAGCAAATTAAATGGCATAAAAATACTACTTCTAACGCGATCTAATAACTAGCCGACCACACTTTCCTGTATGATTTAGATGGTAAAAACCAGTACCTTTACCTTAACTAAGTTCCTAACCCCTTATATACCTTTAATCTTCTCGATTGCTATGCGAATCACACGTTTCAAGGTGTAATGCCAAACACAAGGGAAAGAAGGTACTTAACAGGAGGCTATTCATTATACGTAACATTACGAAGGAAAAGCACCACAATTACTAAAACTAATCTTTCCGATATTAATAAAGCCAAAGTTAACTTCGGACCAAGCGAATAGTTATCGTTATTAGGGATAACGGTAGTTTAAATTGTTGTAAGAGTAATTACGTTCTGCATTTTTAAATCACCTACCATTTTTTATCTTTATTTGAAAGATATAAAGACCTTCGGCGTAAACATTAACATTAACGCAAACGATCTGGTTAAAAACGACTAAAGGTTTGCCCTCGTCTTTAAGTAAATGTACTAATAGTTTTATCTTTAAAAGCCTAAAGTAATGATATTGAACTTTATGGAGTTGGAAATACGTTAAATATACCGGCATTTTAACTACCTAACCGTTAATAGGCTATATAAAGTCTCGAAGTCCGTAAGGTATAAATATATAAAATACTTTACCTTAAAAATACTAAAATACTTTATTACTATTACCAAACTTATACTCAAGCCCCTCCAGGATTTAAGTCTACATTAAAAGACGATAACAACTTTAACTATAAGGTCTTTGTTAATGTATTTTACTTGAATAATAAGCCTATTTTTTACGTCGTAGATTTCGTAACCTCTTATTACAAAGTTAAATTTTCAAAGTCCTTTTTGGCAAAGGATACGTGGAAAATACTAAGGATACTTTAAATTAATACATACCTAATCTCACATGACGTCGTCGTTTATGATGCCAGAACTAATTTTATGGCGATGGAATTTCAGAAAAATGCTAATATAATAGGTATCTAGTATAAACAGGTACATGTAAAAGCCTGTTGGAATATTGGAAAGATGAAAAGGGAATATTCTCCATTTTTTCGAACGTATAACAAATTTATGCTGAAAATTAAAATCTTTACGGATCCGGGGACACGCTTTTAGATAGCGGTAAAGGACCTAAATAATACTGTAGGCCTCAATGACTTGATATTAACATTGCTAGTCTTTAAAGCGTACCCATGCCTGACGAGTGAATCTCCGCTATTAGTAAGTACCTAAAAGCATATTGCAGCTTACGGCAAAGTTTTAAGAAAACTAAGAAGGGAATAGGCACGTCGCCAGGTTAATAACTCCCTTAATACCAGGAAAGACCTTACAATAATCGACGTATTTACTTTTCCGTTATAAAGCGAAGTTTTTGTATGATGGAAGTCGAGTAAATAAAAGAGCCTATATAAAATCCTGAGTATCATAAACATGAAAGTAATTTTTATAATTATTAACGATTTTGTATCTTTCCTAATTACTCAGGTTAAACCCTATATCAAGGCTATGAATAATACTAACCCTAAAACTAAACTACCGAATTAATACAAATCTCTTTTACCCATTATCGATAAGCCGATAAAACGATATTGGCGTGGACAACTCCCGAAGAAAAGGAACGTTAAAAAGAAGAAATATAAGTCGGGTCGTATTTATAGTATTATTTAGGTAAATAAAAACAAGAAGGATGACGAAGGCTTGATACTAAAGCTCTAAGCTTAAGGGGTTATTAAAACCTTTCGTAGACTTTTGGAGAAAGACGATAAGGTCAAGATAAACTATTTACTTACTCGAGGGGTTATATAATTTATGCCGAAGGCTAATTTCAACACTGAAAACCTAAATATTACTATTTTTAGGTCGAGGATTATCCACGAGGTTAAAGTTAAAACTACAAGGCAGCCGTATGGAAATTTACGTATAATTCCTTGAAGATACAATGATAAAAATAAATATTGGATTTTTGCGTAGTCGCTAACGGTTTAAAACATTATCTAACGTTTGGTAGTTGCTTTAATAGTAAGTTTATTACCCAAAACTATAGGTAAGTTTATATTTAATGGCCGTAATTTAATGTAAGCTTATACGTAGTTGGTAACGGATTTACAGCAGATCGTATTGCTGGAGTTTTTATAAGAACTACGTGTTATTTATCCTTTAAAAACGGTAATACGATATATTAAGTTACTATATGGACTATTTCAGGTAGAATTTCATTAATTTCTTACTTATGAGTTGTTCTTCAAATTACAACTACGTATAAAGTTTTTAATATACGACTTATAATTATTAGTAACGTAAAAAGAGAATTTCGGCTTTATGGGTATAAAAACTAATAATACCCTTTTCGTCGGAACGACTAGCTTTATAGCATTAGAAAAACAGACGATTAATTACTTTAAGTTTTAGAATCACAAACCGATAACGAAGTTGTCAAAAGGTGATAAACTTAACTTTAACAGATCGTTAATCTGTATATTGAGTTTTGATACTAGCTTTAGTTTTCGCCAAAAAGATTAAGGTACTGATTTAATTATAATCGATAAGATTAATGTAATCAATTACTAACGATACTTTAAATAATGTGTTTATAGCGTTTATATTACTACTTCATACCAATCAAAAGCCTTTCATAACTTCTCTATCGCGGCCCAAGTATAAAACCTAATAGGTAATAACTTTGACCGGCTTGATAGGAATATTAAATAATGAATGAGAAACTTGAACCGAGGGATCAATATAGTTCCAATCAACTTATCGAAGGTTAAGTTAATAATTTTTACGGAAAGATTTTTCGCGAATCATACCAATACATCTTTAAAAATCGGATTTCTAATAACTTTCGATAACGAAAATAGTCGGAAAGACTAGTTCAATATTATCTATAGCCTAATTCACCAAATTTTTATTAAGTATGAAAGGATTATACGAAGCGTATTAACTTCGGAGATTTACGGTATAATAATAGGTTTTAATATAGGTATGAAACTTGAGAAAACCCTTGACCTTATTACTAAGCAGCTAAAGATTCCTTTTATCCTGGTACTAATTTATATCGACTCGAAAAGCCTATTGAAATGCTTTTCAAAACTCGGAACCACCAGTAAGAAACTCCCAATAATCGATGTAATAATACCCCATAAAGACTATGAAAGAAATGAAATAAAGGAATTCCGATAAATTAATGGTAAAAAAAATCCTATTAATATCATAACGAAAGCGTTACCGAATAAGGACTTGAGGTAGTTTGTAAATAGCAATGAGCTAATTATATGTATCGAGAGATACATCAATAAGCTGCCTGGAAAACTCAAATCATGTAATAGAAGTTAGATATATACTGGAAATTTAAAAGACTGTCAGGGAGTTAACAATATTAACTTGTTTAATTGATACGGTTAAAGTAGAGGCTTATAAAGGTTTGTGGCGAAAGAACTTTTTATAAAAGTCAATAAAATCGGACTTTGGAATCGTGGGGCAACTAACGGTAATGAGGGTCAATTTGTATGCAAATAGGTACATATAAATACAGAGGTCAATTAATATTGAAAGAGGTCAAGCTAATTGACGAAGTTGCAGTTTAGCGCTTATCAGAAAAAATTGATTAACCATACTAGCGTACGCCTACAAACTAAAAAGCTGCCAGTATTGGAATAGTACTACGTGAAATATAGTAGGTAAATTTTACTTACAATAAAGTGAACTATATCAACTGAAAATTAAATGTAATGTTTTGTATAGGCTTATAATATTGGGTGTAAGTCGAGTATAGTAAGCCAAACTTCACACTAGGGTATGAGATAAATAATTAGCCATACAAATTAAATTGAAACCAGTAAACTGTCTGCTAAACCTAAAAAAATGCATCCACCATCTGACCACGCAATACCACTGTTACTTCGACCAATCTAATCGACAAAGTTACAACGTCTAAAGCCCTACCAACATCTATGCTTTAAAGTACTTTTACTTGTTTTTCCTTTTTTACCTACAGTTGATACAATGGTTTTGTTTGTACTTTTAAGTGAACGGTTGGATTTTATTTTATAAAAATAGTTGTAGTGGTAATATTTGAAGGAATATAATTGTTATCATCGGTAATAATCGTGTTTTTATATTTATTCATAACTTAATTTTAAACGGTTAATGTTGCAATAGTAGTATTTGCAGTGAAGTAGGTCAACTTTAATTATAATAAAGTTGACTATACTGACTGCAAGTTGAGTGTATTGTTTTGAGTAGGCTTACTGTATTGGGTGTAAGTCGAGTATAGTACGCCTCACTTCATACTAGGGCCCAATCTAAGAAATTGGCCATAAAAATTACTGTGCAGACCGGCTAGCGGTTTGCCAAACCTAGAATAATACATCTACTACTTAACCATGTAATACTACTATTATTTCGACAAATCGAATCGACAACATTGTAACATCTTAAGCGCTAATAATACTGATCAGTGCTTATTAGATTAAGTACAGATAAGCTAAGTAGAAGAAAAGGCTAATTTCTGATTACGATTTACGTTAAATAACGGTTAGGATAAAGGAAAGAGTTTTTCGAAAGGCTCCCATAAACTACGGCGGTTTTTACGGCAGTAAGTAGAAAAGACTTTTCGATTACAGAGGTTTTTACGTCAACTTAAAGGTAGCGACGGTATCGCTATTAAAAATACCAAAACTATTGGAATAGTATTACATGCAGTGCAGTAGGTCAACTTTACTGTAAGTAAAGTTGATCGTACTGCAAGTTGAGTGTATTGCTTTGCGCGGACTTACCGTATTGGGTGTAAGTCGAGTATAGTACGCTGCACTTTACTTTAGGGCACGGGCTAAGCAATTGGCCATACAAATTACAGTGCAGACCGGCTAGCGGTCTGCCAAACCTAAAAGAATACATCCACCATCTGACTACTGTAATACTACTGTTATTTCGAAGACCAATCGAATCGACAACGTTGTAACATCTAAGGCCTACCAACAAAAACATCTTTATAGATCCTTTTTAAAGACGTTAAGATTGATAGTTAGAAGTTTCAAAGTTTGGCAAGTTGGTAAACGGCTAAGTTAGTACTACTGTAGGTGCTATGTACTATAGAAAAACGACTAAGTCCCTATGTTAAACAATCTATAACAACAAACAACATTTGGTCTTACCCTTTATATTGAACTTTTATCCTACTTTACTCCTTTTTTTACTTCCTCTACTTTAATTTAATTGTTAAGTTTTCTGCTTTGAGCGAAAACACTAAGAATCGCCAAGCCGCATTAAAAAAGCCACGTTACATTACCTAACGCCAAATTATCAAATCTCTACACAACTTCATACCAAAACATTAAGTCCTTACACCCGAAATCACTAAGTCCCTCGCCCTACATTTCGATCAAGCCCTACGTTACTTGAAATCTTAAGAAATCACCTTTCTAAAACCTATTAAAACGACGAAGTTCTCAGATATGTCTTTTTTAAGTAATATGATAAAGACCTTTGTGGTTAAGATGTCGATGAAAACTTAACGGAATATCATTTGATCAACTTTATCAAAAATTATATCATTAAGTAAGACAGCGGTAGAAGCTTAATCGCGGAAACCGCGCTTCTCAAAACTTTCGTTACTTTTTTGAAAACTGGACTATTAATATATGAAAAAAAGGTTTCAAAAGGAATTAAGCTAAAACTTGAACGACGAGGGATTTACGTGCCTAAAAAAAGATTTAACAAGCTAGCAAAAACCCTCTTTAAACTGACACACCTTAAAAAATGCCTTTAAAACTCATGCTCTAAAGGAAAAGATGTTAAGAAACCTTAACGCTCTTACACACGTTTCAGAAACCCTTCTTTTTACCCTTAGCTAAGTTAAGCCTCTTTACGCGTTAAAGATAAGAAACCTGTTAACCTACTTGTAAATCTAGCATCTTTATGCGGAAACGCGAAATAAGCCCTTAGCGATGGCAGAACACGTAAAACAATGGCTGCTTACGCAGCCAGAGAAATTGACGCCGGCGCTTTATACCAGTTAATTAAGTAAGATCGTTAAGCCTTTCAAAATATTCAGGTCTCTCTTACCCCCTAACATTTTAATCAGAATCTACAAACCCCTTAAAAGCCTTTTTACGACAAGTTTGCCTATACACGAGAGCCTATTACAGGCTTTACTATAGGATTTTACCCCTCGAGTTAAGAAACTGACAATTACCCTCCACACTTTATTTCAAAGACTTCAAAGTTTAAACTGCCAGGAAACACTATTAATAAAAATTGAAATAATTATCGCGATTTGCTTTCATGACCTATTGAGATAATTAACATTAACTATAAGCTACTTACAGACTTTGCAAAGGTTTAAAACCATATAGAAAAGTATAATAGAAAGTTATATAACCTCCTCAATACGAAAATAATGCTCCTTTTAAACATTTATAAATGAATAGAGGTTCCCCCTTTTGGTTTTCACTTACTATTTTCCGAAATCCTTATAATATACGCTAAGTATTATCACCTAAGATTCCTAACTCGAACAAATACATTTCACAAAATTTATAACGATATAAAGGGCTATTTTGAATACGACTTCCAAATTATGTAATATCATACAAATGAGGCCACCACGAGGTAAGCAACGATAATAATGAAAAAGACAGAGTAGGAAAGACCGATAGATATGTTTAACTAAATGATTAACAAGTTAATATTATGTTGAAAAGTAATAAAGAAAACCTACGTTGGTGAAGCTATACTTCGCGAGTAGGTACGAGAAGCTATTATGGGTATTAACTAATTCGAATACACTCTATAACGTTCTGATACCATCTACAAAAGCTTCTTTAGCGAATTACATTCCTCGTTTATGACCGTAATAACGCGTATACCAAGCTCGTTTAATATATACCCCTAAACCGGCAACTTAATTAATTTAGATAAAGTAAACATTACGGTAGTTAATTATGTCGACCGCAAGTAAGGCTACGGGTGCACTTAACGTTTAATATCTGGCATATCAATCATAGACTAGAGGTAATAGTCACGTTAATGCTAATAGGGCTTAGATTTAAGCGTATCTACTGAATACAAGTACTATCGTCGTAATATTAACAAAAAAGTTAAATTTATAACAAATCTGGTTATTCGTTAATTCGTTACCCCCTAGCCCAATAAGAAAACAGAAAGTTAATATACTATATTTAGTACCCAAACACGTTCAAATAGAACGACTTAAATTAAATCGGAGACTTCAAGGGCTAAAAGCTTATTAACGTCGATAATACCCCTAAATAAATCAAGTGGTATAAGAATAATGTTTTCAGTACGATTTAATAACTAGTCGACTACGTCTTTTTATACCTTTTAGGTAGTGAAAAATTCTTACCTTTGCTTTAATTAAACCTCTAACCCCTTATACTCATTTAACCTTCGCAATAGTTACACAGATCGCACGTTTTAAAGTATTATGTCGGACATAATAGCAATAAAATACTTAATAGGAGTTTATTCGCAATATGTATAATTACGAAGAAAAAGTACCACGACTATTCAAATTAATTGTTACAATACTAGTAAAGCCAAAGTTGGCTTCGAATCAGGCGAATGACTATCTTTATTAGAGATAACGTTAATTTAAATTATTATAAAATCAATTACATTCTATATCCTTATATTTTATACCTCTTTTTATTTACTTAAAGGATGTAAAAACCCTTAACGTTAACGTTAACGTTAACGCCTACGAGCTGGTCAAAAACGGCTTAAGGTTTTCCCTCGCCTTTAAATAGAGGAATTTATAATTTTTTCTTGAAGGCTTTAAAGTAGTGGTATAAAACCTGATGAAGTCGGAAACACGTTTATTATAACGGCGCTTTAACCACCTAATAGTTAACAAGCTATATAAAGTCTTAAAGTCCGTAAAGTATAAAAATGTGGAATATTTTACCCTAAAAGCCATTAAAAGGCTTTGCTACCACTATTGAACGTATGTTTTAGCCCTCCCCCAAATTTTAGTTCATATTAAAGGACAACAAAATTTTAATTACGAGGTTTTTATTAATATATTTCACTTGGAAAATAAGTTTGTTCTTTTTACGAAGCCAAGTTTCTAAAGTTCCTTTCGACAAATAATTCATGAAAAACACTAAGGATGTTATAAATTGACACGTACTTAGACCTACTTAACGTCGTTGTGTACAATGCCAGTATTAATTTTACGGCGGTGAAGTCTCAGGAAAATACCAAGATAATGGGTATTCAATGTAAACAAGTATCTGTAAAGGCCTACTAAAGAATTAAAAAAGGTTAAAAAGGTATACACCTTACTTCACCGAACGTATAATATCCTTAAGTTGGAAATTAGAAACTTTACAGATCTAGAGGTACGCTTTTAAATAACGGTAAAGGGCTTGAACGATATTATGAACCCTAACGGCTTAGTGCTAACGCTGTTGGTATTCAAATCGTACCTATATATAACAAGTAAATCTCTACCATTAATAAGTACCCTAAAGCGAATTATGACCTACAGCAAAACTTTAAAGGAACTACGGAAGAAATCGGTACGCCGCCAAGTCAACGATACTTTTAACATAAAAAACAGCCCTTTAACAATCGACGTACTTATCTTACTATTGCAAAGTAAAGTCCTTATATAATGGAAGCCGGGAAAATAGGAATATACATACAATACCTTAAGTATAGCCAACTTTAAAGTAGTTACTAAAACTACTAACGGTCCTATGTCTTTTCGTACCACTCAGATTAAACCATATACAATGGTTACTAACAATAAAAACCCTTAAGCTAAACGACCGAATAAATACAAACTTCCTTTACCCCTTATTAATAATCTGATAAAAAGCTGCCGGCGTGAGCAACCCCTGAAGAAGAGGAACGTTAAAGGAAAGGAATATATACTAGATTGAATTTACAATGCTATTTAGATAAGTAAGGGAAAAAAGGATAACGAAGCCTTAGCATTAAAATTCCGAATACAAACCATTATTAAAATCTTTGGTAAATCTTTTAAGGAAAGAGATAAAGTCGAGATTAATGGCTTACTAATTCAAAAATGTATACAATTCGTGTCGAAGGTCAATTTGAATCTCTAAAACCCGAATATTACGATTTTCAGGTTAAGAATTATCCACAAGGTCAAGGGTAAGACCATAAGATAACTATACGAAAAGTTACGTCTAATTGTTGAAGAATAAAGCGATAAAGCCAAAGACTGAATCCTTACGTAATCGCCAACGATTTAAAAAACCAGCTAGCGTTTGGTAGTCGCTTTAACAGCAAGTTTACTAATTAATTATAAAAGAAAATTTAAGTTTAACAGCCTAGATATAATATAAGCCTACACGTAGTTAGAAAAGTATTTACAGCGAATCGTACCACTGGAATTACCATAGGAATTACGGCTTATTTACTATTTAGGAACGGTAATACGATGTATTGAGCCTTTATATAAACTAGCTAAAATAGGTCTTGACTGATTTTGAACCTATTAGTCATATTTTAAATTACAACTAAATATAAAGTCGTTAATATACAACCCATATTTATTAGGAACGTAAAAGAAGAACTTTGACCTAGTAGGTATACAAATTAATGATACCCTTTTCATCGCAACGGCTAACGTTATAGAGTCGGAATAACAGGCGATTAAAAACTTTAAGTTTTGAAATTATAAGCTGGTAACAATTCTAACAAAATGCAATTAACTTAATTTTAACGGATCATCAATCTGTATACTTAGTATTAATACCGACCTTAACTTTTGTTAAAAAGATTAAATCTATTGGTAGGCCTTAGAAGTTGCAACGTTATTAATTGGAGTTGTGGTCGAAGTAACAGTAGTATTGCAGTAGTCAGATGGTGGATGTATCATTCTAGGTTTGGCAGACTGCTAGCCGGTCTACACTGTAATTTGTATGGCCAATTGCTTGGCTCGTACCCTAGAGTAAAGTGTAGCGTATTGCATTCGACTTATACTCAATGCGGTAAGTCCGCACAAAGTAATACATTTGCAATACGGTTAACTTTACTGTAAATAAAGTTGACCTACTGTATTGTGTATAATACTATTCCAATATTGGCGGCTTTTTATTTTGAGCCTACACGCCAACGTAACTTTCCATTAATTGGTAATAACCTTTGAAATCTCTTCTTAATCTGTAAGCCAACAGAAAGCCAGACCTTTGTCAATTCCGATTAATTTGTACTTGAATTAACATTAATTACGGCCTTTTATGGCTATTTTACTTTACCTTTTCGAGGCTTTCGTTCCTCAAATCCCGTACATAAATCTTTCGCTACAAACCTGTGTAAATTAGGTACGTTATCACTTACGTACCTTTTACCAGTAGTTTAAACCACTATTATCGCTATTATTACCTTGTCGGTCTTCCAGTTTATCAGGGCAATCTTATTCCTCTATGTCACATACCGGGTAGTCTATGTATCCCTCGATTTGTATAATTAGCGTATTATTATTTATAAACCTTTTTAGGATGTTATTAGGGGTAACTTTAGTTATAATATTAATAGGTTCATTTTTATTGGTAATTTACTGAAATTTATCGATTTTCTGGGTTTTGTATACCTTTTATACGCTGGTATGTCTATTATTAGGCGTTTTTTATTAGTCGTGCCAAATTTTGATAAATATTCCTAAAAGCTCCGGGAGCTGGTATATACTACTATAGGTATCAGTGGTAATCCTAGTTATTCAATAATAATACTTAATATACCATCGGTTACTATACTGATATTAAAGCTTGTTATTATATTATAAACTTTTAAAGTTAATAAATTTCGGATTTCGCGTTTACATTTATCAAATTTCTAGTTTATAAGGTTTTACGTAATCGTAAATTATCCTTTCGACTTATCTTTATTAACGAATATGATTCAGAAGCCGATTTATAATATAAGGTTAGTATCATTAGTAAATAACCTGTTTACGAAAATTATTAACTTTGCTTTCGTTAAATCTATAAAAACTATATTAATTTCTCATTTTATATAGTTGATTCGCCGTTCAATCCGCTTATTTAACTTATTAAAGTTTTCGTTTTATAGGTTTTACATCAATATTATAATGAAAAGGTTTCACAATACCTCCGGTTAATATAATATAGTAATATAAGCCGTACATGACTTTTACTTTAGGTATTTTTATAATATTTTTTCGTCGATTTTATTGATAAATACCAAGTTTATGGCGTATTATTTTTGGCGTAAGCTAATATAAGTGATTTCAATCTTAACATTATAGATAATAATTAACGATTCATTAAAGTTAAATTATATACTTTTAACTAACATTTTCATAAGTTTATATTTCTAAAGGCTTTACTTTTCGATAACATGTTATTTCGTCGTTATAAACTTAAAATTGTTGAGGGAAAAGGTATTGTGTATTTATATATCTACGATATTAAAGTCTTTACCCTCTTTGATTAAAAGGTAAGAGTTAAATGATAAAGTCTTTATATAAAGTTCATTTTTAATATACGTTTCATACGTTAAAAACTAATAAACGCTTAATTTCGCCAATCCTTACAAAGATTTAATATAACGTATTACTATACCGGCTGGAAACTTGTCTCTTAATTTTTTTCGCAACTCTAATAATATAATCTGTTCAAGATCGGTGGTAAGTTACTTATATGTTTACGTGATATCACAGTTATTAATCGTACACTAACATTTTATATGAACAATTGAACTGATAGAAATAGTGATAATCGAACGTTAGTTAATCTTTTGGATTATAGGTAATTAGATAAAAATCTAATCTTTACTTTCATTACCGTATCCTTGAACGATTAACTGTGACTTTTTATACGGCTGGTTTATAGTTTTATCTTTAACCTCGTAAATTATTTTCGACTTAAAAATAGTAATATCTTAGCCTTCGAATTATGTTAGCGGTATAAATTATATAACTCCCCCTAATAAAAGGCCGTGAATTTTTACCTAGTAACTTTTTTCAAATAATTTTCCCGGTATATTAATAATACCTTCGATACGTAATTTAAGGGCAAATTATCTGTTAAAATTCTTCTTTTAAAATACCTACGCCATTATATATGCCTTTCTAGACCTATCATCCTTATCGCCGTCCTCCTTTTCAATATGTATCCTGCTTTTAAGTAATTGTTTACGCCGTTGTCGTTCTATTAGCTTGTTAATAATCGGTTCGAAAGGGTTATATTGGCTAATTCGCTCGGCTTGGAGGTCATCGACGTCAAGAGTTTTATTAAATTTAAGTAACCTAAGGGGGCTTCGGTACGGCTTGATAATATTATACGGCCTATTTTATTTACACAGTTCGCGTTACATAAGAATTTTACTTTAAAGGGAGAGTAAAAGCATATCTATTGTTAAAGGTCTATTCCTAATGTTAAAAATATTGTTAACCTAACAACGTATTGATTCCTTCCTTAATTCTTTTAGGGATTTTCTATATACTATAATACGTTTTTAAGTATTTAATGAAGGTGGAGACTCAACTGTTATATGTAAGTAAGTCCCGAATACCAGTAAAGTTAATATAAATTCGTTAAGGCCAATAATATTGTTAAGATATTTTACTGTTATTTAAAGCCGTGTTTTCTAATTAGTAAAGCTTACAATTTCCAATGTAAAGATATTGTAAGCCTTTCATAAAAGGATGTATACCCTTTCGACCTTATCTATACCTTAATAAACTTAACGGGAACTTATTTACACTAAATCTTAATTAATTTTATATCAATTTAAAACTTCATCGTAATAAAGGTAATGCTGATATATTAAAATAGTACGTTTGGTAAGTTAAAATACGAATTAATTTACAAAATACTTAATACCTTTTATATTTTCTTTGTTGTAATGGTTTTAAGGAACTTAACGCCATAAAAAGCCGTGACGGAGTTTATAACATGTTATATTAACTTACTGTTTAGGTAAAACATGTTTATAAAAACTTCCAAATTAAAGTTTTAGTTTTTTCACCGTAAATTTAAACCTTAAAAATGTTTAGGGGTATATTTAGTAGTAATAATCAAGCCGTTTGATTACCTTTAAACTTAATAATCCATATTTTCGTAACCAACTACTTTTAAAATCTCATTGAGCCTGTTAATTTCTGGGTAATTAAATTTATGGTATAATTAACGAAGTTTCGCCTTTATTGAGTTTGATATTATTATTTTTAGTCTTTAAATATAAAACCAAAGATACCCCTACTCAAGGTTAAGATAAAACCTGTTATTAAACTTACTTGTATTAATTTGTTAATCTAAACGTTAACGTTAACGTTAAGGTTTTTTATACCCTTTAAGTAAATCAAAAGGAGGGTAGGGGATTCCAGGATATGAAAAACAATAAGGTTAATAATAGCTCTGACCATCGTTGATCCTAATAAAGATAGCTGTTTTTTAAGGTTAAAACTAATTTTAGCCATACTAGTATTTGCATGATTAAGTTTCATAATAGTATTAGTATCTTTAGTAACATGACGTATTATAAATAACCTTTTATTAAGTACTGTACAGCCCCTATATCCCGTATAATCCTTTAAAAACTTGTTTCGCATAATGGTTTTGGATAGTAAAAAGGTATATAAAGTTAGGTTTTTTATCGTTATGTCGACGATAAGGGTCTTTACCTATAAGGCGGTATAAAAAGGCGTAGTCGGTTAATTATTACGTTACTTTCGGGTTAATATTAGTATTCTCGTATTATTTAATTTGTTTAGGAGTTTTATTACCGGTATTTATTTTTTTACCGTCGAAGCTTACGATTTTATTTAATCATTTTATTCGAAAGTAATAGGATATTATATATAATATATTACCTTTTTATTAATTCGTTCGACGAAAAGTTATCTAATTAATTAATAATCAGATTTATTATAAATTTAACATCTTTTACTAGTATTACGACAATAATGTTTACGATTTCTAGGTTTACCTAAATTTTAGTTTTACTAACGCCAACGTGATTATTACCTTTAATTATATGTCGGTAAGCCAGACTCTAGGCATCATTAACGTTTATAGCCGTACTGATGGTCGATATAATTAACTACTGTAAAGTTTTTTTTTTACGTCATAAAAGTTATTAATTTAAAAGTATATACCAATTATACCGTAAATCCTTATAATTATAGTTGTTAACGAGGAACATAATTAGCTTTAAAACCTTTAGTAAGTGATATCAGGGTATTAAAAGATATATTCGAACTTTTTATAACTAGTAACTATTCGGCGGACCTATTAGCATAAAGTGTCTTCGCCAACTTCTACGTTTCCTATTACCTATTAATAAAGTATTAACCTATCGAGTATCTAATTTAAAAGATCCATTTTATTTTCCGACTTTTTTTATAATTTAATATATAAGATTACTTAATAATGTTCCAGTTTGTATAATATTTAATAAAGTTAACATCGTATTCGAAGTAACTTTTTATATTATGGTAGATTTTTCGAAAAGAGGTATAATGTATAAGGTATCGGAGGTAATAATCTTTCGGTTAGCCAATAAAAATACTGGGAAATAACGAGTAAAATCCTAACAATTTAATTTTTATTTAGCGGTAAATATTGAAAAATAAACGTAATTTAACGTCGAAAAGGTTATACGACTTATCGTCATACTTTTCCCTTCCTTCTTAAATCTGAACAAACGTATTAATTAATATACAATCCTTATCCTTTATAAGAACGCGTTGAGGGGGAAAGGTAATATTTAATTATAAAAACCTGTTTAACTTAGTAAAAAAAAACGAAATTATTACTAATATTAATAGGTAGGATAATTACCTTTAGCCGAATTTAAAGGGAAAAAGACAGTGGTTGTACCTATAATAGGATCGCGTATAAATCCGGTCTTTTTTAATTTTTCTATTGAAACTAAACTTATTGAAAAACCTATAGGAAACAAGCTTGAGGGTTTTCGTCGCGGGGGACTTAGCGATAATCCTTTTAGTATTCGATCCGATATGAAAGGGTTTATTGAAGCTTTTATTTAATGAACTATTAAATTTAAAAGCTTTTTTTAAGTTTATTATTTAAGTTTAGGCAGGTTTTTATAAAGTATATATAAGCATTTAGAGTTACCATCGTTAAGAGTGACTATCATTAACAATCCCTTTACCTGTAACTAAGGTTTATTAAGGGTTTTAATCTGTAGTACATTCATAAAGTACATGGAGTTAGTTACTTTCCCCCCCTTCTTTATAGGGAGATTAACTTTGCGAATAAATAATTTAATTTTTACTTTTGTTTTTATTTACTCATCCACTTTTTTTACGTATTTAGGCTTTAGTCACGAAACTAGTCCTAAAAGATATTAAAGGTTATATGTTTACGGCCGACTCTTTTAAGATTTTAATCGAAAACGAAGTAGTTAATTATGTTAATCAGTTACTTCAGGATAAATTTTTTGATAAAATTATTAAATTAAAGCTTGTCGTCGTAATTCTTTTTAAGGGTAATCCCGAAAGTAATAATTACCTCTTTTTTAACCGGATTGGTTACAGAATCAATTTCAGTACAGTTGAAAGCCATTATAACGATCTGGATAGTATAAGGTGTATAAGGCGAAAGGTTTGGTAATTTTAAACGTATAAAACTTGGTGTTTTAGTGTAAAGTCACACGACGTAACTTTTTTGATACGACTTATCAATTTTTCGTACTTTCGCCCCGAATAACGAACTTAACGATTAACTTGGAGTAGGGGAGAAAAAAGGTGAAATAAGGAAAAGATTTAATATAGGAGGTAAGTTCCAAAGTTGTTGTTAGTGGTAAAGGTTATTTAGCGTAAGGACTTCGTCGTTTTTCTTATGGTAATAATACCTATAATAGTATTAACTTAACCATCTATCAACTTACCGAACTTCAAGATTTCTAATAATTAATTTTAACGTCTTAAGAAAAATCAATAAAGATTTCTTATTGTTTTCGAGTAACGATACCGTCGTTTACTTATAAATTACCGTGAATAACTATACAGCCTATAAGTCTTCCCTACTTGTTGCCGCGAATAACTATACAACGTATAGAGACCCTTCGGAAAAACCTTTCCTTTACCTTACCTAAAAAAAACGTAACTGGAAATCAACTTTTTTTTACTTAGCCAATTTTTGCTTAACCTAATAAGTACTAATCAGTATTAGTAGGCATTAAACGTTACAATGTTATCGATTCGAGTTGTAGTCGAAGTAACAGTAGTATTACAGTTGTTAGATGGTAGATGTATTGTTTTAGGTTTAGTAAACCGCTAGCTGGTCTACACTGTAATTTGTATGGCCAATTGCTTGGCTCATACCCTAGAATAAAGTGTAGCGTACTGTACTCGACTTACACCTAATGCGGTAAGTTCGTACAGAGCAATACACTTGTAGTACGGTCAACTTTACTGTAAGTAAAGTTGACCTAATGCACTGCATGCAATACTATTCCAATAAAATCATTAATTTAACTACGATTGATAAAACCAATATAACTAAAGCTTAATAATATCTTAAATAACGTGCCTATGGTAGTTATATTACTACCTTGTGTTAACCGAAGGCTTTTTGCGACCTCTTTATCGCGGCATAAGTATAAGATCAACGGGTAACAACTTTAATCGACCATAAAAGATGATTAAGTAGTAAATACAAAATCTGGACCGAGGGATTAATATATTTTTAATCGACCTGTTGAAGGCTTAATGAATCATCTTTAAGGCTTTAGTTTTTATAAATAACACCGATTAATCTTTATTAATCTGCTTTCTTATAGCATTCGTTAATAAAAATAAACGGGAAAACTAATTCAATATTATCGATAACCTGACATACTAAACATTTATCAAATACAAAAGGATTACATGAAACATATTAGTTTTAAAGGTCTATGGTATAATAGCAGGCTTTAATATAGTTATAGTATTATTGAAAACCCTTAACGTAATTACCAAGTAGCTTAAGATTCCCTAAATCCTGGTGGTAATCTATACCAACTTGAAAAGCCTATTCAAATACCTTTCGAAACTTGGAACCACTAGCGAAAAACGCCTGATAATCGATATAATAGCACTTTGCAAAGTCTACGAAGGGAGAGAAATTCAAAAGTTCCGATAAATTAACGGTAAAGACAATCTTACCAATGTTATAACGAAAACATCGCTGAATAAAGCCCTTAAAAGGTTTGTAAATAGCAATAAGCTAACTATATAAACCGAAGATTACGTCAATAAGTCGCTTAGTAAACTCAAATTATATAGCAACGGTTAAGGATATGCTGATAAACTGGAAGACTGCTAAGGGATTAACGATACCGATGTATTTAATTGGCACGGCTAAAGTAAAAGACTATATGTGTTTATAGTGGGTAAACTTTTTATGAGAGTTGATAAAGTTGGACCTCGAAGTAGTAGGGTAATTAACAGCAATTAGGGTTAATTTGCATACAGATAGGTGTATTTTAATACGGAGTTTAATTGAAATTAACCAGGGTTTGGCTAGTTAACGAAGTTGCATTTTAGCGCTTTTCAGAAAAGATTAGTTAACCATACTAGCGTACACACACAAACTAAAAAGCTACCAGTGTTGAAATAATAGTATTTGCAATGCAGTAGGTTAATTTTACTTATAGTAAAGTTGACTATACTGACTATAAGTTGAGTATATTATTTTGTTTAAGCTTACTGTATTCGGTATAAGTCGAGTACAGTACGCCCCACTTCACACTAGGGCACAGGCCAAGCAATTGGCCATACAAATCACTGTGCAGACCGGCTAGCGGTCTGCCAAACCTAAAACAATACATCCACCACTTGACCACGCAATACTACTGTTACTTCGACCAATCGAATCGACAACGTTGCAACATCTAAAGCCCTACCAACAGGCAGGTAATTAGATAGATAAACGGTGTAATGCGTTACATAGCTGTATAGCTTTACAGTGTGTATCGTGGGGCTTGCCATAGCCATATGTTGTTGTATTGCATTGCACGTAGCTTAAGCCACAAAGTATGGAGGAGCAACCTCGTCGGAAGTTCGCAGTGACGTCGAAAAAGTGGAGATGGATGTGGGGATTTCTCATGTGATGCAGGTGCAAGGATTTGGAGCGTCTCGGCAGTGCCATCACAAGCCATGGGACCCCCTGTAATCCCAGTCCCTCCACCTCCACTCCAAGTGAATCACCAGAGCTCCACCAAACCTCACATTGCAACTGCATCCTTCACTTTCCCCTCAACTTGATTTTGTCATCATTTGGCTTGTCTGTTCGGGATATCTTTCTTGCCATGTGAATTCGAAGTCTGCCTCTCAAGATACCATTCTTTGTAAGTTGAATTTTAAGTTGGAATGCCGGTATTGAAAGTGCATCAGTTCAAGTCTTTGCCACTAATCATGGTCACAGGACTTCAGGATTAACCCAATCTTTATAAGAGTGATAGCTTCAGCATTTCACTTGAATGGGGAAATAGCCCATCTTCCATCCGTTTCTCCCGAAAAAAAGACACTGATACAAGAAGCTGTTATGGCCTCCAAGCTGGACACTGCCACTAGCACACTCTCTATCCCCTCTTTCACTTTCACAGCTGTCGATGCCATTCCCGAGATTTGCAACAATGTCCGCACTACCTTCTACACAAACAAGACCAAGGATCTAGAGTACCGCAAAACACAGCTGTGCAAGCTCTACTGGGCCATCAGTGACCACATCCCCCAGCTTGAGGAGGCTTTCCTCCGCGACCTGCGCAAGTCCAGATTCGAGTCTCAGTTTACTGAAATTGGCTGGACCCTTTCCAACATCATGTTCATGCTCCAACATGTCGACAACTGGGCCAAAGAAGAGAAGATTGGTTCTCCGTACATCCCGATCCACTTCCGGGTGAACAAGGTCAAGATCCGCAAGGAGCCGCTGGGTGCTGCTCTGATCATTGGCACCTACAACTTCCCCTTTATGCTGGCCATGGACCCCTTCATTGGTGCCATCACTGCTGGCTGCACAGCTATCCTGAAGCCCTCCGAAGGTGCCCCCAACATGGCCATGGTCATCAAAGACATCATTGAGAAGTCCCTCGACCCTTCTGCCTACCGCGTGGTCAACGGCGCCGTGCCCGAGACCACCGTTCTTCTCGACCAGAAGTGGGACAAGATCTTCTACACCGGCAGCGCCAATGTCGCGCGCATCATCTGCGAGAAGGCTGCCAAGCACCTCACGCCCGTATCACTTGAGCTGGGCGGCCGCAATCCGGCCTTCGTCACGCGCAACGCCGACATCAAGCTGGCCGCCAAGCGCCTGCTGTGGGCCAAGACCCTCAACGCCGGCCAGGTCTGCCTGTCGCAGAACTATGTCCTGGTCGAGCGCGAGGTCCTCAATGAGTTCATCCGCCAGCTCAACGCCGCCTTCCAGGTCGCCTTCCCCGAGGGCGCCCGCGCGAGCCCCGACCTGGCGCGTGTCGTCAACGAGCGGCAATTCTTGCGCATGAAGAACATGCTGGACAAGAGCAAGGGCAAGATCGTCATGGGCGGCCAGGTCGACCAGACGGACCTGTTCATTGCTCCGACCGCCGTGCTCCTCGACTCCGCCCAGGACGCCAACGACAGCATGATGACCCAGGAGTCGTTCGGCCCCATCTTCTCCGTCCTGCCCTTCGACAACCTCGACCAGGCCATCGAGCTCGCCAACAGCGTCGACCGCACCCCTCTCGGCCTCTACGGATTCGGTACCCGGGACGAGTTCAACAAGAGTACGTACCTTCCCCTATTTCACACACACACACACACACACACACACACACACACACACACACACGCACACAAGTAATGAACCCCCCACCGTCTCCCCACAGTCATCAATTCCATGACCTCGGGCGGCGCAACCTACAACGACGCCTTCATGCACGCCTCCATCAACAACGCGCCCTTCGGCGGCGTCGGCGAATCCGGCACGGGCGCGTATCGCGGCAAGGCCTCGTTCGACGCCTTCACGCACTTTCGCACGCTGGCCGAGACACCCACGTGGGCCGAGAGCACGCTGCGTATCCGCTACCAACCGTACGATGCCGGGCAGCTGCGCATGCTGCAGTGGTTGACGCAGAAGACGCCAAACTTCGACCGCGAGGGCCGTGTGGTGTACGGCGGCGTGGGCTACTGGCTGCGCTTCGTGCTGGGGCTGGGCACGGTCGCCAAGAAGGGCGCTATGCTGCGGTGGGCGGTCGTCGTGCTGGGGTGGTACTATATTACGAAGGGGGCTTGGTGGCTGTAAGGGTTCAAGGAGATAACTCGGTACTTGTAATATGGATGCGGCTGTGTCTCTTGAACTGCGCTGGGATATTTTGGGTCATGATCTCGGTGCTTTATCCTGTTTTGCGTTATGGATTTTGGACGATACATAACCATTTGCTCTTATTATATACATTAAATTCTCAAGTTTGTTCCATTTTTTAATAAAATGTTTCGTGACACTAAAGGTACTAGTATGAAAAGAAACCATCAAACTAAGAAAAAATATGAACGTGAATATTCACTTATATGATATAAAAAAACAATGTATATGTTATAAGTGTACTTGAAGAATTTAGTAGTTATAAATATTGGTAGGTATTTATTAGCTATGGTTGTCGATGCGAATCGTTTGTCGGAGTAACAGAATATAGGATTGAGTGAGAGGATGGAATGAAAGTTCCAAGTCATGGGAACTGCTAGCCAGTTCCCACCTATTTTATTTATAGCTATAATAGCGCTAGGCTTCACCCGTTGTGTGATTGGACAGTCCATCCATTCGTGACTTGCTGTAAGTCATGATAGTTGATATTGTGACTCTTGTAAGTCACGACAATCGGCATTGACTTTGCCAACGTAATTGACAGTTCAGTCAATTGCATTGCATGTAATTGACAAATGCAGTCAACTGCACTGCATGCAGTGGACAATACAGTCAACTGCACTGCATTGCATTGACAATGCAGCTAGTCTAGTTAATATTAACAATAAAGAAAATATTTTTATTATAATAACGATGAATTTTAGAAAAATGTAGTTAAA
This sequence comes from Anisogramma anomala, assembly GCA_038502455.1. Lineage (NCBI taxonomy): Eukaryota > Fungi > Ascomycota > Sordariomycetes > Diaporthales > Gnomoniaceae > Anisogramma > Anisogramma anomala. Next base: position 28,677,909 of record JASMMZ010000002.1, on the reverse strand, counting down.
ACAGGGGTGGTATTGTAATCAAATATGAAGGGATTAACTTATATAAGATGTAAAACATAGGAGGTGCTGTTGGAATAATATTACATGCAGTGCAGTAGGTCAACTTTACTTACAGTAAAGTTGACTGTACTGCAAGTGTATTGCTTTGTGGAGACTTACCACATTGGGTGTAAGTCGAGTGCAGGACGCTGCACTTCACTCTAGGGCACGGGCCAAGCAATTGGCCATACAAATTACAGTGCAGACCGGCTAGCGGTCTACCAAACCTAGAACAATACATCCACCATCTGACCACGCAATACTACTGTTACTTCGAAGACCAATCGAATCGACAACGTTACAACGTCTAAGGCCTACCAACAGGTGCAATGTTTTGATCGTATTTAATAAAGACAAAATGAAGAGATACAGAGTAATTTATAAGCCGTTTAGTTACTAGGTCGTTTTTACGATATATAGGCTTCGTATTATAACTAAAGCTATATTAAAACATAGCTTTATAACATTAAGTCTTATTATACTCCTCGTTATTCATAGGTTTTAATTTTAGAATCGAAGGATTCATTTATTACTAAATACTAATTGGGCGTTCAAATTATTAAACTGCCCATATAAAATTATTACCACACTTTTTACCCCCATTAGAAACTCATAGTATCTTACAAATAAATCGCTTACTTACTACTTTTCAACGGATACTGACGTCTTGTATATAGATAAACTAATAAATAAATGCTGGAATTTATATAGGAAATTGAATTATAAGATATATAAAATGTTTTAAATATAAACGGAAATACTGAATGCTTCCAGAATTAATATGAAATATACATGTCATGACTTAACTCAATTTATTCTTTCTTCAATCCCAATTAAACTATTTAACTGTTGATAGGTCTTATATGTTACAATGTTATCGATTTAAAGTGTAGTCGAAGTAATAGTAGTATTGTAAAGGTTGGATATTAGTTTTTTTTCAATTTTGACAGAATGTTAACTTATCTACACACTACTTCGTATGGTCAATTACTTAATCCGTACCCCACGTTGAATTGAGCACTTTGTTGTAATTAACTCATCATTAGTACAATCAACTTTAACTGCACTATACTTAAACGATATTCCAACACTAACCGCTTTTTATTTCATAGTGCTAATATATTTTATAAAATGATTATAAGGTAACACCAGTGCTTCCCTATGTCTTTCCTACTGGTACTTGTATGGAAATCTCACTTCTTACCACCTACAATCCCGAAAACAAGTATTTTAATACTTTTACACTCGAATCTATTAATAATCACTCAACTCAATCATATCAATACATTCAATTCATATTGTTAACAGCCTGTCAGTTTTTCAATTTGCTATTGTACCTCTACCTTCTATTTTATTTATTATCACGTAATATTTTACTAAGTAGCCTTTTAACATAGTTTTCGATCCATATAGCTAGTGTATTACTATCTACAAATTCTTCCTAACCCTTGTTTCGTATGACCTTTGCCATAGTATCAACTACATTACCCTTATCATTAATCCATCGGAAATATTTGATCTTCCTGCTTTCGTAAACTTTGCGGAAAGCCATTACGTCGATTATTAATATTTTTTCGTTAATTATTCCAAATTTGAAGAAGCACTTAAATAGGCTTCGTAAATCTGTATAGATAATGATCGAAATGGATGGAATCCTTAATTATTTAGATATAATGTGAAGTATTTTCTATATAAACATACATATATCAAAACCAGCAATCATACCGTAAACTTCGAAAGTAAATACACTTCATATAACCCTTTTATAGTAAATAAAGGTTTAGTAAATTAAGTTCCCAGTAATAACGAACTAGTTATCTTGTAATCTATCCTTATTGATAATTATCATAAAAATTCCAATCTATAACAATAGGTTAATATTATTTGAAAAAAAGCTTTCTATAAAAATCATTTACTTGGCTTTGAATAAATCAATAGAAACTGTTGGAATATTATTACATGCAGTGCAGTGGATCAACTTTACTTACAGTAAAGTTGACTATACTACAAGTGTATTGCTTTGTGGATACTTACCGTATTGGGTATAAGTCAATTATAGTACACTGCACTTCACTCTAAGGCACGGACTAAACAATTGGCTATACAAATTACAGCGCAGACCAGCTAGCAGTCTGCCAAACCAAGAACAATACATCTACTATCTGATCACGCAATACTACTGTTACTTCGACCAATCTAATCGACAACGTTGCAACGTTTAAAGCCTACCAACACTGATTAGTACTTGCCTGTTAGGTTAAGCATAGATAAGCTAAGTAGAAAAAGAAGCTACTTTTCGGTTACGCTTTACGTCTACGGCGGTTAGTGTAGAGGAAGGATTTTTACGAAGGGTCTTTACTAGTACTATGTTAGTCTTACAACGACAGGAAAACAGAAAAGACTTTTAGGTTGTATAAGTCTTATAACGGTAATCTAGAAGTTAGCAATAGTATTGTTATCGAAAATACCAAGAAATCTTTATTAATATTTTTTAAAGAAAAACGTTGAAATTGACTATTAGAAGTCTTAAAGTACGGCAAGTTGGCAAACGGATAAGTTCATATTACTACGGGTGCTACTATTATGAGAAAAACGACTAAGTTCTTATGTCAAAATAATAAACAACCTTCGACCTTTACCACTATCAACGACTTTTAACCTTACCCTTTACACCAAACCTTTGCCTTAATTTACTCCTTTTACTCTATATATTACTTTAATCGTTTAGTTCGTTACTTTGAGAGAAAACTCCAAGTTACGCTAAGAAAGCCACGTCACGCGATCTCACGCCAAGTCACCAAGTCGTTAAGTCGCCAAGTTCCCACATAACTTTACATCAAAACACCAAATTTCTACGCCTAAAATCACTAAATCCCTTGCCCTACACACCCTATCAAGTCTTCCATCGCTGTAAACCTCAAGATAATATCTACCCCAATTATTTAGAAGGGAATTGACGCTTTCAAAACTACCTTTACCAAGTTTTACGACAAAAACCTTTAGGCGTTGGATATTAACGAAAAATCAACGGAAAAACACCTTACCAACTTTATTGGCTATTATATCATTGAATATAGTAATACTAAAGACCCTAACCACGCTTTTAGTAACTTTCGTAACCTCTTCGACGATTAAACCATTAATACGTGGAACATAATTTAAAAATAGGTTAAATTAAAGTTTAAAGTAAAATTTAAACAGAAAAGAGTCTATATACTATTAAAGAGTATTACGAAGTTAATACAAAAACTTATTAACCTGACTTAGCTTTAAGAACTCCTTTAAAACCTTAATCCTTAAAACCTTTAAAGAAAAGGAAAAGACGTTAAGGGATTTTAACACCTAAATATACGTTTTAAAAAACCCCTAACCTACGCTTAACTAAGTTAAACCTTATTACGCGTTAGTAATAGGGAATCTATTAATCTGTTCGGTAATTAAGTACCGTAACGTAATAGCACGGAGTATACCCTTGGCAGCGGTAAAGCGTGCGAAGCAACGGCCACTAACACGACTAAAGGCATTAATGTTAACGCTTTATAGCAGTTAATTAAATAAGATCAATAGGCTTCCCAAAACCTTTAAGTACCTATTATCCTTTAGTAAGTTCACCGCCAAGACCCTTAACAATTTTTTCCCTTTAAATACACCTATGTACACGAACCTATTATAGGTCTTACTATAGTACTTTACCCTTCAAGTTAGGCGACTAGCAATTACCTTTAATATCGAGCTTCAAAACCTTTAAAATTTAAACCGTGAGGAAACATTAACCAAACTTGAGATAATTATCGCGACCTTTCTCTAAAACCTGTTAAAATGGTTGATATTAGCTATAACTTGATAACGGATTTCGCCAAGATTTGAAATAACACAAAAAAATATAACGGAAAGCTTTACAGCCTTTTTGATATTAAAATAATGCCTTTCCTAAATATCTATAAGTAAATGGAGGTTCTACCTTTTAGTTTTTACTTACTATTTCCTGGAATCTTTATAGGTTACGCTAAAAATGATTACTTAATCTTTTTGACGAATGCTACCACTTTCTGCGAGATTTACGATAGTATAAAGGGCTACTTCGAGTACGACGTCCACCTTACATAATTGTTGGAATAGTATTACATGCAATGCAGTAGGTCAACTTTATTTATATTAAAGTTGACTATACTGCAAGTTGAGTGTATTGCTTTGTGGCGACTTACCGCATTGGGTGTAAGTCGAGTGCAGTACGATACACTTCACTCTAAGGCGCGGGCTAAGCAATTAACTATATAAATTACAGTGTAGACCGGCCAGCGGTCTTCCAAACCTAGAACAATATATCTACCATCTGATCACGTAATACTACTGTTACTTCGATCAATTGAATCGACAATGTTGCAACATCTAAGGCCTACCAATACTAATCAATGTTTGCCTACCTATGGGTTAAGTATAGATAAGCTATACATAGAAGAAAAAGCTACTTTCTAGTTACACTCTACGTCAAACGGCGGCTAGGCTAAAGGAAAGATTCTTACGAAGAGCCTCTATTAGTACTACGCCAGTTACTAACAGCGGGAAAACAGAAAATACTTTTGGGTTGCATCAGTCCCCAACGGTAACCTGGAAGTAAGCGACGGTATTGCTACTTGAAAAACACTAAGAAATCTTTATAAATCCTTCTTGAAGACGTTAATATTAACTGTCAAAAGTCTTAAAGTACGGCAAGTTCGCAAACGGCTAAGTCAGTACTACTGCGGATACCACTACTATAATAAAAACGACTAAATCCCTACGCTCAATAACCACAACAAACAATATTCGCCTTTCACCACCAACAAAGACCTCTAACCTCACCTTCTACACTAAACCTTTGCCTATACTTCACTATTTTCACCCCCTTTACATCAATTCACTCGTCAAGCTCACTGCTCTAAGCGAAAACAACAAGAATCGTCAAGTCGCGCCAAAAAAGCTACGTCGCGCGATCTCACACCAAGTCACCAAGTCGCCAAAATCACACGCAACTTCACGCCAAAACACCAAGTTCCTACGCCCAAAGATTACCAAGTCTATCGCCTTACACGCCTACACGCCCTACAAAAACCGAAACGCCAAGATATCTACTGCCAGTGCCTACTTTAAAGCTATTACCAACCCCTCCAAGAAAGAAGCGATTAAATCTCTCGAAGCTGCCTTTACCAAGTGTGACCTGTAAAGCGAAAACGTTAACGAAAACTTAACCGAGAAATATCTGGTTAACTTTGTTGGCAACTATATCATCGAGTAAAACGGCGAAGAAAAACGTAACCGCGGTAACTATACTTTTCGCAAATATCGTAAGTTCTTCGACGACTGGATTATTAACATGTGGAATTTTTTTATAGAAAGCTATTAAGTTTAAGCTAAAAGAAGAACTTGAACGCCGAGGGATATACGTGTTAGAGAAAACCTCTACAAGGCTGGAAAAACCCCTATTTAACTTGGCACAGCTTAAAGAATGCCCTCAAAACTCACGGTTTAAGGGAAAAGGCGTTGAAAAACCTTAACGCCCTTACACACATTCCAGAGGATCCCTAACCTACCCTAAGTCAAATTAAGTCTCTTTACGCACTAACGATAAGGAACTTATTAACATGCTCAGCAGTTTAATACCACCACGTAACACTGCAGAGTACACTCTTAGCGGTGGTAGAACGTATAAAGCAACAATTACCAACGCGGTTAGAGGTATTAACGTTGGCATTTTATACTAGTTAACTAAGCAAAATCTTTAGGTATTTAAAAACCTTTAAATATCTATCGTCCCTTAATAAATCCCCCGCTAATATTTTTAAAAGTCTTTTCCCTTTAGGTATACCCACGCGTGCTAACCTACTATAGGCCTTCTTATAGGACTTTACCACTCAGGCTAAGCGACTGGCAATTACCCTTAATACCGGGCTTCGAAACCTTTAAAATTTAAACCGTTAGGAAATACTAATTCAGCCTAGGATAATTATCACAACCTTTTTTAAAAAACCTATTAGGATAATTAATATCAATTACAAGCTAATAACGGAGTTCGCTAAGATCCAAAATAATATAAAAAAGTATAAATAAAAGCCTTATAACCTTTTCGATGCTAAGATAATACCTTTCCTAAATATTTATAAGTAAATGGAAGTCCTATCTATTATTTTTAACTTATTATTTCCCGAAAATTTTACAGGTTACGCCAAAGACTATTACTTAACCTTTTTAACAAATATCATTACGTTTCGCGAAATTTACGATAACATAAAGAGATATTTCTAATACGAAGTCCACCTTACATAATATTATATAGATTGAGCTACTATACGGTAAACTATAATAATGACAAAGAAAAAAAGGTGGAATTACCAATGGATATTCTCAATTAAATTCTTAATAAGCTAATAATATATTAAAAAGAAATGGGGAAGGCTTACGTTAATAAAGCTATACTTCGTGAATAGTTATGGCTAGCTATTACGGACGTTAATAAATTCGAATACGCCTTATAACGTTGAAATACTATTTATAAAAGTTTTTTTTAGCTAGTTACATTCCTCGTTTACCATCGTAATAATATGTGTACTAAACTCGCTCGATATATATTCCCAAACCGGTAATTTGCTTAACGTGGATGGAAAAAACCTTATGGTGATTAATTACGTCGACCGTAAGTACGGGCGCTTACAACGCCTAAAGTTAGGTTTATTAACCTCAACCCTAAATTAAAAGTAATGCCTATGTTAATGTGTTATAATCCAAGGACCAACTGTAGGTTATAGAATAGGCCAGCGGTCTGCTGCGCTATCAGAAGCCTGATTTCCAACACATCAAGCCAGGGATCTCTCTTATATAAGGACCCAGGGTTAGGGTTGGGAGCACAAGGACCGAAGAGCGGTCCAGTCGATACTACATTAGACCGCAGGAAGCGACCAGCGACTTCAGCGGTCTAGTACTGAAGATGGTATGAAGGCCATAAGATATAAGAACACAGCCATCACCATATAGATAGTATTTCCTTCATAGCTCTTCAGTTGTCAATCTAAGTATTCAGTCTACACACTTGAATAGCCTAACAGCTAGTGATCATTCTACAGCACGAACAAACATCTTCTTAATATTGCACCTTTGTTACCTCTGCTATCTTACTGCTAACATAAACCCCCTAATACCCTATATTTACTCACGGATATTTAGTGTGATCATTACATAACTCTAATAAAATTTAGGCGGATTTATTAACCGTAAATATTATTATCGTAATAGTAATAAAAATATTAAATTTGCGATAAAGCTGGCTATAAGTTAACTTACCACCTTCCCGCCGAGCGTAAGAACAGGAAAATAATGTACCACGTCTAATACCTTATTACTTAGAAATAGAATTTCTTAAATTAGGTGGAAGATGTTAAAAACGACGGATTAACTGACGTTATTAACTCCCTTAAGTAAATTAAGTAACACGAAAATACTACTTTTGATACGGTAACCCAATAATTAATCAACTATATCTTTTTATATCGTTTAGGTAGTAAAAACCCTTTCCTTTACCTTAATTCTACTATTAACCCTTTATATACCTTTAACATCTGTAATCACTACGTAAATTATACGTTTTAAAGTATTATACTAGATGTAAAGATAATAAGGTATTTAATAGGAGGCTATTCGTAATACGTAACACTATGGAGGAAAAATATTACAATTACTAAAATTAATCGTTATGATGCGAGTAAGGCTAAAATTAGCTTTAACTCAGACGAAAAACTATTGTTACTAAGGGTAACGGTAATTTAAACTGTTATAAAAACAATTACGTTTTACATCCTTAAGTCCTTTACCCTTTTTTTACTTTAATTAAAGGATATAAAAACCCTTGGAGTTAACGTGAACATTAACTTAAACGAGTTTGTTAAAAACGGCTAAAGGTTTCCACTAGCCTTTAAATAAAGGCACCTATAGTTTTATTTTTAAGGTCTAGAATTAGTAATATTAAACCTTAAGAAGCCGAAGATAATTAATTACACCGGAGTTTTAATTTCCTAGTTATTAATAAAATATAAAAAGTTTTAAAATCCGTAGGGTATAACAATATAGAATATTTTCCCCTCAAGGCTATTAAAAAGCTTTACTACTACTGCCAAATATATACCTAAGCCCCCCCGAGATTTAAGTTTACATTGAAAAATGATAAGGACTTTAACTATAAAATCTTTATTAATGTATTTTATTTGTATAATAATCCTATTTTACACGTCGTTAACTCCATAACCTTTTTTCACGAAGCTAAGTTTTTGAAGTCCCTTTCGGTAAAGGATACGAATGAAACGTTAAAAATATTGTGGATTAATACGTACTTGGGTCCACTTAATGTCATCGTCTACGATATCAGTATTAATTTTACGGTGGTGGAGTTTTAGGAAAATGCTAAAATAATGGGTATTTAGTGTAAATAGGTATTTATAAAAGTCTACTAAAGTATTAAAAAGGTTAAAAGGGTATACGCCTTACTTCTCCAAACGTATAATATCTTTACGTTGGAAATTGGAAGCTCTACAAATCCGGAGGCACGTCTATACATGGCAGTAAAAGTCCTTAATAACACCGTAAGCCCTGATGGTCTAGTTCTAACGTTACTGGTTTTTGGAGCGTATTTACGTTTAAGGACTGAATCTATGCCCTCAGCAAGTATTTAGAAACGTGTTACGGTTTATAGTAAAGTTTTAAAGGAACTGCGAAGGGAATCAACACGCCGCCAAATTAATAACGCCTTGAACATTAGAAACGGGCTTATAATAATCGATGCAATTACCTTAAGATTTCAAAGTGAAGTCCTTGTGTAACGGGAGCTGGGCAAATAGGAGGGGACGTATAAGATATTAAATATCGTAAACTTTAAAGTGATTATTAAAACTTCTAATGGCCTTATAACTTTCCAAATTACTTAGGTTAAGCCTTATATTAGTGGTATTTACGATAGAGACCCTTATGTTAAACTACCAAGCTAACACGAACCTCTCTTATCAGTTATGGATGAGCTAATAAAACGCCGCCGGTGTGGACGACCCCCGAAAAGAAGTAATCTTAAAGAGGAGGAATATATATCGGGCCATATTTATAATATTATTTGAGTAAGTATAAAAGAAAAGGATAACGAAGACTTGGTAGTATAACTTAAGGTATAATTAAGAGATTATTAAACCTTTCGGTAAACCTTTTAAAGAAAGCGATAGGGTCGAAATAGACGGTTTCTTAACTCGAATTATAATACAATTTGTAGCAAAAGCTGACTTTAACTTTTAAAATCTGAAGATTACGATCTTTAAGTTGAGGATTATCTATAATTTTAAGGGTAAGATTACAGGGAAGACGTATAAAAATTACGGTTAATCGTTTAAGAATACGACGACAAAGATAACGATTAGATTTTCACGTAATCTTCAACGATTTGGAAAATTAACTAACGTTTGGTAATTATTTTGACAACAAGTTTGTTAGCTAAAACTAACGGTAAGTTTGCATTTAATAGCCGTAATATTACATAAGTTTATATATTATTAGTAGTTAATTTATAGCGAATTGTACCATTGGAATTATTATAGGAACTCCGTGTAATTTACCTATTAGAAACGATAATACGGTATGTTAAACCACTATATAAATTAGCTAAGGTAATTATTTACTAGTTTTTAACTTACTAGTCGTACTTTAAGGCCCGGCTAACAATAAAATTTCTAATATACGACTTATACTTATTGATAACGTAAAAAAAGAACTTCGGTATAGTAGGTACATAAACTAATGATATACTTTTCGTCGAAACGGCTAGTTTTATAGCATAGAAATAATAAGTTATCGAAGACTTTAAGTTTGAAAATTATAAGCCGGTAACAACGTTAACGGAAAATAACCAATTTAACTTTAATAGATTATTAATCCGTATACTTAATGTTGATATCGATTTAAAATTTCGTTAAAAGGGTTAGGGCGTTATGCTTACCATAATCTATAAGACTAATAAGGCTAAAGTTTAATGGTACTTGGAATAACGTGTACGGGATAGTTATATTACTACCCTATACCAACCGGAAGCCTTATACGACTTATACATTACGTTATAAGTATAAATACTAACGTATAAATATTTTGATCGATTAAATAAAAGATTGAAGTGATAAATACGAAACTTGAACCACGAAATTAATATGGTGTTAATCTACCTTTTAAAGACTAAACTAATAATCTTTACAAACGGGTTCTTTACAAAAACACCGACTTATCTTTACAGATTAATTTCCTAATAACCCTTGTTAACGAAGATAAACAGAAAGATTAGTTTAGTATTACCGGAAACCTGATTTACTAAACCTTTATTAAGTGCAAGGGTACTATACAAAACGTATTAGTTTCGGAGGTTTACGGTATAATGTAGGGTTTCAATATAAATATAACGTTATGAGAAACCCTTAACCTTATTATTAGGTAACTAAAGATTTCCTTTATCTCGGTAATAATTTATACCGATTTTGGGAGTTTTTTCGAATGTTTATTAAAGTTCGGAACTACTAGTCAAAAACGCCTAATAATCAACGTAATAGTATTTCGTGAGGCTTACGAAGGGAGGAAGATTAAGGAGTTTCGATGGATCGATTGCAAAGATAATCTTGCAAATGCAATAATGAAGATTACACCAAATAAAGCCCTAAAAAGGTTTGTAAATAATAACAAACTGACTATACGTATTAAGGGACACGTTGATAAACCGCCCGAAAAGCCCATATTAAGTAACAACGGACAAGGATATGCTGAAGGATTAAAAGATTGTCAGGAGATTGATAATGGCGACCTATTTAACTGACACAGTTAAAGTTGCGAAAGGTTATGACAAAAAAACTTTTTGTAGGAATTAATGAACTCAGACCTCGAAGCAACGGAACAATTGAGGTTAAATAGGGTTAATTTTTATGCAATTGAGTGCAATTTAGTATGGGAGTCAACTGGAATTAACAGGGGTCTGGCCAATTAACGAGGAGGCAATTTAGTAGCAATCGGAAAAGATTGGTTAGTCACACTGACGTATGCACACAAACTAAAAAGGTGCCAGTGTTGGAATAGTATTACATGCAATGTAGTAGGTCAACTTTACTTACAGTAAAGTTGATTGTACTGCAAGTTGAGTGTATTGCTTTATAGCGACTTACCATATTAAGTGTAAGTTGAGTGTAGTACGCTGTACTTCACTTTAGGGCACGGGCTAAACAATTAGCCATACAAATTACAGTGTAGACCAGCTAGCGGTCTGCCAAACCTAGAACATTACATCCATCATCTGACCACGCAATACTACTGTTACTTCGACCAATCGAATCGACAACGTTGCAACGTCTAAGGCCTACCAACAGCAATATTATATAAATTGGGCCACTATGCGGTAAATTATAATGATGGCAAAAAAGAAAGAAGAGAAATTATGAATAGATATTTTTAATTAAATATTTGATAAGCTGATAATACGTTAAAAAGTAATGGAGAAAGCCTACGCTAGTGAAGCCATACTTCACAAACAGGTACGGGTAGCTGTTACAGGCGTTAATAAGTTCGAATACGCCTTATAACGCCTAAATACCATTTGTAAGGGCTTTTTTAGCCAGCTACGCTCCTCGCTTACCACCGTAATAACACGTATATTAAACTCGCTCGATATATATTCCTAAGCCGGCAATTTCCTTAACGTGGATAAGGAAACCCTTCCAGTGGTTAATTACGTCGACCGTAAGTACGGGCGCCTATAACGCCTAAAGTTAGGTCTGTCAACCTCGACCCTAGATTAAAGGAAATACCTACGTTAATTTTAATAAAATTCAGGCGGATCTGTCAACCGTAAGTATTATAGTTGTGATAATAGTAAGAGATATTGAATTGGTAATAAATTCGGCTATTAGTGAACTCGTTACCTCCCCGCCGAATATAATAAAAGGAAAACAACGTATTAAGTCCAATACATTATAACTTCGAAATGAAATTTCTTAAATTAGATAGTAAATGTTAAAAGCAATAAGTCAACAAATACCGTTAATGTCCCTAAGTAAATTAAATAATACGATGATATTATTTTTAATAGGGTAACCTAATAACTAACCGACCATGCCTTTTTATACCGTTTAAGTCGTGAAAACCCTTACTTTTACTCTGATTATACCCCTAACCCTTTACATACCTTTAACCTTCACGACCGTTACACGGATTATACATTTTAAAGTATTATATCAAATACTAGAGCGGCAAGGTATTTAATAAAAAGCTATTCGTAACATATAATATTATGAAAAGAAAACACCACAACTACTAAGATTAATTGATACGATACTGGTAAGGCTAAAGTTAGCTTTGGCTTAGGCAAACCACTATCATTACTAGGGATAACGGTAGTTTAAATCATTATAAAAGGAATCAAGTTTTATATATTTTAATCCTTTACCCATTTTTTACTTTATTTAAAGGATATAAAGATCCTCAGTGTTAACGTGGACGTTAACGTAAACGAATTGATTAAAAACGCCTAAAGATTTTTGCTTTCCTTTAAGTAGAGGTATTTATAATTTTATCTCTAAGGTTCGAATGTAATAATATTAAACTTAATAAAGCCGAAAATACGTTTACTATACCAACGTCTTAACTACCTAACTATTAACAAATTATATAAAGTTTTAAAGTTCACAAAGTAAAACTATATAGAATATTTTTCCCTAAAAGCCATTAAAAATCTTTTCCACTATTGTTAAATATACACCGAAGCCCTCCAGAGATTTAAATTTACACTAAAAGACGATAAGAACTTTAATTATAAAATCTTTGTTAATGTATTTTATTTTAATAATAAGCTTATTTTACACGTCGTTAACTTCGTAACCTTTTTTTACGGAGCCAAGTTTCTGAAGTCCTTTTCAATAAAGAATACGTGGGAAACATTAAGTATATTATAAATTGACACGTACCTAAGTCCACTTAACGTCGTTTATGATACCAGTACTAACTTCATGGCGACGTATTTTTAGGAAAATATTAAGATAATAGGTATCTAATGTAAACAGGTACTGGTGAAAGCCTACTAAAACATTGTAAAGATTAAAAGGGCATACGCCCTACTTCACCAAGCGTATGGCATCTTTACGTTGGAAATTGAAAGTTTTACGGATCCGGAGGTACGCTTATAGATAGTAGTAAAAGGCTTTAATAATACCGTTGACTCTGACAGCTTAGTGCTAAAGTTCTTAGTCTTTGGAGCGTACCTACGTTTGACGAGTGAATATCCACCCTCAGCAAGTACTTAAAAACGTATTTCAACCTATAATAAAGCTTTAAGGGAATTGCTAAAGGAATCAGCACTCTGTTAAATTAATAACGCCTTTAATAGTAAAAACACAGGTCTATAAAAATCGACGTATTTACTTTGCTATTACAAAGTAAAATCCTTATGTAGCAGGAGCTGGGCAAATAAAAGGGGTCGTATAAGATATTAAGTATCGTAAACTTTAAAGTGGTTGTTAAAACTACTAACAGCCTAATGTCCTTTCTAATTATTTAAATTAAGCTTTATATTAGGGTTACTAACGATAAAGACCATTAAGTTAAACGACCAAGTTAATACGAAACTCACTCACCTGTTGTCGATAAGTTAATAGAACGTCGCCGACGCGGACAACCCCCGAAAAAAAGGAATTTTAAAAAAGAGGTGTTGGTAGGCCTTAAATGTTGCAATGTTGTCGATTCTATTAGTCTTCGAAGTAACAGTAGTATTGTGTAGTCAGATAGTGAATGTATTGTTCTAGGTTTGGCAGACTGCCAGAAGGTCTGCACTGTAATTTTTATGGCCAATTTCTTATCCCGTGCCCTAGAGTAAAGTGCAGCGTACTGAACTCGACTTACATCCAATTCAGTAAGTCACCACAAAGCAATACACTCAACTTGCATTTTAGTATAGTAAATTTTACTCTAAGTAACGTTCACCCACTGCACTGCATGTAATACTATTCCAACAAGAGGAATATATACCGGGCCGTATTTACAATACTGCTTAAATAAATAAATAAAAGAAAAATAACGAAAACTTAGGAGTGAAACTTAGGGTATAAGGGATTATTAAGATTTTCGGCAAACCTTTTAAGAAAAACAATAGGGTTAAAATCGATGGTTTACTAATTCGAGGTGTGGTATAATTTGTAATGAAGGTTAACTTTAACCTTTAAGACCTAAATGTTACGATTTTTAGGTTAAGAAGTATTTACGAGGCGTCTGTATAAAAAGTTACGGCTAATCGTTTAAGGATACTGCGATAAAGTTAAGGACTAGATCTTTACATAGTCGTTTACTATTTAAAAAATTAGTTAACGTTTAGTAATTACTTTAGTAAAAAGTTTATTCATTTGAATTAAGGGTAAATTTACATTTAATAGCCGTAAAATTACGTACGTTTATATGTAGTTGATAACGGATTTATAATAAATTATACTATTTGAATTGTCATTGAAATTGCACGTTATTAATTTACCAAAAACGGCAATACAGTATGTTAAACTATTATATAGATTGGCTAAAATAGGCGTTTACTAGTTTTTAACCTATTAGTCGTATTTTAAATTCCGCCTAATAATGAAGTTTTCAATATACGATTCGTGTTTATTAATAACGTAAAAAAGGGACCTCGGTATAGTAGGTATGTAAATTAACGATACCTTTTTCATCGAATCGATCAACTTTATAATAATGAAATAATAAGCAATCAAAAACTTTAAGTTTTGGAATTGTAAGCCGGTAACGACGTTAACGGAAAATAACTAACTTAACTTTAATAAATCGTCAATCCGTATGTTTAGTGTTAATACTGGCCTAAGTTTTCGCTAAAAGGGCTAGGGCGTTATTTTTGCTATAATCGACAAGATGAATAAGGTTAGGGCTTGAAGGTACTTAGAATAACACGTACTAGGTAGCTATATTGCCATTTTATATTAACCGAAAGCCTTATACGATTTATTTATTACAATACAAATATAAATGCTAATGGATAAAGACTTTAATCGATTAAATAAGAGGTTGGAGTGATAAATGCAAAATTTAGACCATAGAATCAATATGATATTAATAAACCTTTTAAAGATTAGGTTAATAATCTTTATGGACGGGTTTTTCATAAATAACACCGACTTATCTTTATAAATCGGTTTTCTAATAACCCTTATTAACGAAGATAAACGGGAAGATCAGTGTTACAGGCTAGTGCCTAGCTAATATTTAGCAGAGATCCAACCCTGGTAGTTCTACTCGCTCCTATGATGCTCTAAAGCAGGGAGAGAACCGCTAGAGGACACGTTACATGACTGGAGAAAGGTGTTATACCATTTTAGCTCCATAACCGCTCCCTAATAGGGACTTTTTCTTCTTTTTCTTCTTTATAGAGGTTTATAAACAGAATACGACTACCTTGGGCGATAGCTTCAGCTTCAATCCCTTTATATATAAATCTCGATTTTCTGCCCGACGGTGTCTTATCTATTCCTTAGCGGTTATAATCTAGGGCTATATCTTTATCTTTTGACCCACCAAATCTGGACCCCTAAGCCTTAAAGTAATTTTTAATGTACATGTTAAGGAGTAGCTTTAAAGCGTTTTAATGGCTTAATATGATTATTTTACGACTTAATATAAACGTTTTACCGACGCCTTATGTGCGAAACTTATTAAACGGAATTAGGCCGCTCGAAAATACGCTTTAAATTTAAAATCACAAAACACTAATACGATAAATTCTTTAACGAAAATAATCCGCTAATTCGAAGTTGCTGGTACGCTTACGTCTTCGGGTTAACTTTTTTTTTAAAAGGTCTCCTTTACGTATATTACGAATGACGTTGTTATTATACCACTTTTTACTAAGGATCGCGTTATCTCCCTAAATAATTACGATTCCTTTAACTCTGAATACGAAGTTAACGCCCTTTTAAACGGGTATTACCGACCTAAACATAAACCACTTAACTAACCGGTTAAGGTTTCTGGTATTAAATTACGATTTTCGGTATAAAAGATTACGATAATACGTAAGTTACGTCGAAACCGGAAATTTATCGATATAAAGGAAAACTATTTTTAATTTATCTTTCAATAGCTAAAAGGCCCCGCGAAAACCGTTATAAGCTATTACGCTCGCGGAAACGACGGCGATACTAACGACTCTGAAGCCTTTATAGCTATTTTTCACGCCTATTACTATGATTTTGATGCGGTTAAAGCAATTATCGCTCGGCTTACGAATATAAAGTAAAAGACTTGTAAATGATTTTACGTTTTTTTTAACGTTTAGAAGGCCTTATTTGCAAAATCCGGTGATATAGCCTTGGAATTCGCCGCCAAATTCGCTATTTTAAATGAAATTATTAATAATACATTTACCAATACATTACTTCCCCTTAATATGCCGGCGGGTTAAAACAAATAGGTCGTTCTCGTTTAATTTATCCATAGGCGCCTTTATAATCTCCGCATTTGTTACGACGACACTAGTATTTTCGTTATCGGAGGCGCTTTTCGCGGTGGAAATAATGGTGGTGATACTCCCGTTCGAATTAGTTAGGGCGATATTATTATAATTAACGTAAACGCCTTCCGAACCGTTTTTAAGCGACGCGCAGCTTGGGTTAATTATGCAAAACTCCTTTGCCATAAGGACTTCGGGTTATACTTATATTACGGAAAGAATGGTTACCGAATCTATACCTATTTATAGGACCTGGCGTAACGCCCGAATAGCTTTAACGATGAAACCGTTATAAAAATACATTTTATTTCGGTAAAAAACCTCATCGATTTAGAGCAGGGAAAAGCGAAACTTTGATAAATAATCTCATATAAAAGTTAATAGGACTTTGATTAAACCTGGTAAATTCGCCCTAATTTTTAAATAACTTTCCGTTTATAATAAATTTACTCTAAAATTTTATTCGTTTTATTTACGATTTAAAAAACATGAGTTGTAAATGTTATAACGTCGCGAATAAGTAGTTTATCAACCGTTTAAAATTACCGCGTTTTTCAATTCCCCTACAATAACTCGACGAAACTACGTTTTATACATTCGGTTTTCCCCTACAACTTATTTACTTTATAAAATTTTTGAACGTCGACTTCGATAAATACCGGTACCAAATATAAGCTTACATCGTCTCTTCCTTATAATACGACGTTATTTTAGGTAAACTTGAAATAAAATACTAATAAGTTACTTATGATGCCTCGAAATATATGTTATTTTTAAGGCGAGTTAATAATTACCGTATTTGAAAACGAGAGTTTACGCCCGTTTCAAAAGTGCCGAAAGGGGTCGGCGCCGTTACATTTTAAGTTATTTTACGACAAGCCCGTAAAAACCAAACCGTTATTACGCAACTCGTTGCCGTTTCCCTCGAAAATATTAATAAAATACTCGCTTTGAAACCACTTATTTCTGTTTACGATAAACTTTTTTACTAATTTTAGGGAATTCGAACCCTTATTCGATAAAGCTCTCGGTGATAAACTACCATTTTTCTACTTTAAAGCGGATTACGAAATCTCCCTTCATATCGATAATTAAAATTAACCTTTGAAAATACCGTAGGGCTCTTTATACAGCATATCGCGCAAAAAGCTCCTCGTATTACGTAAAACGTTAACCGAACCGTTTAATTAAGGTTATATTCGAGTAAATAGCCTTTTAACAGACGTCTTAAATCTTTTCGTTAAAAAATCCGAAAAAGGGTTACGATTTTATATGGATCATCGTAAGCTTCATGCTATTATAAAGATAAATCGTTATCCGTTCCCTTTTATTAAAAAGACGTTTACAAATATTTCGTAAGTTAAGTGGTTTACTAAGTTAAATATTTAAACTGTTTTTAAAAGCTTCGGATTAAAGAGGGAGATAAATAGAAAATTGTATTTTGTAGACGTTTCGGACTTTTTAAGTAATTTATTATTCCCTTTATCCTTTTTAACTCCCCCGTTACCTTTTAACGGTATGTTAATAATTTATTACGTCTTTTCCTCGATATATTTCATTTAGCTTACTTTAATGACCTTTATGTTTACTTCAACAGCACTTTTAACTATTATATAATTAAAGTTAAACAAATCCTTAACGTATTAAATATTATGAAACTTAATTTAAACATTTCCAAATACGAATTCGGTATTCAAAAAATTAAGTATCTGGGATTCGTTATCGAAGTCGACGTCGGCATTCGTATAAACCTAAAAAAACTACGTGTTATTCAGAAATAGGCGGCTTTTACAACGGTTTTAAGAGTATAGTGCTTTTTAAGGTTTACAAATTTTTATCGCTATTTTATCCGCGATTATTCGACGATTGTCAGATTATTGTTATGAATAGCCCGTAAAGGTACTTTTTTTCATTAGAGACTGAAAAAAAAGCTATTTTCGAATGGCTTAAGTTTAGTTTTTTTTTCCGAATCCGTATTGACCTAATGAGATCCCGACCGCAATACTTTTTTCGAAGCGGATTATTTTAGCTGGGCTTTAAGAGATTGCCTCCATTAACGCGACTACAGCAACCTACATCTAGTAACATATTACTTCCGCTGCTTATCTCTCGCCGAATACAACTACGAAATCCACGATAAGGAGCTACATGAGATTATAAGCTACTTAAAAGCATGGAACGCGGACTTTCGAGGCACGGCGTACCCGTTTATTATCCTAACGGATTACAAGAATTTAAAATACTTTATAATAATACGACGGCTTTTCGAATAACAAGTCCGTTAGTTTTAACGCCTTTCGTAATTTCATTTCGGGTTGGTATATAATAAGGTAACGAATTAAGTACAACTCGATATACTATTACGATAAAATTAAAATATTCCTAAGGGTTTTTCGAACCTACGTTATTTAAGCCGAGAACTTTAGTTATTACGCTCCGAATAATCTACTTTTAAGCTGCTCCCGCGTACGTACGTCTTCCGGTTAATCGTTGCCGGCGAATTAATTTTAAAAGACCGTAAACTTTTTACCAACATCGACCTTGAAAATTGTTAGGATACCGTTATTATGCGAGATACTACTTACCCCCGCCTAATACGTACAATACGTATAGGTGACCGATATTTTCTAACGAATATGCGTATCTACAACTACCGTACGTTAAAGGTTTTAATCTCGAAATACCAGGTAAACGACGATAAAGTTTTGAGGTTTCACAACCATATTTAGGTACTTACTTACGAGCCGCTTACTACCGCGTTAATTTAAGCTACCTACGATTCGCTCCTTACTAGCTACCCAAGCCGCAACGTCATTATCGCTATCCTTTTTAAAACGTATTTTTAACTAGGCTTATATCGTGTGGTCCGCCGCTTTTGCTGAAACTACAACGTTTGTAGCCGTATAATTTATTAGAAACACCGTCAAAAAGAGTTTTTTAAACCCCTTCCGGTTTTTAAACGGCTTTAAAACGAACTTTCCATCAATTTTATAGTTAATTTACCTTAGAAACACAAGGATAACCCATGTTACCTTATAATTATTATAAACTATTTAATTAAAGCCGTTATCTTTAAAGTTATAATTACTGTAAACGCTGAGATTTATACGAAACGGTTTTTCAGTTGTTATTAGCGATTTTATAGTTTCCTGCATACTTTTATAAGAGATTGTAGTTTAAATTGGACTAATAGGTTTTAAAAACGACTTTACGACTTAACTGAAGTATAATAAAGTTTTAATACCGCTTTTTACCCCGAAATCAACGGTGTAACCAAATACATAAATTAAGAGGTCTTTACATATTTATACTTATTCGTTGTTTATATAAAATTCGACTAAAATTATTTAATTCCTGGTTATTAATTAATACTAAATAATAAGGATATGACGATTATCGGTATTAATACGTTTTTATAACCTATAATTATTACTTTAATTTCATTTTACCGGTATAATGTTTTATATTTTCGACAACGATATTATACGTAAAAGCTAAAGACTTCATTTAACGGATATAAGAAGTTGCGGAATTCGTATAAACCGTAATGGCGACTACATAACAACGTATAAAATAAGCAGATAATAAACGGCGTTCCCCTTCGAAATGTTTTCAAGTCAGCGACAACTTTTAACTTTTCCTTAAAAACTATAAGTTAAACGAGTTATCTAAAAAGTTAAGTTAGATTTACGATAAGTACCAGGTAACACGTATAATTAACTTTTATATTATTGAACTTAACTTACAAGGCGGAAAGTATCCTCGATTTTATGTAAATTAACTTGTTTGAACCACTTCGAATCCATTTTCAAACCAGTAAACTCGAAACTTTTAACCGTAAATTACAGTTATTAAAAACAACGATAATAATGTAAAACCGAAATACCAAATCGAAAGTATATTACGGGTTTGTAATAAACCTTAAGTGGGACGTACCCGATTTTATAACTAACTGAAACGATAAGTTTTAGTTAAATAAATAGGTTATATATACCTAACGTAAAAACCGCTTTTAAACTTTTCCAATACCATAATACTCGACACCTTCGAATCGAGTTATGGACCAGCTAAATATAACGATAGGCCCCTACGCTTAGCCCGCAATTGGGCATAATTTTATACCTTACTTTACCAAATGGAGCGGCGTATAAGCTGCTAGCAAACGAATACTAAATAAACGTATTTATATTAACAAAGGCGAAAAACGAACGACTATACCCGGGCTCCTACTTATTTCAATATATTCTCAAAGTCCTAATACGAGTTCTCACCCAATCTTTTCTTACTTATTTTAATAAGTTGGTTTAATTTAGTATTTATACGACCTAACTTAGCATTAATTCGCTCCGAGACCTTAACAAACTTCTATATTGATCTTAACAGCGCTTCCTAACGGCTTGTTAGCCGCGCCCCCTCACGTTTTTACCTCGTTATAAGAAACTTACCTAAACAATATGTTTCTCCTTTATCAATTTCATGGCTCATAAGCCCCCAGACCGTATAAAAGTAATGGGAACAAACTTCCCCCCCCCCCCCACCTCGGGTATAAACTTTACACTATGTAGCGCGACAGACTTTTATAGCCTTTTTAGCGGCGATTACCTAAGTTTATACGTTTTTTAACCGTTCGTTAACACCCAAGGAACGGCTTCTAGTACGTGGACTTGCTTCGGTCCTGAAAGTAGAACGCCAGACACGCCTTCGACAACTCCTTAATAGCTTCGTTTATATCCGGCTTTAAATCTAACAGCGTATACGTATAACCAGAATTTCGACCCGTAGCTTTAACGAAATAGAGGCTATATTGAGCCCTAGTGTCTAACCACTCGTTAAAAGCTCTCTCGCAACTATTAAAACAACTTACCTTTAGTCTTTGGGAAAAACTTCCTGGGATTATACGCTATTTTATAAACTTATTCGAAACATGTTTGTTTTCGGGTTCCGTTAGAGTATATATCGATAGTCTTTAAGGCAAAGAATTTTATATTCTTTAATAAGGTTTAGACAGATTTAAAGCATATGACCCATCTTTAGGATGGCTTTATTTACTTCGATAACGAATAGAGGATTTATTTTAACGTTAATAAATAGAGGGAGTATTAAGATTGTAAATAAATAAGTATTACAATAATGATTATAGGTATTAACGTTAAATAAAAACATAAAGGTTAAAGAAAAAAGGAAGTTTTTTTTTTTTTTTTTTTGTAATTAGGATTTTACAGATTATTTATAGTAAGGGGAGGGTGTTAAAACCCCATTCACATAATGTTAGCCTAGTGCTTTTCACACGGAACCCGTGTTGTTCTAAAAGATGCATATACCTTCCTTATACTTACGGCGCCTTATAACACAACATTAAAAAAAATTGCGAGGAAAGTAACGATAGGGGTATCTTTGGGAGTAATATTACAGGTTAGTACCTGACTAGTATTTACCAAGGATCCAACCCTGGTAGTTCTACACGCTCCTACGATGTTTTAAAACAAGGAGAGAGCTTCTCGAACATACCTCACATAACTTAGAAAAAGGGTTCTACCATATTAACTCCATGGTCACTCCCTAGTAGAGAATTTTTCTTCTTCTTCTTCTTCTTCTTCTTCATTGAAGTTTATAGATAGAATCCAACCACCTTGAGCGACAGCTCCGGGCTTAGTCCCTTTACAATCACTTTAGAATTATTGGTAATCTAATTTACTAGACCTCCATTAAGTATAAGAGGATTATACGAAAAGTGTTGGTTTCGAAAGTATACGGTATAATGACGGGTTTTAATATAGGCATAACACTGTGGGAGACCCTTAACTATATTATGAGGCAATTATGGATTCATTTTATCCCGGTGATAATCTATATCGACTTAAGAAGCTTTTTCGAATACCTTTTAAAGTTCGAAACCACTAGTAAAAAACGCCTGATAATCGATGTAATGGTACTCCGCAAAGCCTAAGAAAGGAGGGAGGTTAAGGAGTTCCGATAAATCGATAGCAAAGATATTCCTGTAAACGTTATAACAAAGACTACATTAAACAAAGCTTTAAAAAGGTTTGTGGATAACAATAAACTAACTATATGTATTAAGAGCTATATAAATAGACCTCCCAGAAAGCTTAGATTACGTAACGGCAAATAAGGATGTAATGGCAAATTGGAAGACTGTTAGGGAATTGATAATAGCAACTTATTTGAGTGGTATAGTTAAAGTTACGAAAGGCTATGGCGAAAAAACTTTTTATAGAAGTTAATAAACTTGGACCTCGGAGCAATGGAGCAATTGAGGTCAAATGGGATTAATTTGCATGTAATTGGGTGCAATTGAGTATGGGAATTAGTTGTAATTGACAGGGATCTAGCCAGTTAACGAGAAGGCAATTCAGTAGTAACCGGAAAATATTAGTTAGCTACACTGGCGTATACGCACAAACTAAAAAGCCGTCAGTGTTGGAATAATATTACACGCAGTATAATGGGTTAACTTTACTTACAGTAAAGTTGACTGTACTGCAAGTGTATTGCTTTGTGGAGACTTACCGCATTGAGTATAAGTCGAGTACAGTACGCTTCACATCACTTTAGGGCACGGGTCAAGCAATTAGCTATACAAATTACAGTGCAAACCGGCTAGCGGTTTGCCAAACCTAGAACAATACATTCACCATCTGACCATGCAATACTACTGTTAATTCGACTAATCGAATAGATGAAGTTGCAACGTCGAAGGCCTATCAACAGAAACTATATTAATTCACAAGTTCAAATTATTCATTTACCACTTCAATCGCTTATTTAATTTATTTTTATCCTGATCATCCAGGTCTTATACTTATATAATAATTAATAGGTTGTACGATACCAAAGGTTAGTATAAAGTTACAATATAATCACTATAAATATATTACTCCAAATATTGGAATAACAATCAAATGCAATAAAGTTAACTTAATTAAACTGTCAGTTTAGTTGATTGTACTTACTGCAAATTGGCTGCAGTTTGTGGGATTGCACTGCAAGTGCAGTGCAGTAGGTACATACTTCAAAGTGAGGCATAGGCCAAAGCATTTGACTATACAAAATAGTGTGTAGACCGGCTAACGGTCTGCCAAATTTAGAACTTTCAACTCAGAATTATCAACCAATTTCAATGCAACACTAGTTACTTCGACCACAGTGATTCAAATCGACTACGTTGCAATGAAAAGCCTATATATATAGGCAGACCTACCAATACCATATATTATTAAATTTTTGCGATATTAATCTCATGAATTTCTAATAAGTCAATACCTTGCACTTTTCGATAAAAACTCGGATATTCAATATTAATATTATTAACACCATATATAAGAATGAACTATCTGTTAAAGTCTAGGTATTTACTTTTAGTTAAAGTCGTAATCGACTTGCAATTCCAAAACTTTAATTCATTAATCGTATGTTACTTTATTACTACAAAATAAGGAGTTTTAATCAAAAGTATATCATTAATTTATATATTTACTATACCGAAATCATGATCAACTTACGTAATGAATAGATATAGATCGTAAATGAAGAATTTATACTGGTTTTAGACTTAAAATACGACTAAAGGTTGAAAACCAATAAACGTCTGATTTAATTGATTAGTATAGTAACTTAACACATTATATAACTGTTTCGTATAAATTCCTATTACGAAGTTTTTAATGTAAATTTAGTAAAACAATTCTTTGTATATTGGTAATAAAAAATGCTTAATCGATATTACTAATATCAAATGTTAACTTCCCATTAGTATTTATCATAAATTTTACCCATACGATAACTAAGCGTTAATTAATCTTTTAAATCGTCGGCAGTTGCGTGAAGATTTAGTTTTTCATTTTATTACCGTATTTTCAAGCGATTAGATAGGAAGTTTTGTATAGCTTACCTTTGGCCTTTCCCCTAACTTTGAAAATAAATTTCGATTCAAACTTGATGTTGTTGGGGTTGTTGAAATTTAAATCGCGTTTGAATACGAATTATATAATTTATCATCTAAGGAATCCGTTAATTTAAAGTCTATCGTTTTTGTCAAAAGGTTTGTCTGGGGGTTTAATAATGTTATGATCACACTAAATACCCGTGAGTAAATATAAGGTGTCAGGGGGTTTATTTTAGCAGTAAGGTAGCAGAGGTAACAAAGGAGCAATATCAGAAGATGTTTATTCGTGCTGTAGAATGATCACTAGCCGTTAGGCTATTCAGGTGTGCAGACTGAATACTTAGATTGACAACTGAAAAGCTATGAAGGAAATACTATTTATGTGGTGCTAACCGTATTCTTATATCCCTATCCTTTATACCGTCTTCAGTACTAGACCGCTGGAGTCGCTGTCGGTCTCATCGGTCCTTCCCTGTCCGGGGTTGCTGACATAAGAGAAGTTCCGTACCTGATTCTAGACTTCAGGCTTTCTAGTGGCGCAGTGTTGCATACTAGCCTGCTTCCTGGCCCAACCTTTTTCTTGGTTATAACAAATAATTCCTTACGTGAGAAATTTAAGTACTAGGTTCTAGTTATCCTTTTTTCTCTGTTAACTCAAGTAGTTATATACGTGTACTTTAGTTTATATTTATTGTACTTATTTAGAGGAAGTCTAAACTTGTAAACATCAACTTTAGGAAGGCATATGTCCATAACTTCTTCTATACGCTTAACTCTATTTGGTGAGCTTCTAGTTTGAATTTCTTTCTCTCTTATCATTCACTACTACAATAGTTCAAGAAAATATATTACCCTTATAATTTTACCAATAATTGGTAGCTTTAAGTTAGAGCTGAAAAGCACCAGATATTGCCTCCTAATAGTCTGAAAAAGCCAAAAAAAAGAAGCGTGTTACCAGTTTGTTAATTTGCTAATACAAACCTACCTGCCAACTGTAGCTAACTTGACCATTGTTGAACTTTATGATCTCTTTCCCCTTTAACCTCAATCTTTTCCTACGCGTCAATTACTTATAAGTAAGCGTGAATTTTGCGCTTTATCCCTAGATCTCATTGAGTTACCTATCACGTTACGTCAAACTTACTGTTACGTCTTCATAACAACTAAAGCAGTAGAAGTGCATACTTTTACCTTGCAGCCTATTAATCCGCTTTTGTTCCTACCACTCTATCTTGAATACCTTTATCGTTCGCTTCTTTTTAGGCGATTACTTCCTGCTTTTACACGCCTCGTATTCCCTTACAAGCCAAGATATAGGTAATGCTGGAGTGGGCTTAACACTTGAAGGAGTAAATAGTTGAGATGAATATGGGGTCTAATAAACTCCTGTTGCCATGAATACTTACCTTTCATAAAAGATTATAAATAAACAGATTATTACGGCTAGTTATATTGATGCTTTTATATATAAACAGCGTTAACGATTTTCTGAGCGCATTTATCATAATATTAAATGCCCTTGTCGCTTCAAAGATCATTTTTATGGATAGGAATGCCCCTTTTGCATTCTTAACCGTAAAAATAAGGATAAAGGCACTCTGGCTACCTAGTTTTCGGGAATAAATGGCTTTCACCGCCTAAAGCGCAAGGAAATAGGAGTTTACAATCCAAAGTATCCTGATCCGTTGAATATAGAAATCGTTACTAGGGGTAGAGACGTCGTTTTCACCGACATTCAAAGCTTTTAGTTTCACCTCAAAAACTGTGGTAGGGTTAACATAGATATAAAAAATCATATAATTTCCATATGTGAAACCTTGTTGTAAAGTTTAGTTATATTTCGGTGGAATATAAAGTTGTCCCATAATAAGCATATAATCATCGTAAATAAGTGATAAAAATATTTAGAGGCTTTTGTTAATCGTTTGAAAATGCATTAATAAAGTTCTGCAAAAAAGTTCCATATTTGAACGTTTACATTGTTGAATCTTATAAAGAACGAATACAGGCTTTATAAACATATCGAACATTAAATAAGGTATACACAAATGATATATATTTTCGACCATACCAAGGAAAACTAGTGTAAAGTTATAATTGACATTTGAACATTATTTGACCTTGCTATACAATAAAACTTACGATCGTATAATCGCAAAAGAACGTTATAGAAATATATAATAAAAATCGAAAAATCTACGACTATTTTCTTAACGGTCCCTAACTCTTAGTACCATTTATATAAGCTTTCTATCGGAAACGAATTCATAGGAGTTATGCGTAAGATATGTAAAAATTACAAAATCGATCACACGAATAAAACTTAAAAATTACAATTGAAATAACAGTTAATTACAGGACAGTTAGGTAATTATACTCATTTAAATTTGACTGTATTTATTACAAGTTAATACAGTGGAGTGCCTAATCAAATATAAGGTACGTGACAAGTATTCGCTTATAAAAACTAGTGCAAAAACCGGCTAGTGGTTTGCTTGAATTAAATCTAATACATCACTATATTTAATGCAATATATAAGTTAATTGAATCAAAGATTCAAATCGACTACATTACAAAGATAAACGCATACTAATACCAATCAATACTTATTAAGTTAAACACAAATAAGTTAGGTATACAAAGAAGTTAATTTCCGATTGTTTTGTTTTATTTAAGAAACGTAAATGAAATAAATTTCCGAAACACCCTTACAAGTTGTATAGTTGTTTGCGGAAGTAATTGGGAAGAGCCTGTAAATTTCATTATTATTTAGAGAAGTTTATAAATAACGACGGTATGATTAAACCAGTTAAGTATCTTGATGAAACATATTTTAAAATTTAAACGTCAGTGGTACCACTAAAACTTTTAACTACCAAACGTTAGAATCGATTACCAATTTTCCAAAATACATTGAGTTGGCATAAGGTTAATTTGTTATAAAAAACCGCTAAATTTCAAATCTCTTTCTCGATAAATAATAACATTAAACTACAAATCACCTTTTATATTCATTCCCCCTTTTACATTGTAGTTTACATCGCTAATTATATCTTTATCGTTACAACTTACCACTTAAATAAACCGTTGAAATATCATTGAACAACGTTCAAATCGATATCGTTATAAATATCGATTAAAAGAAAGATAAAAAACTTGGGATTTATGTTCATTAAATATTTTTATGACTGTTGAAATAGAATTTAAATGCAGTGGAGTTAAGTCAACTTTACTTACAGTAAAGTTGATTGTACGTACTGAAAATTGACCGTAGTGTGGGACTGCACTGGAAGTGCAGTGCAGTAGGTGACCACTTCAAAGTGGAGCACAAGCCAAAGCGGTTAGCCATACAAATTAGTGTGCAAACCGGCTAGCGGTCTGCTAAACTTAGACCTTACAACGTATAATCAACTAACACCAATACAGCACTAGTTATATCGACACCAGTGATTCGAATCGACTAAGTTTCAACGATAAAGACCTACTAACACTGATCAGTGCTTATTAGGTTAAGCACAGATTGGATAAATAAAAGAATAAGTTGCTTTCCGGTTACACTTTGCAATTATGTAAGGTGGAGGAAAGATTCTTACAAAGGGCTCTAACGCTACGTCTACTGTTTATAGATAATTAAAATAAAGACTTTTTGAATGCTTTTGCTATTTACAAGTACTTGAAAGTAGCGACGGGATCGCCAGTACTATCGAAAATACAAAAAAACCTTTACTAGAATAGTTTTGAAGGAAAAGCGTTGAAATTAACCACCTAAAAGTTTTAAAGTAGTTAAGTTGGAAAACAGATAGGTTAATATTATTACGGCTAATATTATTGCAGGTATTACTACTGTGAATTTCGAATCGTAAAAACGACCAAATCTTACAACCTTCAATGAACACTAGCTTTAATAGAAAACCGACCTTCCTGTACCTCTTTAAACCAATTTTTTTGTGTCTTTCACCTTTTAATCTTTGTTACAATGACTTTAAAGCACGTAGAAATCAACACTATCGCCGACCCCATCAGAAAAAAGGTAATTAAAGCTTTCGGAATTATATTCGTTGAATACTTCGATAACGACCTCTGTATTAAAGATGTTAACAAAAACTCCATACCCAAGAACCTTACTAATTACAACGGCTACTTCCACCTCAACGTCTACTATAACGATTAAGATATAAACGTTAAACCACTTTACGACTATATTGAGTTTTTCAAGGATGCGATCTTAGATATATAAAGAAGAACCAAGAAGTTAATAAAGTTAAAATTGAGGGACAACTAACGTAAATGATGGATTTTCCTACCCTTAAAGACCGGAAAAGATAATAACCTCACCGAAATACTTTACTAGTGTGCCCTAAATAAGAATTCAAAATAGAGCAAAGAAAATAAGGGTAAAGAGATTGCTGGCGACAGTATTCCTTAATATATTTACATATGTTTGTAAGGTCTTACCTAAGCCTAAATTAGTTATAAGCTATTTTACGTTAGATTGACGGTTTAATACCATTATCTGTAAAAAGTAGATTAACTCATACGCCATAAGCTCGGAAGTTTACTATTTAATTAAATAGAAACCTCGATATATCTTTTAATACTATAAGAATTATTATTAAGTCCCCCACAGCGAACATTACCAAGTCCCTGTCCCCCAAACTCCTGAATGCGTCTAGTTTTAACAGCCAAATTAAGAAAGGATTACCTTTACACGCGAGTTTACTATAAGCACAACCACTGGCTTTTTCCCTCCAAATTCGGACAAAAGTTACTATTTTGCCTACTAATATTAGCTTTCTTAACACCAGTAGAGGGATTTAAAAGGTACCTATAACCAGTATATCACCTTTCTCCCTCGATACGTCCCTATAGTGGATAAGGATCACGCGGAAATTACTACGTTCGTTAAAATATTAAGAGAAAAGGAAAAATTGAATGGTAAGCCGTATAACCTTTTCTATGTTGAGTTACGCCCGTTTTTTAACATCTTCCGCTTAATAATAATTAAATTACTAGGTTTTTACTCATTATTTCCAAGTATCCTTACCGGTTAAGCTAAGGATTACTACCCACGATATCTAACAAATTACTCCCCCTTTCGTGAAATTTATAATAACTTAAAGAGCTACTTGGGATATAATATTAAACCTACCCAATACTACACCAATTAAAATATTATTCAATAATCCCATATATTAAATTATAAGAAAAAACTCAAAGTAAGATAAACCTCTTGAAAAAAATGCTTAGTAAGCTAATACTTTGTCAACAAGTAATAAGAAACGTAAAAACTAACGAGGACACCTTACTCTAATAGGTTTGACAAGTTGTTACGGGCTATAAAAAGTTATAATACGCCTTTCAATACCCAGATACCACCCGTAAAGGTGTTTTTAGCCAATTACGTTTCTTTTTAACAACCGTAACAACTTGAGTCTCCAGTTCAACTGGTATGTACCCTTAAACTTAGAAATTTAGTAACGATGAAAAAAACCCTTCCTACACGTATTACATCGACCTTAAGTACGGAAATCCCGGCTAATACGGCTAACGGAAGGCTCGGACCTAGGGACGAAATTATGGAAGAGGGTGTTCCTCTTTGTTAAGGTCTTCAAGTCAGTTGAGCAAATTCGTTTTAAAAGCCAAGAAATGTTGAATTTACGTCAAATAAAGCTGCTAATTAACATTTTATATTACCTCCGAACGTAAATCAAAGCAGTGAATATATTACATGTAATTCTATGTTATTTTCAATCATAACTACGTTGAATAAGTAAAAAAAAAAAATCAATAAAGTTAAAAAGAAAGAAAATAAACACAAGGCTATCGGCTGGAATAAAAATACCGACACCGGCTTAAAAGCAACGTAATAACTCGCTGACTACGCCTTTTTATACCATCTAACAGGTAAAAACCCTTACCGCCAACATAATGATAAAGAGATCAACCCTATCCACTTTTTTGCCACTTAAGATTGCTACACGAAGCAAGTCTTTTAAGTTATTATTCAAGATACGGGAATAACATAGTATTTAATAAAAATCTATTTATAATACGTTTCGTTACAAAAGGATACTAATACTATTAAAGAAATTAACCATTCAGATACTGACAAAACTAAGGTTAACTTTAACTTTTAAAAAAGCTATTTTTACTGTGATCGACGACGGTTAAAATTTTTATTAATCTTATTATCTTCCATATCTTGAAATTATCTACCCCCTTCCTTCTTTACTTTAAAGATATAAAAACTTCGACATTGATAACGTTTAAACTAATAAACTAATTCAAGTTTGAGGTAAAAAAAGGTTTTTACTTAACCTTAATTAAAGGTATTTCTGATTTTACTTTTAAAGGCCAAAAATAATAGTACTAAACTTAACGAAGTCGCAACTTAGTTAATTATATTATAAGTTTAACTATCTAGCGACTAATAGGTTTTATAAGATCTTATAGGTAGCTAGTTACGAAAATGTGGACTTACCAACGATAAAAGCAATGAAATGATTGTATTATCATTACTAAATATACCATTAAACCCCTCTAAGGTTTAAGTTCACATTGAAGAAAAAAACTTTAATTTCAAGGTTTTCGTAAACGTATTTTACCTGAACGTCAAGTTAGTACTTTACGTTATAAACTCTTCTACGGCTTTTTATGACGCCAAGTTCCTTAAAACATTACGGAAAAGAAAACGTGTGAGGCATTACTTATTTCATGGATTAACACGTACTTTAGGCTACCAAACATACTAATTTACGATACCGACACTAACTTCGTTATGATAAAATTCTAACTTAATATTAAGTCAAGAAAGATTTAATATTAATAAGTTTCAATTAAAGCTTATTAAATTATTAATAAAGTCGAAAAGACTTACTTTTTTACGAAGAGCCTACGATATTCTTATACTGGAAATCGGAAGTTTTACAATTCAAAAAGTACGGATTTAAATGGTAATAAAGGGTCTTAACAATATTATCAACCTTAATGGATTTATACCAACTTTTCTAGTATTTAGGGCATATCCACATATAAATATTAAATTGCTATTATCGCCAAATACTTCAAAACGCGTTTTAATATATAATTAAACCCTAAAAGAACTAAGGAAGGAATTAGAATGTTGTCAGGTTAACAATACTTTTAATACTAGAAACGGACTATTTATAATAAACGAATTATTCTTCCCCCTTTCAAGTAAAGTTTTTACGTAGTGAAAACCAGGCAAATAAGATAAGCCGTTGGAATAGTACTACGTGCAGTGCAGTAGGTCAACTTTACTTACAGTAAAGTTGACTATACTGAACTGCAAGATGAGCGTATTGTTTGTGTAGACTTACTGCATTAGGTGCAAGTCGAGTGTAGTACGTTGCACTTGACTCTAGGGTATGGGCTAAGAAATTGGCCATACAAATTACTGTGCAGACCGGCTAGCGGTCTGCCAAACCTAAAACAATACATCTACCACTTGACTAATGCAATACTACTGTTACTTCGACTACGATTCTAATCAATAACGTTGTAACGATCTAAGGCTCTACCAATAGTGATTAGTGCATATTGGGTAAAATATAGATTGACTAAGTAAAAGAAGAAGCTACTTTCTGGTTACGCTTTACTTTAAACGATGGCTAGGGTAAAGGAAAGATTTTTATGGTAGTAAGTAAAGAAGACTTTTAGGATGCATCGGTTTTTATGGCAGTTTAAAGGTATCAATAATATTTTTATTAAAAACACCAAGAAATATTTACTAAAAATCCTTTTTAAAGATGTTGAGATTGACTTTCAAAAGTCTTAAAGTTTGGTTAGTTAGCAAACGGCTGAGTTAGTACTATTACGGGTGTTATTACTATAAAAGCGACTAAGTCCCTACTTCAAATAACCTTTACTATTGATAAACAACCTTTGACTTACCCTTTACACCAAACATTTACCCCTACTTTACTTTTTCTACTTCCCTATACCTATTTAATCATTAAGTTTGCTACTTTAAACGAAAACACTAAGAATCTTCAAGTTACGCTAAAAAAGCCACACTATACGACCCAACGGCAAGTTACTAAGTTCCAACGTAACTTTACGCCAAAACAACAAGTTTACACGCCTAAAAACTACCAAGTTCCTCGCTTTACGCATCCTATGCGTTTTATATAAACCAGAACTTCGAGATAGCTAATTTTAGTACGTATTTTAAAGCTATTATCAACCTCGTTAATCAAAAATCAATTAAAACTTCGGTTACCTTTTCGCCAACTATTATAATTACAACTTTTAAGGTTACAACGTCTATAAAGACTTAATCGAAAAGCATTCAACTACCTTCGTCGGTTAATTTATTTTAAAATACGACGGCGGTAAAGACCCTAATTACACTATTTATAACTTTCGTGATTCTTTTCGGAGATTGGGTAATTAACATGTAAAAAGTAACCTAAAACCCCATTAAATGTAAATTAAAGGTTAAACTTTAACGTCTAGATTTTTACATACCAAAGGAAAGCTCGATTAAGTTAGCGAAAACCCTTTTCGATTTAGCCTAACTTAAAGAATGCTTTTAAAACCTACGACCTAAGGGAAAAGGTATTAAAAAACTTTAACGCTTTTACACGCGATTTGGAGTCCTCCCCTTTACAATTAACTAAATTAAACCTTGTTACGTGTAAGCTATAAGAAACCTATTAACTTATTCCGCAACCTGGCATCTTTACATGATAACGTGAAGTACGATCTTAGTGGAGGTAAAGCCTATAAAATAATAGTCGCTAATACGGCCAAAGTTATTAACTTCAATGCTTCATATCAGTTAATTAAGTAATATAGTTAAGTTTTTTTTAAAATCTTTTTGATCTCTCTTTCCCCTTAATACTTTACTTAACATCTATAAGCCCCTTAAGAACCTTTTTACGGTAAGTTTACCTATACGCAAAAGCTTATTACAGGTCCTACTATAAAACTTTACCACTTAGGCCAAGCGATTGGTAATTACCTTGAATACCGTGTTTCGAGAGATTTAAGGCTTGAATTAGTAAGGAATACCAAATAAAATTAGGAGGATTATCGCGACCTATCTCTGAGACATATTGAAATGGTTAATATTAATTATGAATTCTTTACGGATTTCTCCAATATTTAAAACGATATAAAAAGGTATAACAAAAAGCCTTACAACCCTTTCGACAAAAAAATAATGCTCTTTTTAAACATTTGCAAATAGATAGAGGTTCTCCCTTTAGGTTTTCACTTATTATTCCCCGAAATACTTACAAATCACGCCAAGAACTATTACCTAACCTTCTCTACTCGAGCCACTAAGTTTCGAGAAATTTACGATAACATAAAAAGCCACTTCGAATACGATGTTTACCTCACTCAATATTATACAGATTGGGACACTATGCGGTAAACTACAATAATAACAAAGAAAAAAGAGGAGTAAATACCAATGTATATATTAAACCAGATATTTAACAAGTTGATGTTATATTACTAAGTAATATGGAAAGCTTAAGCTGGCTAAACCATACTTCTAAAGTAGGTATGAACAGCGGTTATAGACTTTAACGAGTTTAAATACGTTTTATAACGCTCAGATACCACTTACAAAGGATTTCTTAACTAGTTACGTTCCTTTTTTGCCACCGTAATAATACATACACCAAATTCGCTTGGTATATACCCTTAATCTGGTTATTTCCTTAACGTAAACGAAAAAACCTTACGATAGTCTGACCGTAAGTACGGTTACAGGCGCCTTTAACGCCTAAGATCTGGCCTACTGGCTACAAACTAAAGGTAACAACCACGTTAACGCTAACGAAGCCTAAATTTAAACGTTTTTATTAATTGTAAGCATTATCTTCGTAATAGTGATAAAATATATTAAATTTGTGATAAGTCTAATTATTAATTAACTCTGCACCCCCCCATAGAGTGAAATAATAGAAAGGTAATATACTATATTAAGTACTTTACCAATTTTAAATAAGAATATTTAAACCAAATTACAAACTTTAAAGGCGACGAGTCGATTAACAGTAATGATTTCATTAACAATATTAAGTAATATAAAGATACCATTCCTAATACAGCCTAGTAATTATCAGACTACGCCTTTTTAAATCGTTCAGGTGGTTAAGACCTTTATCTTTTCATTAAATAAGCCCATAACCCCTGATATACCTTAAATCTTTGGAATTGTTATACGGAATATACGTTTAAAGATATTATGCTAAATATAGAGGCAGCAAGGTATTTAACAGGAGGTTATTC
Organism: Anisogramma anomala; assembly: GCA_038502455.1. Taxonomy (NCBI): domain Eukaryota; kingdom Fungi; phylum Ascomycota; class Sordariomycetes; order Diaporthales; family Gnomoniaceae; genus Anisogramma; species Anisogramma anomala. The sequence goes on along the minus strand of JASMMZ010000002.1, from coordinate 28,643,166 downwards.
GCAGTATATGACATTACAAAGAGGAAGTATTATAACCACTGAAATTAATCTTTACGATATTAACAAAGCTAAAGTTAGCTTTAAACTAGGTAAACAACTATCGTTAATAAAGATAACAGTAGTTTAAACTGTTGTGAAAGTAATCACGTTCTATATACTTAAGTCCTTTACCCCCTTTCTTTATTTATTTGGAGGATATAAAAACTTTCGACGTTAACGTCGATGTTACTGTAAATGAAATGATTAAAAATAGCTAAAAGTTTACACTCGTTTTTAAATAAGGATACCTATAGTTTTATCTTTAAGGCCCGAAAACAGTAGTGTCAAACTTGACGAAGCTGGAGATAAGTTAATTATACCGGCGCTTTAATTACCCAGTCGTTAATGGGCTATATAAAGTATTAAAATCCGCGAGGCATAAAGATATGGAATATCTTACCTTAAAAGCTATTAAAAGACTTTATTATGATTACTCAACGTATATTCTAAGTTCACTGGTGATTGAAGTTGACTTTGAAACATAACAAGTATTTCAATTACGAGATTTTCGTTAATATATTTTACTTAAATAATAAGCCTGTTTTTCACATCGTTAATTTTGCAACCTCCTTTTACGGGGTTAAGTTTTTAAAAACTTCTTAGATAAAGAATATGTGGGAAACGCTAAAGATATTGTTGATTAATACTTACCTAGGCCAATCTAACGTCGTTATCTACGATACCAGTACTAATTTTACGGCGGCAAAGTTTTAAAAGCATATTGAAACGATAGGTATTTAGTGTAAATAAATACTTATAAAGGCCTACTAAAGTATTGGGAAGGTTAAAATGGCATACGTATTACTTCGCCAGGCGTATGATATTTTTAATTAGGAAATCAAAGGCTTTATAGATCCAGAAATACGGCTTTAGATAGCGGTAAAGGGACTAAACGATATTATAGGCCTTAACAGCCCAATACCAACGCTGTTGGTTTTTAAAATATACCTACGCCTAACGAGTAAATCTTTGCGATCGGTAAGTACTTAAAAGCGTGTTATGGCTTACAGCAAAGCTTTACAGGAATTGCGAAAGGAATTGGCACGCTTCCAAGTTAATAATACTCCTAACACCAGAAACGACCCTATAACAATCTACATATTGGCTTTGCAGTTGTAAAGTAAAGTCATCGTGTGGCGAGAGCCGGGTAAATAAAAGAACTCGTATAAGATATTAAGTATCATAAACTCCGAAGTGTTTGTTAAAACTGTTAACGGTTTTATATCTTTTCGAATAACTTAGGTTAAGCCTTATATGAATGTTACTAACGATAAAGACCCTTAATCTGAAAGGCTGAGCCAACATAAGCCTCCTTTACCCATAATCGACAAGCCGATAAAACGTCGCCAGCTCGGACGACCTCCTAAAAATAATAACTTTAAGGAGGAATATATACCAGGTTATATTTATAATATTTCTTAGGTAGGTACGAAAGAGAAGGATAACAAAAACTTAATATTAAAGCTTTAAGCGTAAGAAATTATTAAACCTTTTGAAAGACCTTTTGAGGAAAGAGATAAGGTTAAGATTAATGGCTTATTAATTCGAGGGGTTATACAATTCGTACCAAAGACCGATTCTAACTTTCAAAATCCAAACGTTACAATTTTTAAGCTAAATATTATTTTTAAAGTTAAAGGAAAAACCACGGGGCGTTCATACGAAAAGTCACGTTTAATTGCTTAAGGATACAATAATAAAGGGAAAAACTGAATCCTTATGTAGTCGCTAACGATTTGAAAAATTAGCTAACACTTAGTAGTCACTTTAGTAATAAGTTTGTTAGCCAAAGCTCAAAGCCAGTTTACCCTTAATAAATAGGATATAACACAAGCCTATATGTCATTAATGACAGATTTATAATGGATCGTACTATTAGAATTACTATAGAAATTACGTATTATTTACTCTTTAGAAACGGTAATACTATATTTTAAACTACTTTACGGATTATCTAAAATAAACGTTCATTAATTTCTAACCTATTAATCTTACTTTAAATTACAGCTCACAATAAAGTTTTCAATATACAACTCGTATTTATTGGTGATGTAAAAAAGAGACCCTGGTGTAGTAGGTGTGCAAATTAACAATACTTTATTGGAACGGCTGGTTTTATGGCATCGGAATAGTAAACGATTAAGGACTTAAAGTTGTCGAATTACAAGCTGATGATAACGTTAACAAAAAAAACCAACTTAACTTTAATAGATCGTTGATCCGTATATTTGGTATTAATTCCGGCCTTAACTTTTGCCAAAAGAGCTGGGGTATTATTCTATTTATAATAGACAAGATTAACGTGGTTAAGGCCTAACGGTACTTGGAGAAACGTGTTTTCAGAAATTATAATATTACTTTATGTTAACCGAAAGCCTTTCACGACTTTTTCATCGCGGTATAAATACAGAACCCGGTAAATAAAGACTTCGACTGGTTAATTCAAAGGCTTAAGTAATAAATGCCAAACTTGGATCGCAGAATTAATATAGTCTTAATCGACCAGTTGAGGGCTAATTTAATAGTCTATACGGACGAGTCTTTTACAAATAACACCGACCTGTTTTTACAAATCGGCTTCCTAATAACCTTCGTTAACGAAGATAAGCGGGAAAACCAATTTAGTATTATTGGCAGCCTAATTTACTAAACCTCCGTTAAGTGTCAAAGGATTATACGAAACGTATTAGCTTTGGATGTCCACGACATAGTATCGGGTTTTAATATAGGTATTATATTATAAGAAACCCTTAGCCTTATTACTAGGCAACTAAAAATTCTTCTTATCCCGGTAATAATCTGTACCTACTCTAGGAGCCCATTCGAATGCTTTTTAAAGTTCGGAATCACTAGTGAAAAACGCTTAATAATCGAAGTGATAGCACTTCGTAAAGCGTATAAAGGAAGGAAAATCAAGAATTTCTGTGAGGTTAATGGCAAAGATAATCTTACTAATATAATAAAGAAAGTAATACCGAATAAGGCCCTAAAAAGGTTTGTAAACAGTGAGAGACTAACTATATGCATTGAGGGCTACGTTAATGGGCCGCCTGGTAAGCCTAGGTTATGTACCAGCGACTAGGGATATGCTGGAAAAATGAAAGATTACCAGGAAATTGACGATGTGAATTTGTTTGATTGATACGGTTAAAGTGGAGGTTCGCGAAGACCTGTGGCGAAAAAACTTTTTATGGGAGTTGATAAACTCGGACCTCGGAACAACGGATCAATTGAGGTTGAATAGGGTTAATTTTCATGTACTTTGGTATAATTCAGTATGGAATTTAATTGGAATTGATAGGGGGTTGGCAAGTTAACGAAGTCATTGTTTTACGCTTACCGAAAAAGATTGGTAAACCATACTAGCATACACGTACAAATTAAAAAGCTACTAGTGTTGTAATAGTACTACGTACAGTTTAGTAGGTCAATTTTACTTATGGTAAAGTTAACTATACTAAATTACAAGTTAAGCGTATTGTTTGTATAGATTTACTGCATTGAGTATAAGTTAAGTGCAGTATACTACACTTCACTCTAGGGTACGGGCCAAGCAATGAGCCATACAAATTACTATGCAGACTAGCTAGCGGTCTTCCAAACCTAGAACAATATATCCACCACTTGATCAATGCAATACTACTATTACTTCGATCACGATTCGAATCGACAACGTTGCAACAATCTAAGGCCCTACCAACATAATCCGTATGAAATCTTAAATATAATTAACTTGGACATACTAGTAAAAATGACCAACAGCCTTATAACTTTCCAAGTAATATAAGTTAAGCCGTATGAAAAAACCCTTAAGTCTGATAAAACTTCTAACGTTGATGATCTCCAAACCAAACGAATTGATTAATATAATCTTTTTAAATCAATCGTTAATAAGTTAATAAATGATCGATAACATGGAAAACCACTTAGAAGAAGAATAAATAATAAAAAGGAGGAAAACGACGAGGACTACAGGCTTGACAAGGTATATATAATGGCGTAGGTATCTTAAAAGGAAATGTCTAACAGAGAATTTACACTGAAGCTACATATCGAAAATGTTATTAATATACGAAGTACACTATTTAAAAAAAGCAACCAAGTGGAGATTAACGTCTTTTTTTTTTACGAGGAGTTATATAATTCTTATCATTAAGAAATTTAAAAGCCAAAACGTTACTATTTTAGAATCGAAACTATTTTATAAGGTTAAAGGCAAAACCACGAACCGGCTGTACGAAAAATCATGGTTAATCTTTTTAAAATATGATAATAAAGACAATAAATATATTTTTACTTAATTACTTATAATTTAAGAGATTGGTTAACATTGAATTATCGTTATCGTTTCCAGTTTAATCATTAACGTAAAATTTTAATTGATATTAAATAGCTGGGATATAACATAAATATACAATTAGTTAGCCACCGGTTTTTATCGTATTATACTATTAAAACAGCCTAAAAAACTAAGGGATAAGTTTTTAGCCAGTATAGCAATACAATATATTAAGTCGTTATACGGATTAGCTGAAATATGAGTTTATTAGTCTTTAACGTACCAGGTGCATTTTGAAAATCAACTAATTATAAAGACTTTGACTTTTAATATGTAACTATTAATTACAGAAAGTAAAGATTTCGGTATCGTATGTATACAAACTAATAATACTCCTTTTCCCTGAGATGATAGTTTTATAGAATCGAAATAACGTATTATTAAAAGGTTAGTCCTCTAAAAGTATAACCCAATCGAAACGCTAGATAAGGGTATATAATTTAACTTTAATAAATCGTTAATCCGTATTTACAGTATCAAAGCTGAAAACGGAACTTATATTAGCTTAAGCTAAAAGAGTTAATATATGAGCCTAACGATTATCGACAAGTTGGACGTGGCAAAATCATAAAGATATATAAATTTGAAAGCTTTTTTAGCTTATATTACCACGTTATGCCAACCAAAGATATCGTAGGATCTTGTCAATATAATATAAGTATAAAATCTATTAAAAAGGTATTTTGAAGAATTAAATAAAAGGATTCGTTAGCAATTAGATTACGTGGGAAAAAACAATATGGTTAATGTAAATTTAATAAAGGCGAAGCTAATAATTTCTACAGATAGATTATTTACTAATAATACTAATATTATATTACATATCGGCTTTTGAATAATGTTGGTTAACGAGGCAGAATGAAAAGGGTAATTGGAAATTATCAAAAACCTCCTATATTATATATCAGTTAAGTATAAAAATATAACACAAAACGTATTGTCTTCAAAAGTCTATAGTATAATAGTAAGCTTTGATATCGATATAATAACTAACGGTATAATAACGATTATTACCAAATAGCTATAACTGCTTCCAATGCATGTGATAATATATACTAACTCTAGGAATTTATACGAATGCCTATCAAAGCTAGGCATAACTAATAAAGAACGTTGAATGATAAATATAATAACTTGAAGGGAGATATACAAAACCCGGGAAATTAATAAATTCCGGTGAATCATTGGCAAAGATAACTCCGTCGATGTTGTAATTAAGGTCATGTTTTATAACGCTCAAAAAAGGTTTGTAGATAGTAATAAGTTAACTATACGAATCGAGGGTTATGTTATGACACGAACTGCAGTTGGATCCTCTGACGCTGCATGTTCCCCACTACGCTTACAAAGCACATTTCCCATGTACGGCACGGCAATTGGACAACGGATGACTCAGCAAAAGTCACGTGACCTGGATCACTTGGATCACCTGGATCACCGGCTCACTTGGATCACTTGGATCACCACCAGTGATCCCGCAAACCTCATACTGGAGCACCCCCAGTATGGGTACCAACTGAAGGAACTAGATATAAGGACATGGTCATCACCACCTTAGATAGCTTCATTAGATAGTTCTTCAGTTGTCAATCTAAGTATTCAGTCTACCCTGAATAGCCTCACGGCTTCTGATCATCACTCGCACGAACACAGTCTTGATATTGCACCTTTTGTTACCTCTGCTACCTTACTGCTAACATAAACCCTCTGACACCTTCTATATACTCACGGGTATTTAGTGTGATCATTACAGGTTATTTGAACTTCTTGGTACGTGAACTAAAAGAATAGGGTTTCCTTGGTAAACTTGAAGACCGTTAAGATAGTGATGTTAATGGAAAAGATGACAATAATGATAATTTAAACTACTGACAAAAGGTAAGCAAGTGGTAGAATACGTGATACGTATAGGTTTGTATCGAAAAACCTATATACGGGGTTTAAAAAATGAAGGCCTTGGAGGGGTAGAGTAAAAGGGTTATAAGGGGCCGTGATGAAGGTAGATTTTAGGATATATTAATGGAAATTGATAAGGGTTTGACTTGTTGTTGGCTTTTGGGTTGAAGAAGGATCTTCGAGGTTGTTACCAATTAATAACAAGCCACGATGGCGTGCAAGAACGAAACAAAAAGCTAACATTGTTGTAATAACAGTTAAATGTAATGTAGTTAAGTCAACTTTACTTATAGTAAAGTTGATTGTACGTATTGAAAATTGACTATAGTTTGTGGGATTTTACTGCAAGTGCAGTGCAGAAGGTGCCTACTTTAAAGTAGGGTATAAGCTAAAGCGTTTGACCATACAAATTAGAATGCAGACCGGTAAGCGGTCTGCCAAACTTAGAACTTATAACGTACAATCAACCAACATCAATACAGCACCAGTTACTTTGTGTCGGTAAGGTCTGCTTATTCACGTGAATGTAAATGAAGAGTAATCAGGAAGATTGATATTGTAGTAAGTATAGATAATCTGGTCAAAAGAAGCATTCAGAGAGTGTATGCTACGAATAAGAGGTTATAAACCCCTCATCTAGGCAGTTGCACTTCTGTTATACACTTTGGAACTCTCCTTCTAGGCCGAGCCACGTATTATACACTTTAAAAGAGTTCAGACTACAGCGTAACACGTTATCGTACACTCTTACAGGAGTATACCTCACAATATAGTGCATTGCCTCTTGGCCTATGTATATTAGCTGTAGGGGTATATAGTAATATTTATATAGGTAATCTTTTTATATATATAATCTGTACTTATATTCTAGTAACGATAATATAATTGTAACGAGTCCGTATACGTAATTTTTTAATAATAGTATAGTTACGGTACAAATTGTAAATGTTTAAATTAGTAGTTTTTATAATAATTATATAGTTACGGTACCAATTATAAAGTTAGAATTAGTAATTTTTAGCTGCGGTAGTAATTATAGTAAGGGTTTGGTTAGTATAACTAATAGGTAGCGAGATAATTATTAATGACGTTTTTTTTTGTTCTCGATAGAGGTGTAATTGCGTAAGTATTATAAACGTAATTGCATAAGGGTGATGACGCCATTACGTGGTTTGGGTTAGTATAAAAAGATGTATAATTATCGGTCTAAACAAAACCTCTTTTCTTGTCCCCTTGAACAGCGCGTACCTAAAGCTAATGTAAGTCTTCATTTTAATTTACCTTAACCCTTATCTTAATTAACTAATCCATATCCTTTCTATAGGTAAGTTACTTAACTAATACCCATAAACTAACCTCGGTTTTCAATTGATAACGCGTAAAAACAGAACTAATTAGCGCCGTTTGGCGCGTAAGCTCCGCGGCATTGTAGCCGCCTTTACCGCCATAACTACCACTACCACCACTACCAATAGCCCGCCCTCCTCGGGCACCATATCCTTTATTACCGTCTCGCCTCCAGCCCTGCCGTCCCCCGCCGCCGCCGCCGCCGAAATTACCATCCCATCTCCTCTTTTCTCTACCTCCCTCTTTTTCTCTAACATTTAAAGGGGGGAACAGAAAGCTCTTAAGTTTATAGACTTTACTTTTTCTCCGCGGGTGAAAACCCCCTTACTCGTGGGGACCCCCTTATGCCGTAAACATAGTCTAACGGAGTTACACCGTGGTTTATACTCCCTAAATCCGCTTATTCGTTTACTTTTAATATTTCTTTAGACGAGTAATATGGGGTAGACCTCTTCTATCACCTTAAACTACGTATCATTAAAGTACACCACAAAGCCTCTTTAATAGGTAAGGTATTAAAGCGACGTAACCGGGTCCATAGTCCCGAGCCGTTAATAAATACGCTTTATATGCCGTGTATCGCATCCGCGACAGCGGGCAAGTTTATTAATGATTGCTACAAAAACTGGGGTTAGTCAGCTCGTTATTACCATTATAAATAGATTTGTAACAGATACACCCCTGTTTCATTAGTCTTAAAACCGTAAACTGAAGCTATATTACGCGCCCGCTGGCTTTATAATAAGTTTTAAACGATCCATAAAATATTATTTCCCTGAAAAGTAATATAAAAAATACTCTTAAAAATAACTAAACTCGTAAATAAATAAAATAAGCCGATACTAATTAGTAATAGGCGCCAACCTGAAAATTAAAAAGTCAACAACCGCTATTATCGCTTAAAAACGGGGTTTATGTATATACTACGTAAGCGAATTCGAAGACGTTATCTTGCATCGCCGTTAGGAGGGTAAAGACCCCTCATGCCTCTGGTTAAAGACATACGGCCCAAAACGTGGGGCCACCTCCTTGCTAGCGCCGATAATAACGTTGATAACGGTAATGATGGTAACGCCAACATAAAGGGGGAGGGCGACGAGGAGGATAGTAAGGACGCGACGATGTCGCCTTTTCCCTCTTCTTGTAACAGTAACTAACTACCCCTTACGGCTGAGTCGGTGCACTTGACTATAGTATAATACGTTGTACAATAATATTATTATTTTCAAGAAAGAATCGTAATACAAGTGATAAATATAACACGTAAAATAGGTTTAAACTATATAAAACAAAACGTAATAGAATATTAAAAGCGGTATAAACTCGTAAATTTCAATAAAGAAAAATGAAAACGGGGAAACTTAAAAAAATACGAAACGCGTAAAATAAAGAGTAACAATATATTAAAAACGATATAAAGTTGTAGATTAAAATAAAGTCAAATTCGTAGAGGTGATTTTGACGAAGTTATATACCATAGTATAATTTGGGGAATGGCGTAAATAATGGATTTCGAACCGCTTTAAATCGATAAAAGTAGTGTAATACGTAAAACGTTACCCGTGTTAGGATCGCAAAACCTTTCTAGCAGCCTTAATAAATAAATTTCTAGTTAATATAAGTGTTTCTAATCCTCTGTTTAGGGTGTAGTAGTATGGAGGATGGATGTACATACCAAGAATAACTTATACTGGGGAAATAGCTACCCGCAGTCATATGAGAGATATCTGGAGGACAAAGGAGATATCCATGGCGCTAGCCAAACTAAAAACAATAATAAAAATCCAACTCTCTACCCCTCTAAATACTCTTCTCAAAATCCTCTCAAAATCTCTATTATTCACATCTCTACTGTAGTCATCTGGTGACCTGAACAGAAGTCGTTTACTGTGCACTCATCCTGATCCGTAGCCAGACATAAGTCACGAGAATGAGACGAGTACGAGATAGAATAAGACGAGTGCAAGACGATACGAGATGAGAACAGATACGAGACGGCATGAGATGAGAACAAATACGAGACGAGTACGAAACAGTACGAGACGAGAACGAAACAAAAAAAACCTACAAACCTTACAGTCAGCTTAGGCTGGCTATATAAAAACTGGAGAGGTTGTAAAAACAAGTAAAGGACAAATTATCCAAATACATAAACCTTGTCCGATAATCTCGACCACTAAACGCCCATATTACATTAAGAGATTTCATTATCTTAAAAGTAAGGCGATATTAACGAGATATAATAATTACCATACAATTCACCACTATTACATATACCACACCTTTTAAGATAAGTTTTACACAAATATTCGCTGGATAATCCGATGAATGTGCGAATGATTATATTGAGAACGTAGAAATTGCGGTGGAGATACAATTTCAAAACGACATAATTATTAAAACGATTTGAAAAAGTTATTTTAGAACGGGATTGAAAGAAGAGGCGGCCAAATGGTACCGTAATATACCCGAGAAAGAGAGACAACAGTGGAATAATATTAAGGCACTCTCAAAGACTCGTTTTAAATTTCACCCGATAATAACTAGTAATAAAATGGAAGTTAAGGTAAACTCGTTTGGGAGGCGTGTCTAAGAAACGCTGGTCGAGTACGTAAAGAGGGCAGATAAACTCTCCGTACAATGATTTTATATATTACAAAAGGAATTGAAAAATAAATTCCTAGCCTATCTTATAAACAATGTTTGAAACAACGAAATAATGCTATAGAAGAGATTCACTAACCATCTGGTCTTTAGAGACCTTATAGACCAAAACGGAATGTATAAAAACGAAATCACGTACGATGTCATGCGAAAAACATTAATCGCGGCAACTGTAGTACCTGGTCGCGATAATAAGCCTTTTTTCTCGTGAGACAAGAAATGAAAAGAGATCCAGGAGTACCAAACGTAAAAAGTACTTGTCGAAATAATTATAAGGTTAATATAAAAATAAATGGATGGGCTAACACCTCAAAATAATAGGGGAAACGCTCTTTATAACTTACAAAATACTCGCGGGCATTACAATTTACATTAACCATATTCTAACCTATTCTACAAACAACGATGGAAAATTTGCGAAACTTATACCAGATAAGAAATAAAATAGGCAACGGTTAACAGCAATAGCAACAATAATAGCAAACGCAAAACAACGTATGAATATATTTTAATTGCGGGAATGTACCCAAACCATATCACAGATTTTACGACTGTCCTTACCTCCGGCAACTATAGGAAAAAATGTGCTAAATAAGACATCTAGTATTAATGGGGCTAGTAATCCCCAAGAAGTTGTAAATGGAAAGTGAAACGAATATAAAGATATACAAACTATTATTCATGGTATTAATAAATCGAACCAAGTACTAGGACTTTTACCCTGCCTTTAACATTAATCCTTTATACTTGGCGGACTGAAACGTAAGGGGAGGCAGCATTTAGGACTCTTGAATTAAGCTGGAAAAACGTTAACATAACTATGATGAACGCCAACGCACTTATAAAAATTACCAACATACTTGCTAAAATAAAGGGAAGGGGGGAAAGATTAAGGATATTATACCTTTAATGGCCGCCGAACGTCGCAAAATTCGAACAACAAGACATATAAACATATATGCTCAAATTAAAGATAAAGAGGAAGGTTTATCCAACATTCATACGAAACCGAATTCCTTTTATCCTCGAGTATCACAATTTCAAACCCTGTTATCAATAACTTAAGCCGACAAAAAACGGTTTCACAAAAGGCTTTCTCAGTTTCGCACCGCTATGTAAAAATATTACGAAGCGAACACCGCGAAAAAGAAAAAAAATACCGTGCCTATCTGAGTATTTTCAAGTTACCCTAAAAACCGATTGAACTTAACAGATGATTTACGAGAAATTTACCCTAAAATTACTTTCGAATAGCTGTTAGACCGTAGTTTTATACTACGTAAAAAAATGGCGAAAATATTTAATTTCGATACCATTCGACACGCGAAAACAAGGGGTAAAACTGTGAGAAAGAAACGAAAACGTACAATATCCATGTATTCAGCGGTAATAACAGCTATAAAAGATCGTACTAAACCACGCATTATAAAAACCCAACTTGGGTACATTAAAGGTAATACCTATAACATTTACATTAACAGGTTCCTAATAGATAACGTTTTTTTTGTTAAATTCGTTACATGAGATACGGTGACTCGTATGAGAATTACCGTTTAAATGGCCGACCTATTAATAACACTTACGATAGCTTATAAGAGTCTTACGATATTAATAATCCACATGTTATTTCCTTTTATCGTTAGTAGTATTATCTTCTTAATTTACGAATTTATTATAACTAAGTATTTATTATATAACTTTTTATTAAGTCGTAACTAGCTTATTCGTTACTGAGCTATTGATAATTATATCAAAAATTTCTTTACACTTATTAATGAAGGTGGACACTCGATTATTATACCTGTGGAACGACGTATAAAACCATTGTCTTTCAATATTTAACCAGATTATATAAATCGTTTTTCGGACGAAAACCAACAATCGTCGGATAAGTTGAATACGAACAGTAAAGGAAAAACTTCGGAATCAAACTTGAAGAACGAGAATAGTAGCGACAAGGACGAGAACCAGACTTCAGATAAGGAGGATATAAAATACTTATAAAAACTAAAACGAGCTTATCGATTTTACAAATTACGTATAATAACAAGATAAACGTCCAAACTAAAGCGGGTCTTATACCTGAAAAAGGCAATTAGACAACCGAAGAACCCCAAAAATACTAGTACTTACAAGCAAGTGCATTTTGGAAATATTTCGATTATACCAGAAACGAACGAAAGCTAGACAGAAACGAATGAGAGAAAAACGAAAATATATAAAAACGAAAAGAGGACGTCAATAGTAATGACAAGACGAAATATACAATATAAAATATCTAAAAAAGTTATTACGTTTAACAAGGTAAAGGGGTCACTTACTGAAAAATACCTCGATATCGTTAATTATTTATTACATTTACCTGTTTTACATATATTAGTTTAGTATTTGGATTAAAAAGGAAAAATAAAATTTTCTAATTGTTTTACATTACCACCGTTGCCTGCTGAACTATTAATCTTTAATTGTAACAGATAAAAAAATTCGGAATTAAATAAATAAAATAACGATATTTTAGCGTTATAGGCTTTAAGTGGTAAAAAAGATAGGGAGTTATTTTTAAACTTTCTAGCATACGAATATTAATGATGGTTAAGAGGAATGGAGGAGAATAAAAAAACTTGAAAAAATCTTGCTTGGCATATGGCAAGACAGAATGAATACAAATAGCGCAAAACAATAAATTCGACAAAAACATTAAACGTCGCCCCGTACAGAGAGAATTAGATGACGCACCACAAGATATTATTAAGAGATGTCTCGAAGCTTTAAGCATCGATATTAAAGATACAATTAAAATAAACGAGGCGGACGAGTTAGTTGACTAGAAATACCCACAACTTTACGGAAATAAAGGGAAAGGATTGGCATTGGCCAAAAGACTGGCATACACTTAAAGAGATACATTTGCCTTCTGGTTAAGGGACGTACAAGTGACTGATCTCGTTACTTATTTAATCGAACTCGAACCAGGTAACAAATAGTTTCGGCTAAAATAATCCAAGTATTTACAAAATAAGGTCGCATTCACACAAAGGTTTCATCCAGCTATAAAGGCAGCTGGGTTTTCCGTACCAAGTTAATTTAAATAAGATATATACTTACGATACCCACCAAAAAAAAACGGCGAACACCGATTCGTTTATAACTATACTTCAATTAATAATTGTATAATTAAACTACAATAGCCAATATATTTACGAAACAAAATATTCGATGCTTTTTTTCAGGTAACTATAATGTTTTTTTCTAAGACGATGTAACGAACAAATATTAGGAGATTTTTATTACTTTAAGTTTTAAGTATAAAACGAAATTTATTATATCGAATATACAATATTTAATACTTAGAATACTTAGGGGAATAATAGGAAGTAAATATACTTATTACGTACTCGACGACATTACCTTGGGTAAATAGCCATCGCCAAATAATTATAACGGTAAAAATAACATAAAAATCGACGAAAACACTATAAGGCGAAACCAAAAGAACGCGAGAATCAACGGACCAACACTATCCTTATTAATAGGATATAACCATACCTAAAAAACGTCTTTCAACGTATATATTAATAACAACAACACCTTATCGTATAAATTCGACGTAATGTTTAACTTCCTTTACTACCAATATTTTCCTCGTTTCGAATTCGAAAGGATTAGCCTCACCCCTTACAAAACTATCTTATTCGGAAGTTACATTTACTTGTTGAAATTCAAATTGTTATGGGGTCGAATTCGATTATCTATACAACATCGGAAAAAATTAGAAATGTAAATAAAACCCAAATATTACCCTACTTTATTAAATATATTAAACGAATTCCTTTACCTTGTACTGTACGTTACGAGGTATATACTTGGGAGGACTTTGTTAACGACAATTTTAAAGACATTTTGAATAATGAAAGCACCTGAAAAAACCTCAACGGGAAAGGTTTTAAAGCAAATATAATAAGTTTTTAAAAGGTTTAAGTAAAAAAGAGAGAACGCCAAAGCTTTCGTTACTATGTACTTGGTCATCCAATAAAATGTCGTAACAATACCGGATCACTCACTTTAATATCACCTCGCAACGGATAAGTTAAATCAGGGAATCAATAATATCGCTTTTTTACTAGAAGGATTGCCGATGGACACCGAGGTTGTCGACAAGTTGATATTTCACGTGGAAATTCTAACCTTTTTTTCCTAAAAACTAAACGATACCGAGACGAGGTATACTATTGGTGAGAAAAAAGCACTAGCTGTGGTAAAATGCCTGAAAAAAGCTAGGCCATAGGTGATTAAGTCGCCTCTTCCGATAATAGTATATACCGACCACGCGAACCTAATTTTATCATTAAAAAGTCCGACAATACCTATAAAGAAAATAGCGTAGTAGAAAAACATCCTTGGAATATTTAACATGAAAATCTTACATCGCCTTGAGTCGAATAAGATTATTAAAATAGTAAAGAAAACTTCGAGGTTGTTGGGATCAATTGCAAAACCTTTAAAGTTAAATATAAGAGAATTACCATAAATAATAGGAAAATGTTTACTCGTAAAACCAACGATACTAAAAGATCCAGGGACGGGAATACTCTTACCTATAAAAGTGTTAAGTCCTAAACGAATGCTGCGACCTAAAGGAGTAACTATGGCAACCGTATACATCGACAAAACGACTTGGTACGGGGATATTGTAAAATACCTTATAGGTAGCTAAAAAATGATCAAGGACTTACCGAAGCAAGTAAAGAGGAAAGTGAAACGAAATTCATTGCAATTTTGTATCCAAGACCGCGTACTATTAAATAAAAAACTTGATAAAGGATACGTAATCTACGTTGGAAAAAGTAAGGTACCTCGAATATTAAAATAAGCCCACGACTTTTACAGGCATTTCGCGGTAGCCTTGAACTTTTACAAATTAAAGGGAATACTATAGTAACCAACTCGTTATATTAATATTGAAAATACTTCTAAATATATAAATTATACGTTTTATCTAATACCGCAAAACTAATGAAAATAAAACTCGTACCTATTATAGATTTAAAACTATAAAATATTGTAAATATGGATTTTATAAGTAAAATAAATTTAAAAATAGTTAGTGGCGAAACTTTTCTCCACCTTATGGTCGATTATTTCTCGCGATTCTTATTTTACCGAACAATAGGTAAACCAATAGACGAGGAGATATGTTGGATATAGAAACCTATTACCGATGTTTTTGGTTACCTTAAGGCATATTATTCGGATAACGTAAATTATTTTAAAAGCCCAATAGTTATAAGGTTTTTTTCCAAGGGCGAAACGAAAATGATAAATACGCTTGCATACTCAGCTATATTGGTAGGATCAATAGAAGGATTAATAAAACTAATTAAGAATAGGCTAAAGAAATGGGCTTACGAGCGTAGATACAGGCAACTCGAAAAGTGGTCTAAAGCTTTCGCCAATATTATAAGGGTTATTAATAACACGCTCATAAGTAACTTACCATATACACCCTTACAAGTCATGTTGGGCTAGCCAGTAAAGCCTTCGAAGGCTACCTTTATAAAGACAGTATGAAACCTGAATCGAAAATAATTAACAGCAATGTTGAATGAGTCGCAAGCCAACAAGGATGCAATTTACAACGAATTCATTAGCCGTCATAACAATTTATATCGATAGGTAGCCAATAGGTGGGTAAACCGATGGATTAAATCCAAGACGAACCTTAAAGAAAATGGTCATGGGTTTAAAATTAACGATTAGGTATAGGAGGTTATACCGAAAACTCCTAACATTAAGTTAAAAAGATTCTTAATTAATAAAAACGATAATCTAAAAAACATTCTGGCACCTATATTTAAGTTACGATAGATAGGGCCATAAGAGGTTAACGAAATCGCATTATATGTGTCGCTTTAGATTATTAATCCTATCACCAGTTTAAAGAAAAGGAAAGTCCACGTCAATTCATTAAAACCATACGTCAAAAGGGAAAAAGGCTAAAAAGAAAAAAGTAAAGGAAGAAACGGGCGAGACGAGAAAAAAATAAGAGAATTTTACGTCAGTAACTTTGACAACAACGATGCCATTAATCGAAACGCATTGTAGTGGAGCGATGGCACCATTGCTCGGAATATGCCGCCATGGAATAACGATATTAACATTTGTCAGAGTTAAAGTTAAAAGGTTAAAAAAGGTTAAAGTTAAGGTTAAAAAGTCAGGAAGTTAAAATTAAAGTTCAAAGTTTGGAGGATTATCGTAAAGTATAGTGGGAAGTTTATTTCTTTTCTTCTTTGTTTCTATTGTTCCTATTGTTTCATTACCCTACTTCATTCTACATTAATATTTAATGCGAACCTCAACTTTTATCTACTGCACTTTGTTTTATATGGCTTGGGGAACTTAGTCATACATTAATTGGAGGATAGATAGTAGCATGGAGGATGGATGTGTATGCTAAGCATAACTTATACTAGGGAAATGACTATCCGTAGTCATAGGAGGGATGTCTGGAGGACAAAGAAAATATCTATGGCGCTAGCCTAACTAAAAACCACAATACAAATCCAACTCTCTACCCCTCTAAATCTTTTTCTCAAAATCCTCTCAAAATCCCCATCATTCCCATCTCTACTGTAATCAGGTACCCTTAATTATTATATTTGTTAAGTTAGATTTCCTATTGATTTACCTCGTTTTTCGATTTTTCGACGTTTATATAACTAGGGTAAGGCTATAATATTGATTATTAAACGTTTTTTTCGTTCTTAATACTAAGTTTGACCAAATATTAGTAAAGCGAAAAAAAACCAATACATATAACAAAGGGAATAGGTTTTAAACCAAGGTTAAAAATAATTTTTCAGACCGTTATTATCATCATAACTTTCGAATTAGAATCTCCAACCATATTATAAATTTTTAAGGCCAAAACGCTTTTTATAACACGTTTATATTTGGTAAAGCTTTAATATATAATGTTTTCATGGAATGTAAAGCTGTTTTGGACCGGTGTTTCGTTACCGAGGACTAAAACGAAGCCTATTCACGAACCATGATCGTTATTATTAGCGAAAAAGCCGTTAATAAAAACAAATAGCTTTATAATACGTATATCTAACGGTACAAATCATAAACCGCGTTTTAAATTATATATTTTCCATATAAAACGTTTGTTAAACGCCTTATATATATCTTTCAGCAAGGCGGTTTGGTATTACGTGACAAAAGAAAAGTTAAATACTATTTTCGGTTATATTACTAAAGCAACTTAAGCGCCGCGTAAGCGCTGACACCCATATTCATCGGCCCGTTTTACGTTATCTATAACGACAAAGGTAACTTCATTCAATTATCCTTTTTCTATGAGACCTCAAACGCCGTTCCGAAAATTGATGGTAACGCTATGAAAGTTTATTATATAGTCCTTCATTAGGTACGTCTTAGGTTTTACCTTTAAGCCGGTTTCCAAAAGTTTCCTTTCTTTAAATTTGGAAAACAACGTGTTATATAACGTTAATATGTCGTCTGTTTATATGACCGTTAGTACAAAGCCGTTAAAACGGGCTATTTAAATGAATAAATATGAGTCGAAGGTTAAACTAGTTACTTTATACCGATTTTTATGGTACCTTTAATAGGTATCATATTAATGAACATTATCTTTAACTAAGTCGTAAAGCGGTTTTATAATATATAAAATCGTTTTAGGTAAGTAGTGTTTTTCATAATCCGTAGACATATCGGCATAAATACGTCGTTTAAGCCTTTTTTTCAAATTAGATATAAGTTTTCATAATTTTTTGAAGTTTAACATATAAGCTATAAGGGTTATTAAAGAAAACTATAAATGTGAAAATTAAACGGTAGTTTACCCATTGTAAAATAGGAAATTATGTTATAATATCTCTTTTACTGTTGTCGTTATATCCTTATATAATCAAGCGGTTTTTTTCCGTATAATTTACTGGTCTTATCCTTAACCTTGTATACAAAACGAGTAGGAATTTCTTTATAAACGCTGTAAATTGTTAGGTTAAACCGGTTAAAGCGAAATACGCTTTATTTGATTAAGAAGAAGATTTTTACTTGGGTAAATTATTTGAACGAGGTACTTAGTATGGTAATAATACCGTCATAGCGAATCTTTAAACTTAACTTGTAGCTTTCTATCTCTTTGTAAGTAATAAAGGAGTTTGTGACAAAGTTTCTAAGGCGTTTTTTTGGTTTTCGAGCCAAAAGAGCGGCCTTGGCGGCGAAATACTAATGGGATTAGAATAAATGAACTACTTTTGTCTGGTAAAAGCAGGTCGGAAGTACAATTCGAGAGGTAAGTTAAAATTAGGAGCGGCTTGAATTCATCATTTTAAGTGGTGTTTCGTCGGTAGTTTTAGTCGGATTACGGTTTTTGGCTATACTTTTCTATCTCTCTTTTGTACTTTCGTACTATTGTTTAACGAAACGAACATATAACTTTGAACAAATTAACGAATATATAATAGCATCCAAATCCATTAATTTTCTAAGGGTCAATTTATTCGTCCTTAGTTTTCCAAATTCAGACCTCTAATTATAATAGTAGGTTTAAAACGCCAGTTTTACGTAGGTTATTCCTTGTTACTAACGTTTTTAAAACATCGTTTCTGGCTTGTAAAAAAAGTAAAGCTACCATGGCTTTCATTATAGTATTCGCCTTTTATACCATAGTTAACGATATTGTAAAGTCTGTATAAATCCTTGGATAAGAACTAAAGACAAGGAGCGTAGGGATTAGCCTACTCGTGCCGAAAGTATTATTAACGGCATTAATCGTTATCTGTAAGATGAATTCCTTAAAATTAATACCTTTTGACCTTTTAAATAACATCATATATACCCTTTTAAACGATTTATAATACCGTTTACATTTATTAATACCTTATGGTGTTTTTACTAATATTTATTTGTATTTTTTACCAGCGATCTTAATCTTAGTACACCATTCAGTAAAGTAGAAGGCCGTATTAACGTCGTAGGTAATATAATTCGAAGGCTTCAAATAAAATTTGAATTAACAATTAATCAAAGTGTCGTAACAATCTATAATGGAAGCGCTCCGTATGAACTTAACGGCTTAAAGTAATATTACTGCATCGACGGCGTAAATTACCGGTTAGCTATTGAAATATATAATATTAATAATTATCTCGTAATTAAAGTTTATGTCATTTTAAGGGTGGAATTTAAACCGCTGTAAGGATTGTAAGTATAATTGATATTTATAGTAAAACTTTTCGATAGCTTCGAGTACATCTTTTTTTATATTCGTATAACCCGCGACGTAAAGCAGTCGTAAAAAGCGTTTTGTAATTGGGTATCCGAATCAACAGTGTAGCATCTGTAATTCCAGATACACTAAGTAAACAGTCTTAATCATACGTACTTCGGGGAAAACCCATAAGTAATCTAACTTAAGCCGAAATGATATGGATACGCTATTTAAAGCGCAGATAAGTTAGTTAATTATATTCCGGACTTCGATTTTGAATTTGTTTATATTAGTCAACGAAGGACAGGACTAACGCTTTAAAATCTATTACGTAAAACCTAACTGGTTCGAATCGTATATTTATAACGAATGTCATAAACGACGATGCTTTATCTTTATCAAATAAAACCTTTTGATATTTTCTTATTTGGTCGAGCTGAAATTTCGGGAATTTCGCTACGAGTGTGTTGAACTGTCGTTTTCCAGCCGTTAAGATTTCAGCCGCGTCAGTATTAGGTATAATACCCTGAAACCGGTTACCGTATTTGTTTAAAAGCGTAGATTAAAACGTAATATAAACGTTTAACACCTCCTTTACGTAATCCAAGCCTATATTATATAGGGAAAATGCGTTTTAAAAACCTATGAAAATACGTTGAGCTGTTTTGTCATCTTAGGCTATAAGGTAAATATCATTACTTTTAAAGTCTTTTTCTCTGAAGATATATTCGTAGGGGTAGGCGTTAAACTCATTTTTTATGACTTCGCACTCGGCTGTATATTTTGTAAAATTGGTTTTTATCCGGTTTTTATTTTTGTAATCAGCCTAAACCTGTCATTTAGTCTGAATTTACTCGTATATTAAGTAATTGATGAATTAATAGATGATCTTCCTATATATAATATAACGCTTTTACAAATCTATTAGACTTCGTATACCCCTTTACAAATATTATTATAGCCGCGATACGTTTCGTTTATTACCATACGATCGTCCCCGCCCTTTATTATAAAGGTTTTCTCCCTAATACTTTTTCCCCTGGTAACTATACTTTAAGCATTCGTTTTATTTTATGTATAATTTAAATCTTGGATCCAAAATATAATATTTAGTTTCAACAAGGTTTACTTTAGTGATTTGGCGTTCGCCTTTCGTTTTATCGATTGTAAATACTATTCCGAAGCTCATCTATTTACTTATAAAGGTTTAAATCGATATGTTAAGACTTGTACCAAAGGCCTTTAAATCCTTTTCGGATTTAAATAGTGTAAGATCGAAATTTGGGGTTTTGCGACATACTTTTAATACTACTTATATAAATAATTTATCACCTTTATATTACAGTTCAAAAGCCGCCTAACACTTTTGAAACTTCACTAACAAAGCGTTAAGTACTTTTTATAGGTTTTCATTCGAGTTTTTCTGTTAATTCTTTATGGGTTAACATATTATACTAATACAGTCCTTATCGTAAAATTCGTAATTGATTTCTGTATCTAAATGAGATTTTTTGTGGCTATAACATTTCGTAAATATATCCACCTGCATAAGGTAATAGATATACCACTCCTTGGTCTACCTGAATAGTATACTGGGTAAAATCACGTAAATTTAAGACGATTCAATATTTAGCTTTTCGTATATGTCCAATATTATACGTATTTTATTATCGAATATATCGTACGGTTTGCCGCTATAGTTTTCGTCTTTATCTTAAAGTTTGGTGAAACTGGTAAGCTTCATAGGATCGCTTTTATTAATGGGAAAGCGATGCGGTAAAAGGTTACAGTAGGGGTCATAGTTAATATGTATTGGTTTTTAAGGTATGTATTAACGTTTTATACCTTTTATCGTGTTTTAAATCGGGTCATTTTCTTTATTCAAGTCTCTTTTATTGTAGTTAAGCTATTTAGTAACTGTATTCTTGGCGTGGTTTTATTTTAGTCTCTGTTTAAAATCGTGTTCCACAAAGGGTTTGTATTTAACATTTGTCGTAGATAATCTTTACGATACTTCCTCCTTTTCCGTCGATTCTTTTAACTTCATTTCCACTTCGCGATGGGTATTTTACCCTATTAAAAGTCTATTTTCTATTCTCGAAAGCTTTTTTCGTTTCTGGTCTATTATTTCAAATAATATCTCCTAGCGGTTTTTCAACCAATGTTCTTTTACAAACTTTACTTCCATCACTTCATCGTCTTTTTATTTCGGTATTTGTATAAGCTGAACCGTTGCTAATAATGTTTTTACAATATGAATATTACTTTCATCGGTCGTATTAATACCTTTGCTTAGTAGTTATTTTTATAATATTCTAGAAATCATACCATCAATCATACATTATATATCCGGCGTCCAATCTGAAAAATATTCGTTCAAATCGTCGAATATATCGCGCCCTTTAATTTTACCGTTATAATAGTTCAAGTTTATATTAATAATATATGTATTTTCCTTAAAAAGGTCCAAATCTATTACTAGTACCTCTATTTTATCATTTTATAGATTAAGATCTAAATACTTTAAAGTGCTGGTACGAAACGATATATATGTAAAAAGGTATTCCATATTTTCGATAACTTTTACTAGATTCGTTATTAGTAGTACTATAGTTTAAAATAAACTAAGTAATTCCTACGTTTACCTATGATATTAAAGCGGTATAAACTATCGGTTTTGCGCTGTAATTGAGATTCTTGTACAGTTAAGGTTTAAAGAAAAAGCGTATAAACGCGTAAATACGAAGGAAATAAGGTGTTTAACGCTGACTAGTATAAATGTAAATTAAATAATTCTTAAATAAAGCGTAACCACAGCCTAATTAGGCGTTTTAAATTAGTTTCATTATCGGTTATTAGCATTATACCAGGTAAGCGACCAGGAAAAACTTAAATGTCACAAATACTAAACTTAGATAACGCGGTGAAGGACAAATGTGAAATAGAAAAATGTGAATGTAGGTAGGTGTTTGGTATAATCCATTATATAATGTTTAGTTTTTATTTGGTAAGCGGTTTGAATTATCGTGTTGTGGCCGCTCCTAAAGGTTACAATTGGTTTGGGTGTTATATCTGTAACCGCTTTTCAGTTTTGCGATTGGTGTGAATGTTACACCTGTAATCGTTTTTAGGTTTCGTAAGCTATTTGAATACATATTTAGATCTGATGGGTCCTAATAAAGGGTTTCGAAACTTAATGGTTTCAGCTTACGAAACTTAATACGTAATAGGAAGCTCTTTAAAAAATACCTATATACGTTTAAAGCACCAAAAAAAAAAAATAGAGGTTAATGCAACGGAGATTTTAGTAAATAAAACACCAACTGGTTAATAGTATCGTACTAAAGTGGTACTTTTTAAAGTCACTCCGAATATTACAGTTTTACTACGTTTCGGATTTCAAAGGCGCTCTCACGTAATTCTACACTTTTGTATAGTTTTTGTAAGGCGTAATAGTATAGAATATACAGTTGAAATCGCTATAACATCTCGTTATAAGTATTTAACTTCGATTTATCTTTTTTCCCTTAGTTATTTATAGTCGACAGAATCGGCTGTTAGGTAGTGTCAGTAAGATTTGCTTATTTATGTAAATGTAAATAAAAAGTAATTGAGAATATTAATATTATTATGAAAATAGATAATCCGGTTAAAAAAAGCATTTAGAGAGTATACGCTACGGATAAGAGGTTATAAACCCTTTATCCGGTCAGTGGAACTTCTATTATACACTCTAGAACGCTCCTTCTAGGCCGCGATACGCATGATGCACTTTGCAAGAGTGCAGCCTGAAGCGTGACACGTTATCGTGCACTTCTGCAGGAGTGTAACTTGCAATATAGTGCACTGCCACTTGCCCTATATATACTAGCTGTAGGGGTATATAGTAACATCTACAATTTAACTACAGTAATTCGAATCGACTACGTTGTAACGATAAAAGCTTACCAATAATGACAACTTATAGTACATACACGTTAACGAAAAAGTTATATTGGAATAATATATTAACGTAATTGGTTATTTCATTTTAGATTCGAATTTAATAAGATTAAAAAAATTTAATATCACCCTTGATAATTTTTACGAATAGTTTAATAATTGGGTTTTGGAAATATAGTAAAGTGGATAAAAATGTTAAAAACAAACTGAGTAATAAAGTATATAAACAATGAGTTAATCACTTCACAAGAAAAAGAAAAAGAAGAAATTGAATAAACGTAATTTACTAATGCTTTATGGATGAAAAGTTTCAATATATAGGTAAAGATAATGGTAAAAATGTTGTTGGTAATAAGACCTACCACTATACTCTTTAACGTCTATATATATATTCGTAAGATTATGTTCAATGTAAATCCTAAATGAGTTTCTTCAACCTTTATACCAAAATGCCCCAACGCGCTATTGTTCTTATTAATCATGAAAAAACATTATTTAATATGGATGTGGTGAATTAGTAAGTTTATCAATTGGTAAAGTAGGAACTTCATCAAGTTTACTAAAAAAAATAATACTTAATATTAATAGAAACATTACCAAATCTACGAAAATATTTAACAATTCCCCATACACGTTGAATTACAATAGTTTTATTAGTAATATAATAATAATAATTAGGAAATAAAGGTTTTACAACCTAATTTATGGTGGGTATAACTATTAGATTTTCCCCTATTAATACTGCTAAATGTAATTATCTTTCTTATTAATACTTTCGATTTAAAGACCTAGATAAGCTTTATAATTAGTATATTATTTTATTCCATTGAGATATAGCTATGATTAGTACGGATTTCGTAACTATTATAACCACTTTGAAGATTTGAGGTAATAAGGAGAAGTATAACTGTAAGTCGTATAATTTTCTAAATATTTAGTTGGAACTATTTTTTAATATTTATCGTTGAATAAGGTTTAAGTAACCTAGTTTTCATTCGTTTTCCCCTAGTATTCTTACCTACTAATTCAAATATTACTAACTCTATTAGGGAACGAATTATGTATCATTTTACGATATTTATAAAAGTTTTAAATATTATTTTGAATTGGATGTTAATCATATGTAATACTACATAAATAGAAACATTATCAAATCATTAAATATGATGCTATAAAAAGATAAGTTGGAAATAAAAATGATTTTTTCACATTCAATATCGGATAAACTAATGTTTTACTGCCTTGTAATATGGAATTTTAGAGTTGGAAAATTTATATTACGATAGTAATTTCGCAAATCCGTAACGTTTATCGAGAATTCAAATACATTTTCAAATTTCATAATGCTACTTACAAAGTTTTCGAAGCCAATTACAACCCTCTTTTACAATTATAATCATATAGATATAAATTTCAATTATTATATTCACCTAAATTTATAATGTTTTGAATTGTGACGACGATAAAAACCTAGAGTTCATTTATCATAGAGATTGTAAGGATAATAAACTATATAAAGTCTCATATTGAAAGTTTAAAAGATAATATACATAGATATGACACTTTAACTTAAATATAGGTTAGCTTCGCAAGTTTTTGTATTAAGTTAACTTTGAAGATGATGAATTTATGGTAAATATATTACATGTTTAAAGGGTTGTATTACCGTTCAAAGTCGATTAAAACAGGTAATACATTTTATTATATATTCATTTGCTTGTAACGGTTAATATATTCAACGCATTGCCAATTTCGAAGGTGCAGATATAAAGAAATAAAGAAACCCTGCTTAAAATTATCAGTTGGCATAAAAATATTAGTCCCAGCCTTAGAATATCACACTAACTAACTGATTACGTCTTTTCATATCGCCCAATAAGTAAAGACCCTTATTATTATTTTAATGATAACGATTCAAACTTAAGTATCTATTTATAATTTGTGATTGTTATACGAAGACAATCTTTCAAGATGATATACCAGACACTATAGTGGTGCAATACTTAATAAAAGATTATTTGCATTATATCGTATTACAAAAGAATCTAAATATTATTACAAAATTTGATTAAATTAATGATAGCGGGGCTAAAGTTGAATTTGGCTCTAAAAAAAATTTCATTTAGGTCAACAATTGTAACAAAAATCGTTGGATTTATCATTTTCTACATCCTGTAATCCCCTATTCTATTTTTCGTTTGTTTTAAAAATATAAATAATCTCGGCGTTAACTTTGACGTTGAAATTAATGAATTATTAAAAGGTAACAACTTAAAGTTCCCTTTTAATTTGAAATCAGCACATTTTGAATTTTACTATTAAAGAACGAAAGTTATGTTATTAAACTTAATATATTGGGAACTTTGTTAATCACACGAAAAATTCCAATAATTTGCAACTAATAGGCTATAAAACTTCTTAACATAATTGGTTACAAAATATACACTTGTTTATATCGAAAGAGATTGAAAAACATGGTTACTAGTATTAAACGCATTTATAAACACCTTTTAAACGTAAAATTCCAGTTAATTGTTAGTGATATAATGATAAAATTAAGAGTTATATTTTTTATTTAATCGCCTACAATATAAAGGAATAGCTAACGTCTCATCATGTTAATTTCTGCTAGCTTAACTATTAGTATAAGCGGTGAGTTTACATTGAATAGTTATGATATAACGTAAACGTACACGTAGTTTACCATTGATTTTTAGAGGATTGTACTTTTAGAACTAATAAAATAATTGAGGGATGAGTTTGTGGCCATTGCGGTTATATATTATATTACACGTTTGTAAGGATTGGACAAGGTAGTTTTCCATTAGTTTTTAATATACCAGGTATACTTTAAAAACAGGTTGGGTATAAAGACTTTAATGTTCAATCTGTTTTTATTAATTATGTAAAGTATAGATCTCGGTATTTTTGGTATGTAGATTAACAATATCCTCTTTTCCGGAAATACTAGGTTTACTGCGACGGAATAGCTTGTTATTGAAAAGTTAGTGATTTATAAGTATAAGTGAATCGAAACGTTAGTAAAATGTATATAATTTAACATTAATGGATCGTCAATTCGTATCTATAGTATAAAGGCTAAAAATGGCACGTATATCAACTTACGCTAAAAAGGGTAAGTCAAGAGCTAAATAACTATTGAAAAGACCAACAATATACAATTATAACAATATTTGAAGTAGAGGATATATATGGCTTATATTGCTATACTATATCAACTCTATATCAACCGGAGGTATCGTATAATCCATTCATTATGGTACAGGTATAGGAACTACAAAACAATGACTTTACCAAATTAAATAAGAAGATTTCATAGTATATATATAACTTAAAAAGGTATTGATATAGTTTTAATAGACTTAACAATAGCGAAGTTAATGATTTTTACGAATGGACTTTTTACTCACAACACCAATTTTACATCGTAAATTGGGTTCCTTATGATACTCGTTAACGAAAAAAGGTTTAATAATCAGTTTACGATTAACAGAAACCTTGTGTATTGAATATTCGTTAATTATAAACGTATAATATGAATTATATTGGTATAAGATGTATACGGTATAATAAAAGTCTTTAATATTAGTATAATGACTAACGGTATATTAAGGATTATTACCAAATAGTTGGTATTACTTTCGATACCTATAGTAATATGTATAAACTCCTAAAACCTTTATAAATGCCTATTGAAACTGGGCATAACCAATGAAAAACATTGAATAATAGATTTAATAGCTTTGAAAAAGGTATATAAAAGTTAAGAAATCGATAAGTTTTAGTAAATCAACGGCAAAGATTACCTTGCTAACATTATAACTAAAGCTACACCCAATAGCGCCCTAGAATGATTTGTGGATAGCAATACACTGGTCATATGAATCGAGAGCTATATAGATCACTCGGCACATAACGTTGTGGAATAATGATACACTAACAAACTTAAAGACTATTATGGTAATGGTAGCTATAGCAGTAGCGATGGTAATAAATAAAACTACTGGAAAAAGGTACGCAAGTGGTGGAATACATAATACGCAAAGGTTTGTGGCAAAAGATCTATGCATAGGAGGTAATAATAGCAATAGCAGTGGTAATGGTAATAGGTAGAACTACCGGCAAAAGATACACAAGTGGTAAAATGCGTGATACGTATAGGTCTGTAGCGAAAAATCTGTGCATGGGAGTAAAGGAATGAAAGGTTTAGAAATTTGAAATAAAGGGCTGTAATTAATATCAGTTTCAGTATGAATTGACTGGAATTGATAGGGGCTTAGCTTGTGGATTAAGGAGGGATTTCAGAGGTTGCCACTAATTGGTGGCAGGCTATACTAACATGCAGACGTAAAATAAAAAGCCGTCAGTATTGGAATAACAGTTAAATACAGTATAATTAAGTCAACTATACTTACAATTAGTTGATTATACTTATTATAAATTGACTACAGTTAGTAGGATTAACACAGTTAGTAGGATTAACTGCAAGTCTAGTATAGTAGGTGCCCACTTCAAAGTAGGGTACGGGCCAAAGAATTTGGCTATACAAATTAGCGTGCAGATCAGCTAGCGATCTACCGAACTTAAAACTTAGCACGTATCAACCAATTTCAATGCAACACCAATTATTTCGACTACAGTGATTCGAATCGACTACGTTGCAAAGATAAAAGCCTACTAACAA
Organism: Anisogramma anomala; assembly: GCA_038502455.1. Classification (NCBI taxonomy): domain Eukaryota; kingdom Fungi; phylum Ascomycota; class Sordariomycetes; order Diaporthales; family Gnomoniaceae; genus Anisogramma; species Anisogramma anomala. The sequence goes on along the minus strand of JASMMZ010000002.1, from coordinate 28,614,993 downwards.
ATAGGTTATTTTAGGACTTCAGTCGCATCAATACTATTGTAGGAGATATAAGTTAACGAAAGGCTTCTATTTAAAGTAATATACAATTTTTGTACCATTCTTTTAGCTTTTAACTTGGTTTTAGCATTTTGGTTTACTTTTTTTTACTTGTTAATTAACAAGCCATAAAAGTATTTAGAGAAAATGTTTAAGTTTCTTTATTATCGGTTTTATTTGGTATTTGAAGTTAAAATTTTTCCAGTAGAAATTTGGCGATATAATTAGTAAGATGCTTGTCAGTAAATTTGTTATCAATTGAATTCAATTATAAATTATTAATCATGTTTCAAATAAAGGTTTTGCTGTATTTACGTAACGAATTTTTTTCCACTAGTTTTTCATAGCATTCAGTATATATTTTTACGGTATTTAATTTGTTCATTTCATGGGATGTGTAATAAATATTTATGTACTAGTTGACGATAGCGTTATTGACACCTTTTGAAACTTTTTACAAAAGAAATTGCAAAGTAATATAAACAACTGAAAAAAAAAAAATAGTCCAGATGTTTCCGTACATGAAACTTCAATTGTTTAGAAAAAATCCGTATACCTTCTTTTTACTTAGATTATTTATACTTAACCTTATCAAGTATGAGTTGCTATTAGTTGATAGATTTTTAGTTGTTGCAATGATAGTTGATTCAACTTACTATGATTGAAATAACTGGCGATATTACATTGATATTAATTTTATGCAATTTTTAAATTACCTAGGTCGCTAGCCGACCTGTACTCCAATTTGTATAAGTTAAAGCTTAACTTGTGCTTTAAGTTAAATGGTGATATCTCAACTTACAAGCAAACAATTGCAGTCAATAATTATTCCAAAAAGAAAATTGATAAAATTGGAAAAGCTAGTCAGATTTGTGATATTACGTATTACAATTGAGTTTATAGGAGTATTTTAAAGGATTAGAATGTGTTTTACGTGTTTTGAAATAAAATGCATTATGTGAGCAGAGTATTATTACGGACTTAATTAATATTATACATTGTACGAATCAACTTTAACCTTAACATACTACTGTATCAGTATAGGCCTCCACTGCCACCCTATTGAAACATTCTTTCTTTCTCGTATGTAAACAAATCCACGTACATTAATTATATTACTTTAACCTATAATAACAGTAAAATCTCCACGTTTGATATCGAAAAATCTTACCACAAAAATCTGTACTTCAATCATTAAATTAAAAACCCTTTTCATTACAGATAAATATATTGTTATTGGTAGCTAATTTGTATAAATGGCATAAGTTGAGTTTTGGTGGGCGGATTTCAGTTTTGCTGTTCAACTGACAGGGGTGTTCAACTAATAGGGTACATACAGTACTCGCCCGCCTCAACACACCACTTCGCTCCTTATCAAAATAGCTTGCCGCGTACTTGGTTTCGCTATCAACGGTGACCTCCTTCGTCTCACCAGATGCCAGGTCTACCTTACTGTACCAATGCCCTGGCGGCTCCTTGAGAGCCCTTTGGACCGTGGCCTTTTGCTCTGGCTGGACATCAACATGGACTTCTTACTTCTTCTATACCTCAGCGCCAGCGGTCTTGCCCATGTTCTTGACCATGACACCTAAAAATCCAACTTGCCTTCTGCCTCCGTCACCGACGATTCATGAACCGCTGAACTCAAAGCGAGTATAGCTCAGTCCATGCCCAAAGCCCAAAGGGGAACGGCACCCCGCGCCCGATGAACACGCATAACTGGTATACCAACGTACACAGCTACAATCTCTTGACTGAGAAGCAGCAACAAGGAGGCCGGATGTGACACGGAAGATGAAGCTGTGGGAGAGCTGTGGGAGGAAGTTGGTGAGGAGAGCAGTGTATAACAGGGCCTGGACAGCTGGCGTCGGATCTGATGCCAATGCCCACAGTTTCGCCATCTCCACCCGGTTTGCCGCACGCCCTCGTAAGTAATAAAACCAAGGTAGCCAGTGATCAGTCGTCAAGCTGTTCCTGCAAGCTTGCTGATCCCTACTCCGCGTGTTGCGGTGGGTTGAGCTTGAGACTTGCAGCCGAGGTTGTGCCACTCGCTGTGAGTGACTAAACCCAGACGATGGATAATTCTCATGAGCCTCCAACGCTAGGAGCATGGCAGCGAGATTTCCGTTCATCCAGCGGCGTCCAGAATATTTATTTCTATTCTGGGAATGGCGGTGTCGGGCTTTACAAATCGCGAAGGCTGGAGAAGGCTGAAAAGTCTGCCCACCAACAATGGCGAACGAATTACGGGCACGCCAGTGGGGGCAAAATTGGTACTGGTACTGTAACTGTGTTCCTCCAATTAAGAGTGTTTGGCTAATGAAAGCGCTTGCGGGTGGTGAGAAGGCCTTGAACTCGAATTGCCCAGATGAATTCCTTGTTACTTCTCACACAATCTGACAGGCGCCGGGCTTGGTGATTTTTCGTTTCATTACCAACACAATCAGTGCTCCAGCTCCACACATTTTCTCATCAAGGTCCTTTTCTAAGGACAAAACAGGGAATTGTCAAGGCCAGGTCATGCGATCAGAAAAAATCCAGACGCCAGAAAGAACCAGGGCAACTATGACAACCAGGGAAATTAAACGACACCAACGACAACTTAAGCTGCGACAGTAGCAGTCCTGCCAGCACGGCTGCCGCCACCGGCCCTATGCTGACCAGCATTGGGCCTAACCAGCGTGTACTTGGCGAAGGCACGTGCCAGGGCCTTCTTGCAGGCGACCTTCTGGCTGCCGATGAAGCTCTCAATCGTGACAGCGATGGCACGGTCGATATCGGCCGTTGTGACGTAGTCTCCCAGACGCATACGACAGAAAGCCTCGCTGATGCGAATGATAGCCTCTAAGTGACGAACCTGAGGGTGCATGTCAGCAAAGTGAATCCAACATGAGGCGAAGGGGCATCTTACAGTAATGGGATAGGCTCCAGTAGCGAGACTCTCCCTCCGCATGTCCGCAAAGAGACGCGCAATCTTGTCTTCGTCCATGTTGCCCAGCTTGGGCACAGTGTGCTCACGTGCCCAGAGAATGTACTTGCGGAGGAGCTCCTGAGAGATCTCACCCTCCTTCGAAAGCTCTGCGGCACTGCGCGAAGTGGCCTGTGTCTCAGTCGCCTGAATATCGGCATCGACATCCATACAGTCCTCCTGAGTCTTCTGGGTTCCGCTCGTGGGGTGGCTTCGACTGTGCGACCCAACAATGAAGCGAGCAAGACGCTCATCTTCCTCTGGATCGACCGTGTCACGGACAACAACGAGGATATCGAAACGGGACAGAATAGGTTCTGTCAACTCAACGTTGGCAGAAAACGGGATGGTGGAGTTGTAACGCCCGCCAATAGGGTTGGCAGCAGCGATGATACCGCAGCGAGCCTGCAGCGTCGTAACGATACCAGCTTTGGAGATGGAGATAGTTTGCTGTTCCATGGCTTCGTGGATGGACGTGCGGTCCTGGTCGTTCATCTTGTCGAACTCATCGATGAGACAGGTGCCCCGATCAGCAAGCACCAGAGCACCACCCTCAAGAGTCCACTCGCTAGTCAGAGGGTCGCGACGCACACTCGCTGTCAGACCGACGGCGCTCGCTCCCTGACCGGTGGCAAAGACAGCTCGGTGGGCAGTCTTCTCAACATACTTCAGGACCTGAGACTTCGCAGTACCGGGGTCGCCCAGAAGGAGAACATTGATGTCTCCTCTGACACGGTGGTCACCTTTGCGAACCTTGGCCACGCCACCGAACAAGGACAGTGCGACTGCGGTCTTGATATTGGTGTGACCATAAATGCTAGGTGCAATGGAGTTGATGATCTTGTCGGTGATCTGCGGGTCGCGCGACAAGGCCCGGATCTCATGCTCGTCCTCTTCAGTAAGCCGGAATCCAGCAAGCTGGTCGTGAGTTTTGACGACGTTGTTTGCCTCAAGGATCGTCGCAAAGACGGGGAAGCCGTTGCGGTTGTTCAGCTGGGCGTCATAGTTGTTGCGGTAGATACCGGTAATTTCAACTTCCTCGCCAGGCTTCGCCTTGTCAATCAGATCCCAGAGAAGAATGACTTCTCTGTGACGCGGAAGACGACCCGCAGGGACCGTACCAGGTGACTCTTGCAGGGTCAGTTTCTGGTAGTTGCGGTAGACAGTCTTCTCCGAATTCAGAGTGAAGGGACCACGAGACTGGCAGTTCTGGCAGTAAGAGATCTTGACCTCGACGTTTGACTCCTGCTGGAAAGGGCCAAGCGTGACACCACATTTGGTACAGTCGAACTTGACGTACTTGAGCTGTGGGAACACACCACTTCGTCGGGTCACAACACCAGAGACTCGCACCAAGCTGTTGAGATGTTGCTGTCTGAGCTGACGCAGCGTGTAATTCAGAGGCAGATCATAGATCCGGACATGGATCTCGGCGTGGATGCGCTCATAGTCCGGGAAGTGGAGCAGCACGGTGTCCATGGCAACCTCGTCGAACAGCTTGAGAATCTCGGTAGGGGCGTTCGCAAGGAAGAAAGCCAGGATGGCCTTGGACTCTGCCAGCTGCGAGTACGAGACCTCGAGGGTCTCGGCGTTGATCTCGCCGAGGGTTCGGATGCAGTTGCCATAGACTGACACACCCTTGTCATCGGTATACCCGGTGAGGAATGACTTGAACTCGCGTTTAATAGATCTCTGGACGTTGGTCTGTAAGACCCAGTCAGTGATATTTGACGACTTCACATCGCGAAGGGCTTCCAGTGAGAGCTCCTCTTCCATAATGTCGCCGCCCATGTCCTCAGCAGGGTCTTCATCGTATCGGTGGCGACGGCGCCGAGGCTGAGCAGTCAAGTCAGGCTCGCCATCATCACTACCTTCATCATCGAGATTGAGCATCTTGTGCTTCATTTGGCGATCTCTGCGGTTCATCTGTTTCTCGAGCCGTCGTCGCACGGCCGGGTCCAGCGCGTCGTACTGTCCCTCGTCATCAAGATCAATGGCGTCGTAAGCATCATTGGCATCCCTCTCGTTGTAGTCGGCTTCGTAGCCTTCGCGGAACAGGTCGACGCCTTCCTCTGCCTGTTCCTCAAGATCGTCGATGTCATCTTCAATCTCATTGGCATCTTCCTCGATATCATCGTCGTCATCCCCACCATGGGCGATGTTGAATGCAGGTGGCGAGGAAGGCATGGGGCTGGATGCCCTGCCTGTGGAAGAGGGAATCTCATCATCTCCAGCCCCAGCGCGAGCCCGTTTGAGGCCTGAGCGAGGAGCCACGCCGCGGTTGGCGGAGGATGGGTTGTTGCGCAGAGGGGAGCTGGAGTGTGGAGTGGTCAGCAAGAAGGAAGACTAGTGTCTAAATATTGGATCACAGACCTCATGGTGACAGATATGCAGTCAGTATAATGGCTGCGATGGTCGAGTTTGGTGCGATAGGTTGAAGTGTATGTACTTTGTTTGCCGCAAGTGTGCAGGAAACAAAACAGGACGACAATTTGAGAAGGAGGAAGGGGGAAGGGACCCGGTAATTTCACTTAACGCGTCGCGTCTTCCTGGCTATGTCAGTCGTGAACGCGTTTTAGCGCGTTTTCTAGCGTGGCTTTGCAGGGTTCCGCAGAGTGGCCTTGGCACTTGCCAGATCGCCAGCTGGGATAACTAAGCACGCATGGTGCGACATGATGTAACCCCGAACTTGACCTTCGTGTTTAAAACCTACACTCATCTTATGCCTCCTGAGCGCTTTCTCAATAGCTGACTCTGTTCTGTTCCTATTTCCAACTTTCCAGCCATCAGCGCGATGGATCCTCCCGCTGCACTCATCGAGGCCGCAAGTGACGTAGCGGAAGTCGAAGGCCCAACGTCAACGCGTCGCGACAGCTCTTCACAACAGTCCGACGGCTCTCAGACCGCAGCTGAGTGAGTATACCGGTGACTTGATCATTTTCCGGCATGAAGCTAACGCGACTTTAGCATCATTCGTGACCAGATGCAGCTCGAGGCTGACGCGCGCGAAGCTCTTCCATACGTTAGTCCACTCTCTACTAAGCACCTGGCGCTTCATGAACCGCGTGCATAAGTAACACGCTCTCAGAGCATTGAGAATTGCACCAAGGACCTCGGACCCCTCCGCCAAAACGTCTTCTCCTGTCTCACCTGCAACCCCCCCCCAGCAAACGCTTCCGACCCCTACAATGGCGCCGGCATCTGCTATGCCTGCTCCGTCCAGTGCCACGGCGAGCACCAACTCGTCGAGATCTTTGTCAAGCGCGACTTTACCTGCGACTGCGGTACCACGCGACTGCCTGTGACAAGCCCATGCACACTGCGCCTGAACCCGGCGACCAACTCTCGTGGCATCCACTCCGAGGAAGCCAACGCGAACAACAAATACAACCAGAACTTCCGCAATCGCTTCTGCGCGTGTGAGTGTGAGTACGATCCGCTGCAGCAGAAGGGAACGATGTTTCAATGTTTGGGACTCGGAACACATGACACTGGTGGCTGTGGTGAAGACTGGTACCACCCTGGCTGTATTGTGGGCCTTGGTCCAGACTGGTACGACAAGGTGGAGGGCAAGAACGTCCAGAAGGTCCAGAAGAGTGTGGCGACTGAGGGTGGAGCTTTGGCAGTGATATCAGAGGACGCAGAGGCACCATCAGGGCCAACTGGCGAAAATGTGCCAGCCAACGGAAACGGGGGCACCGGAGAGGATGGGGAGGAGCCTATCCCGCCAGGATTCCCTCAAGACGACGATTTCGACACACTCATATGCTACAAGTGTGTGGAGTCTCAGCCTTGGATCAAGCGCTATGCAGGGACTACGGACTTCCTCCCACCCGTGCGCCACAAGACTGGAGACACCATCGACCGGCAACCACTGGTTGTAGATACTGCTGCGGACCTGGCTTTGCAGAAGCGCAAGGCTGAAGAAGATGAGGCAGCGGACTCTCAAGAGTCAAAGAGACTCAAGAAGGAGACTGATAACCACGGCAATATCATGACCGTGGCACAAGCTGAGCTCAAGCCCCAGGACTCAGTCTCTGTCGCTGACGAGACTCCAGTCGAGGAAGCCAAGCCCGAGGCCTGCATTTACGACACCCTGCCCCCAGCCCCAGAGGGAACCTTGTCCATTTTCTGTGCCGAATCGTTTAGAGACCGTTTCTGTCGCTGTGCGAAGTGTTACCCCAACCTGGCCCCGCACAAACAACTGCTCGAGGAGGAAGAGATCTACGAGCCGTCTGTTTCAGAGGAGGCCTCTGAAAATGGGGACTCGACGCATGGCAGTGGCAGCTTGTACGAGCGAGGCGAGAGCGCGCTCAAGAACCTCGACCGCGTGCGTGCCATCGAGGGTGTCATGGCTTACAATAAGCTGAAGAGCGACCTGAAGCCATTTTTTCAGCAGTTCGCGGAGAGCGGTAAGGCCATTTCTGCGGAGGATATCAAGGAGTACTTTGCGAAGTTGAGAGGTGACGATGCGGCGATGAAGGAGGCGGGTGAGGGTGCGAAGTCGGATCATCGTCAGGAACAGCCTGGCTACTGAGCCAGGGCGGAAGCGTTGGAGCTTTGTACGTTCAGGCTGGTCGGGGACCAGAGCTTTGCGTGATAGACTTCTGCATGGTATAGGACAGAAACACTGGAAGGGAGAAGGTTTGGATGCCTCTGGGGTCAATGAGACCAGACAAGGAGCTGTACCTTTTTTCATGACAACTTTGTAATACATATACATGTCCTATCAAGTGGATGCTCTCCAGTCCATCTGATGATCCCTGGCATGCTTATTTACGCCAACCTCACTAACTTGGAAGAGAAGGGATTTCAAATTGTAACAAGCAAGATGTTGATAGGTCTGTAGACGTTGCAACGTTGTCGATTCGAAGTGTGGTCGAAGTAACAGTAGTATTGCAAAGGTCAGGGGGTAAATTGTTGTTCCTTCTAAGTTTGGCATACCGCCAGCCGGTCTGCACACTTCTTTGTATGGGCAATTGCTTAGCCCATGCCCCACACTGAATTGGGCACTCTACTACCTACAATTGACTTGCAGCCAGTGCAGTCAACTTTGACTGCACTGCACTTGAAGGCTATTCCAACACAAGATGGCAATTATCAGCCTTGGAAGCAAGTACAGCTTGTATATTCCCTGTACGGTGGTATTGTCACGCCCTTCCTGATACGCTTTATCTTATGCTATGCAATGCAATAGTTACGGCCAGGAGTCCAAGTAGACTGCGCCGTTCCAGAACCGAACAATTAGCCCGCCTGTCCGGAGGAGCCTGTACTTGCTGCACTCAACGGCCGCGGCGGCAGCACCGGTATAGCACCCGAGTCCTCCCTCTGCATCGGCACACCACCCATGATGGCCACCGACTGGCCCTGTATGCCCTGCGCCAGATCCTCCGTACTCCCGATCCCCTGCTCCATGGCGCCCACCCTCGCCAGCGCCTCCTCCACCGCCTTCCGCTCCATCTCAAGCAACCTCAGCTTCTCCATGCCATCCACCAGGTCGTCATCGTCGCTCCAGTATGGATCGTCCTCGGGCATCTCGGGCATGGCGAGGCGCTTCCAGAAGCGCAGCTCCTGGCGCACGCGCTTGCGGTCGCCACGCCGCTCCCAGCGCGCCTGGTCCGCGTCGTAGCGGGCGCGGAACGCGCGCAGGCTCGCGTTGGCGCGGCCCGCGTGCGCCTGCATCTCCCAGACCTGCTCGCGCAGGCGCGTGTTCTCGGCGCGCTCCTCAGCCAGCTGCGCGCGGTACGAGCGGTGCCACGCGGCCACGTCCGCGACGTGCCTGGCCTTGTACTCGTGGAACTGCTTGAGCATCGTGGCGAGCACGGCGGCGTACTGCGACGAGAGCTGGCGGTACTCGTCGCGCGAGCCCTTGGCGCGCTCGAAAAGCTCGGTGAGCAGCGAGATCGTGGTGTCGATGTTGGCTTCTTGCACTGGAATGGGGGGGGGGGCAGGTGGGTTAGCCACCGCGAGAGGACTTCAGACTCAGGGGCGGGTGGTGGACTTACTTCCCAGCTCATCTGCTGCGGAGGTGAGCAGCTGTCCGTTGTCGAGCGATAATGTCCTGCCTCGACTCCTGACCCGGCCAACGCTGGATACGACATCCTCTAAAGCCCGCTTATTCTCGGCCAGTTGTTGGCTCAGTACCTCGACCACATTATAGATGTATGCGAGTTCAGCCTGGTAGCCAGCAGGCGTTGGATAGCCCGACACCATCGCGGGCATGTTGCCGCCGTTCAGCCCATTCATCGAGGCGTTGGTATGGTCGTGTTTTCGGAAGCGGGAAGTAAGTGTTTCTCAGGTAAGTAGACGACTTTCAGCAGTGGCAATGCGAGCTCGGTCAGTGTCAGTTTAATAGACGCGTAAATGGCGGGAATTTGAGGATTCGATTGCGATGGGCGGCGAGCAAATGAATGCGTTCCGTAGTGGTTGTGGCAGAGTGCTAAACCCTGCAATGACCCCTGTTGGATCCTTACCGCGCCCTGGAACACAGCACATAACAGCTGCACACACAGTCTTGTCTAACAGGGCCAGATAAGAGGGCGAATTCATTGCCAGTACGAACCCACTACACTTTTTTTCTATACTACTCGCCAGCTTCACCAGGCACCAGGGGAACAGGAATGGTCGCTGATAAGAACTCGAGTCAATTTGTCCCAAGCAACATGTTTCGGTCTCTCTATCCCCCGGCCCCGAGGTCGGCACCGCGGCCATGGACGAGCCCAGGCTAACTAATTCGCAGGTCAACTCTTCGATAAATCTGCGCTACGATGCGGTCGAGCCTGGCGTCGCGCAACGTGTGCCGATGCCTCCTCCTAGCTTCTCATGGCTGGTCCTCGCCAGCCTCCGCCCTCTCAGGTCTGAGCCATGCGTCCTCTCCCCGCTTGACTCGTCCTCGCCGCGCCCTGGTCCCATCTTCATCGCGCAGAACCTTTCTGAATTTCCTGAGCGCAAAACCCCCGAGAGAAGTCAAGCACGTGGGCTTCGAGCCGGGCTTCGACACGTTCATCGAGTTCCGGGCCAAAACACTCGATAAAGCCAAGCCTCCTTCCAACGAAGACTTGCTACAGGCGGTCCGGGCGTTCTTCGACCACAAACTCTCGTTGAAGAAGCCCGTGAACCCGACCCAAGCCTTTGTGGCCCGCATAGTCATCGAGCACCTCGTTTCGAACAAGCCGGATAGGAAAGAGTCGACTGAGAGCCAGGCTGGCGAGGAGAGGAAGACATGGTTTGCGCAGCCCATGTTGGCAAGAGACGACCTACAAAAGGCACTGCGTGCGCTTGCGGCGCAACACCGGCAAGGACCGTCGCAAGATGTCGCAGACTTGACCACTGTGATCTATGCCGAGCTCCAAGCGCTGAAAATCTCTCTGGGCGGGCAGAAGGGCGCCGAAGACAAAGCCGCGGAATTTCCCTCCGAGGACTTGACCCGTTACATCAGCATTCTGACGCATCACGCCCAAACAACCAAGGCGGCGAAATTTGTCTCCCAGTTCAGAGACCTTGTACCCGACCCACAGCATCCGCAAGATCAAAAGGAGGAAACGAACGTGCACAGGCTACTCGAACTGCACCTCTACATCTTGCGGGGCTATGGGCGGGAAGCGGACCACTATCGCTTGAGGATGTATGCGCAGATTTTATGCAGCGCTGGCTACCCATACACCCCCGAATTTCAGACGGCTATGACCAATGCCTTTGCTACCATGGGCGAGGACGGCGAGGAAGAGCTTCGCGAGTGGTTCGAGAAACCAGTCGCATTTGGAAGAGTAAGCAAGTCGCGGTGGAAGAAAAGGCTGCCGTCACCCAATACATACCTGGATTTGGTGAACTTCTCATTCAAAACTGGGTGCCAATCAGAATGGCTCAAAACAGCGTTACAAAAGCTTTGCGATATGAACCCGGACAAACGCTGGTGGGATGTTATCTTCAGGTGGGCTGTCTGTCAAGGCAAAGACATTGGCCACATCAAAAAAATGGTTGATGTTGTTGCCCAAGTCAACCCAGAAAACGACGCTGTCCGGGTGGACATCTACACAATAAATGGCATGTTGGAGGCTGCCATCGCCAAAAACGAACTGTTCCTCGCTGAAAGGATTAATTCTTTGGCCGCCCAATTGGGGTTGAGACCCACTGTCGAAACTTACTTGTTATTGTTGGAAGGACGCATAGCAGGGCAGGACAGCATCGGAGCGGCCTCCAGCTTTGAAGACATCCTTCACGAGGGTGATATAAGACCCGGTTCAAGGATCAACGAGGCCGTCAACTCGTACATCAGATTCGTTGTCTCTTCCTCTGACTCGGCGAACGTCATCGCAGTTTTGAGCCGTGTCGAGGCACAACATGGCGAGCTCACGCCGGAGACGGTCGTGGACGTCTGCTTGAAGTTCCTCAGGGATGACAAGACCATGGAGGTGGTCGATACCCTAGGACTCCACCTCAACCAATTCAGCATGGATGAGCGACAAGTCGTCCGAACCGAGATGATACAGTATTGCCTTGACATGAGCATCAGCACAGCACGAGCCTGGGACGCATATTCCCTCCTGCGCCAGTACTGGCCCGAGACAACGAAAGAAGAGCGGACGAAGCTGATGCAGTCGTTCTTCTCCCGCAAGCGGCCCGACATGGCCTGCCGCGTCTTCGGCCACATGCGCGCCCACCCGGACGACAGGATCCGGCCCTCGCTCGACACCTACGTGCTCTGCCTCGAAAACCTGGGCGCCTTCCCCGACTCCGAGAGTCTGGCGATGGTGCACAACATGTTCAGGATGGATGCCCGGGTCCAGCCGAGCACACAGCTCTACAACGCCTTCATCATCGCCTACACCGGGTGCAACGAGCCGCGGAAGGCGTTTGAGTTCTGGCGGCAGGTCGCCAACTCGAAGGACGGCCCGACCTACAAGAGCCTGGAGCTTGTCTTCCGCGCATGCCAGAAGCTGCCGTATGGATATGACAGGGCCAAGGTGATCTGGGACAAGATGCAGAGCCTGGAGGTTGATGTGCCTGCTCATGTCTACGATGCGTTCACGCTCATGACAGCCGGGCAGGCTGGACTAGAGAAGGCAAAGGGGATGTTGGTGGCGCGGTTTGCGGAGTACAGTGAGGAGCCGTCCCAAATACTGTGAGTTCACATTCGTTCCCAGTTCGCTTTGGTTTGTGTTTTAATGTTTCGAAGCTGACTAGACTCTAGCCTCGCCCGCATTCACAATGCGCTGCCCTACCCGGACCTCCAAGAAGCGTACAAGGAGTGGGCTTTGCTGGAATTCCCAGACAAGTGGCAAAATATCCAAAAGCTGAGAATGACCAAGACATTGGAAGGCACAGACCGGGTCTTGATACCCCCAGAGCGGGTGACGGCAGAGTGATGCATATTTCAACAGCCTAGTACTTAGACGAGACCAGTTGGGCATATACCCATTAAGATGGATTGATTAGTGACGTGCCTGGCCCGATGTGCATACAACAACTCGTATTCCGACCAAATCGTCAGCCTATCTGATGTCAAACTTCTTCTCGCGCGTGTTCTTCGGCTCCAGCAGCGCGTCCTGGTACCTCGGTCCGCTAAATACCTCGCTGAAGAGGATCTCAGGATGCCTGTGTGTGCTGGGGTGGATGCCCATTCCGATGGCGCGCCGGATGGCCTTTGCGATTTTCCGCTGATTGACGGGCCGCAGGCCGGTCCTTGCATTTCTCTCAATCCGGCCTTGACTGGTGATGAACTCAGAAATCATGGAGAAGTTCTGTTGTGGAGCGGGTCAGCGCAGATCACGATGTGTCGGTCAAGACAGCCAAGACATCCAAACACCGTGACCCCGAAGTGTCCTGGCCCAGCATGACTTGTCGCACCTACGTGCACATGCCCGCCACGTACCTTGTAGTAGTCTAGCGGATTCAGCCCCAGCACGTCGAACACGTCCTGCGTCGGCCGCCGCGGCTTCCTCCACTTGGTCATCTCCTGGTGGCTCAGGTCGTGCGGCGCATACGTGTCGCCCGCGCGCCACTTGCGCGGCATCTGGCGCGCGAGCTCGCTGCTCTCCGTGTCCGCCTTGTTCTTCGCAGCTATCGACGACCGATCGAGGTGGTTCCACGCGTTGGGGCTGCGGTCCATGACGGTCAGCAAGTCGTTGGCAGGACTGGGCCCGCGGGCGGGGCTTTCTGGGGCTTGCGGCGTGTTGCTGTCGTCGGTTATTTGGATCAGGCGGCTTGAGGCGTTGCCGGCGGCGGCGAGGTCAATGACTGGGTGTTTGGAGGGGTCAGCGCGGGGGTGGTGGGGGCAGCAGGGCGGAGAGGGTGGACGGGCGGCGTACCGGCTGCGTTTTTGGCGGTGGAGGAGATTGATGCGTTGAAATTGGACACTGGAGCTGTGAGCTGGCGGGCCAATGGCCGCAATGAAAATCTTGGTGGCATTTTGGCTATGGTTTGGGAATAGAGGGAGGTGGTGAGAGGTGACGACTGAGATTCATTAGGTGCCCACGAAGTTTCGGCGGCTCTTTCCTCCTGGCGGCTAGCGCTTACATTACCACTTGCCGCGGCAGCCGGAAGCTAAGAGTGAAGCCCAGAATTGAAGTCGGCACTAGCATTCGAACATGTCGAATTTCATTGCACTAGAACACGTGCCTGGTTACTCACTGTTCTCTTCCGAGGTCTGCCATCAGAACAACTTGACAAGATGGTCAGGAAACTTAAGTATCATGAGCAAAAGCTGCTCAAGAAGACAGACTTCATCACATACAAGCAGGTGTGCAGTCAACAAGCCCTTCGCCGCCCAGCAATTCGTCGCTAACATTGACTCAGGACAATGGCCACCGCGATCACAATGTCATCAGACGGTACATGATCCAGAAGCCCGAGGACTACAATAAGTACAACCGACTCTGCGGCGTAGGTCGCATCTACACCTTCCTCCTCTTCACCTGAGCCAGACCCTGACCCCTCACCACAGTCCGTCCGCCAGCTCGCCCACCGCCTCTCACTCATGCCGCCTGAGAACGCGGTCCGCCGCAAGCACGAGAGGCTGCTGCTGGAGAAGCTCTACGACATGGGCGTCCTCTCGTCCGCGTCGAAGCTGAGCGGCGTGGAGCACGGCGCTACCGTCTCGGCGTTTGCGAGGCGCCGCTTGCCTGTTGTCATGACCCGTTTGAGGATGGCTGAGACTATTGTGAGCGGCACTGCTTGACGACTTTTGGTCTTGTTTGGATAGATGGCTAACAAACGCCACACAGCAAGCTGCAACAAAGATGATCGAGCAGGGTCATGTGAGAGTCGGAACGGAGACCGTCACGGACCCGGCTTTCCTAGTCACTCGCCAGCTCGAGGACTTTGTCACCTGGTCTGTGGGCAGCAAGATCAAGCGCAACATTATGCAGTACAGAGACAAGCTGGATGACTTCGAGTTGCTCTGAGCGATCTAGGGCAACACCAATCTTCCGGCGCCCTTTCATTCTGGAAAAGGTTACAGATTGAGAACCGGCCGAGGTTGGTCTATCAACACACGCCTGACGAGGGATCTGCCACTTCACTTCCAAAAGATCCCGACAAGTCCATGGCACAATTTTGTGACAAAAAACAACATCAGTCGACGGCATGAGGTCATATACAAGAGGTGTTGATGGCACGCCTCGACTGCAAGATGAATCAAAAGCGCTTCGAGAAACACCTCTTTGGGTGAGATACATCAGACAGCCCGCGATTGATTGATCTAACCTCCTTACGGCACTGCCATTCAACATAGGTTGGGAGGTAAGGCCAACATGCTGCGACCACCATCCATGTCGAAACTTCCACCGTCAACTGCACCTGCAAAGTCAGGAGTAACTGCAACTCAAACGGAAATACCGTCGAAACTCCAAGAAAATCAACACAGGTATTCGAGGGTTCCCCTAGGGGATGCCCTGTCTCTGCAACTTCACAGGGGTATAGCGGTAATTCTTGCACGATGCAACTGGATTTTTCCCAAGCATGGGCCGCATTTGGGGCCTCCACCAACCACTGATGCGGCTTCTTTTGACACTTTGGCTTGAGATGGAAGCCTGAAGTCTACTTGTGAAAGTGGAGGACTCTAGGCAGAGGGTGTCCTGCGGCATAATCAAAGATTGAGGACTTTGACCATGCATTTGAGCATCGACAGCCGCCCAGTGGTGGAACAGCAAACAAGAAATGCCGAATTTCCGTCCCTCAGCCCGTGGGGTCACGACATCGGAAAATCAACTCCAGTGATGGCGTCGACTTCACCTCAAACAAGTCGATGAATGTGCAAGTAGAAAATATCATGTCATTATAAGTAACCCCTTGGTGACCGCACCATCTGGCATTGCCTTCATGTCCTGCTTTTGTGATCGCAGGAAATTCAACACCAAGTCTCTCCCAAGCACTGCATTCAAGCTTCCTCTCACGGACCCACGAGGATGGCGTGTTCATCAACCGATCGTGAGCTCGTTAGTACCATTTTCTTGGCATACATGACCGTTTCACAGAATGCATTGCATATGCTCCGTACGCATATAACGCCCCCTCATTGCTCTCGGCCCATCAGCCGAAATAATGCGAACCGGCCTCCGTAACTCTTGGACGCTTTGATGCAGGCCGGGATACCGTCTCGTCAGGCCCGCGCCCTTTTGGAGGACGTATCCTGTGTGCGGTGCGCGGCGTGACCGGATGGCATCAGACACTGTGGAATGGCATACTAACCGGGTGGGACAACAAGCTGTGGGACGAGTACCTCCGGGCAAACGGACAAACGGGCTGGATCTGGACTTCAGCCCACCCAGCAGTTCTAGCCACCGCGGCGAGGAGGACATCGGTGGTTGGTGATGGAGAGATATGATATTGGCGAGTAGCTGGACAAGATGCCGAAGTCTACTACCACATTCGCCTCGATAAAGCGTCCAGTCCGATGACCTTCTCAGGGCTCGAGCGAAGAAGATGATTCGACGACCATGGTGTGAGACGTGGAAGCAGAGCAGGTATGGAACACAGCTCAAGTTCTGCGATGCTGCCACTCTGGCCGATGTCAGGACAATGTGGTCGTTCCACAGCAGCAAAAAAGACGGCCCAGGCACCTCCATGCCCCTGCAGCAGCTTGACCATGTTGGCGATATGGCCAGAAAGATACTGGGTGCGAGCTGTGTCAACACGGGCCTCCGATCAGCTGTCTCCCTGGGGTGGAAACTTAAGTGAGGCACAAAATATTCCGTGCCTGCCACTCCCATTATGCGAATGTTATCAACTAAGCTACTGTGGCACGGCGTTGTGGTTATTGAATGGGCATTGTGGGCGTTGATGTTCTGGAGCGAGGTGTTCAGTGCAGGGATATAGGCGACCCCTGCCAGGTTAGAGTTACCCCGTATTTTTTGAAAGGCCGTTGGCGTCCGTTGGCGTCCGTTGGCGTCCGTTGGCGGCGTCCGTTGGTGGTATGATGGCTCACTGCTCTGGAATGCAGCCCTGATCCACAGTCCCTAGCGAGCTTCATACTGATGCAACCCCGTTCCAAACCATTCCGGTTCAGCTCCACTTCACCTGCATGGGATGGATGACAGGCATTGTGTCGGCCCATCTGCGGCCGGTGTCGCTCAATGGCTCTCCGTGAATCGTATATTGTATATCTGCCTCAGCTTGCCTACTACATAGTACATAGTACATAGTACATACTTAGTACGCCTAGGTTCACAGGCAGCCGATTCTTGGATCCACCATGGAATTTGCTAGAAGCAGTTGAAAACACATGGGAAATTGCCCAGGATGGAAAGGGAAAGAGAGGTCGCATGACCTATGAGCTCCCATGACAAGACAAGACAAGACAAGGAAGCTGGCAGGAGCCCATTGGCCAAGGAGGTGGCAGTATGCAGATGCACCTTCCCTCCCGATCGGCTTCAATGCTGCAGGGTCTCCAGCTCCAGTCGCCAGTGTCCAGAGCAGGTGCAGGTGCAGCTGTTCCCCTTTATTAGAAGCCCATCAGCTCCCCCTCATCTTGCCTGATGGACAAGTAATCCATTGACCTTGTGGACTTCGAAGAATCAAGTAGCCTCCCAACGTATCCCGCCATCAACCTCACAGTCATCCCACTCTTGTCACCAATCGACTTTGACTTTGACTTTGACTTCAACTTCAACTTCCATCATCTCCACCAACACGTCAATCGACATCTCTACGTCTCCTCTTTGTGAGTGCTCATCTCGTGTCCTCGATCTTAGACCCACTGTCCTGTCGATCCCAATGGCATCTTCCACTTCACCAATGGCACCACAAAGGCCTATCTGCAGCGGCACAATTCACAGCCTATATCGAGCCCCTTGGATGGTTCCAATCCAGTTAGGCCTTCAGGACCTGACTAAATCTCACTACGACGACCCTGCCTTGAATACAACTACTGACTAGATGGACAAATCCCAGACCCCTTTCAACAGCCACTTCTCCCAAACATTACACCCGAAAAAATCACCAGTAAGTCCTTCACCTGCCAGCTTACTCAATGGCCTCTATTGCTGACATGGCACAGTGACTCGTTCCCACAAGGTACACAGCATCCCAATGGCCAATCAGTCAGTCTCCTGAGTAGTGCTGACCATCTTTTAGTACAACGACAAGGACCACGCTGGTCTGGCCGATGGTATGTTCTCTCCATCTGTTTCCATGTAGGATATGCTGATAGTTCTTCAAGGCACCGCTGCCCCAGAGGAGCACCTGCCGCGCTACTTCGCTAAGCATGGTCATGCTGGTGAGGATCCCAAGAAGATCAAGAAGTCGGGTGGTGGCAAGGCCAACTGGTATGTCCTGTGATCACCACACTTAAGTCACTGTCTTTTGACGTCCACTAACAAATGGATAGGGGTAACCCCGGTGATGAGGTCATTGACGATCAGTTCAACATGGCCTACCCCCGTCGTCGATCCAACTCCTCCGGCTATGCCAACATCAGAGACTTCAAGACCAAATTTGACATGAATGATGTCGAGCCTGTTTTCGAGGAGAGCCTCCACGGTCCCGAGGCTGAGGAGGAGCTTACCAAGACCGAGACCGCCTCCACCTCTAGTGGTGAGGCTGAGCACTCGACCAAGAGCGTCTAAGTCCCCTGCTGGACCTGGACAAGACAAGGGTTGGCTTCCTTCACCAGTCATCATATTGGGCGTTGCATACAACATTCATTGAAAAAAGGCAATCTCCCAGACAGGGTGATCAAGAGATGTTGAACTTCCCGGTGGCAATGGTGTAGTTTTGGCTGGTTCGGAGGAAATGTCAGGTGAAGTCTGGCGCGTCTTGGGGTGCCTTGTGCACAACAAAGTCTAAATACAATGCTGAAGATGGGTGTCACACTGCCATGCACTATGCACTTAATGAACCCGCCTTGCCATAACATCTGCTGCATAGTCCAACCTCCTGAAATCCTGCATACGCAGATTGCCCTCCCAGAACTTCTGCAGCGCCAGGGTCGCCTTTTTAGTCGGGAAGCCCTCACTCTTAATCCTCCCCACCCTGATTGCATCAAGCTCCGCATCCTCAACCATCTCCACCTCCCCATCCACGATCCGATACGGCACCCTAATCGGAATCATCACACTCGCTCCATCCTGCCCCTTCTTCACCGCATTCGCATACACAGGTAGCCTGAACATACGCGCCTCAAATGCCATGTCCTTCTGCGACGCAAACACCACATTGCCCACCTCGCTCGGCACCACCTCCTCATCCCCATCCGTCGTTCCACCCCGCGCGGCCGTCACCTTGGCCCGCAAAATTTGGCGCACCACCTCCCGCAGCGCCGGCGGACACCGCACCGCCTCGATATCATCGAGCAGCAGCCGGCACTCGTGGTACTGGCGCACGGTGTGCGCGTACGTCCACAGGCCGCGCTGGGTTCCCACGGCGCGGTAGCGGCGCGCGAGGTCGGCGGCGCTCCAGGGCGCCGGGGCGCCGCGCGCCCAGAAGTCGCCGGCCCAGTCGACGGCGAGGTCGGCCTTGG
Source organism: Anisogramma anomala (assembly GCA_038502455.1). Lineage (NCBI taxonomy): Eukaryota > Fungi > Ascomycota > Sordariomycetes > Diaporthales > Gnomoniaceae > Anisogramma > Anisogramma anomala. The sequence goes on along the minus strand of JASMMZ010000002.1, from coordinate 28,596,034 downwards.
TGATCTTGGGCGCGTCGGCGGGGTCCTCGCCGGGCGGCGCGGACGTCGCGGCGGCCGCGGCGCCGCGGCGCAGGTGCACGCCGTCGAGCAGGCCCTGCACGAGCAGCGCGGCCGCGGC